>PVJX010000920.1:0-195208 GCA_004027295.1 Dolichotis patagonum
ATTTTATACATAATTATTATATACATAATTATTATATAATAATAATAATTATTATATATAATATAATATACATTTTATATATAATATATATACATTTTATATATAATATATTATATATAATTATATTATATTATATATAATATAACATATTATATATAATATAATATAATATAATATAATATAATTATATAATATATTATATAATATATAATATGTTATATTATATTATATTATATATAATATAATTATATATAATATATTATATTATATATAAAATGTATGATGTTATTATATATTAATACTATATATATTAATATTATATATATAATATTCTTTTTAGAAGAAGGATACAGGCAAACAAAAAACCAAAGGTGAAGTTTGGAGGATCTAGAATTGTTGTGTATAAATAATATGATCACATGCAAAGAAAGTCAACAGAATTAAGCTAACCAAAAATAGAGCCCAGATACAGTATTAAATTACAAAGATCAAAGACCTTTATGCATACTGGTAGTAATCAATTGGAATATTTTAAAATCTAAGATGCCACTGATCATAGCTAAAATCTAAAACTACGTGGTAATTAACAAAGAATATAGTAGATGTTTGTGGGGAAATTTAAAAATCTATTATGGCTATATAGAAATAATCCAACTACATATTAAATCATTGCATGCTTTAAATAGGATAATTTATTAGAATAAAGATGTTAATATTTCTAAATTAATCTATAAATTTAGTGAGGTTTCAGTGAAAGTACTAGTGTTACAGGTAAGTTAGATAGATATATTCTATCTATAGGCAACAGGCAAGTTAGATAGATATATGAGTTAGATAGAAATATTCTATATTTAGAAATATAGAAATATTCTAGACAGGGCTAGGTCCTAGCAGGAGCCAGTGCAGAAGCCCAGATATCTAGTATCTGTGGGGGAGACAGACACCTCCTGCTGTGGGCCAGGCCTCAAGACAAATGATCAAACAAATGCACCCACATCCTAAGGGTTGGTATTCCAAATGGTGCTCTATCACCCTGAGGAAGCAAGGAGTCATCATTCTAATCCCCTATGGGAAGAGTCACTGCTCTTTTTTTTTTTTTTTTTGGTCTTTTTGAGACAGAGTCTCCTATGAAGTTTAGGTTGGCCTTGGGCTCACTTGGTAACCCAGGTTGGTCTCAAACTTGTAATGATCTTCCTGCCTCAGTCTCCTAAGGGTGAGTCACTGCTCTTTACGCATTCCGCTTGCTGTGTGAGTCGCTTCCCCATTTGTTCCTGATTTAATCAATTTTACCTGAGCAGTTAATCTTACTGGTTAACTACCATTTTCTCCCACCTCAAGCCCACCTTATGAGTTTCTAGGTTTTCCTGCCTTGGACCCATCTCAACTTGTGGTTTTGCTCTATAAAAGTCCCTAAAAAGACAGAGTTTTTGGCAACCCACTCAGGACCCCTTCTGTCTCTCTCAGACAGAAGCTTTCTTTCTCTCAATGAATACGTTCTGCTGTTAACCTCTGTTGATCCTAAAATTCATTCTTCAATTTTAGAGAACACGAGCTCATAATGGACATATAGTAGGTTAGGAGTTTTATTTCCTTGTATCATTAGCTGGATTTAAAAAAAAAAGCTCAAGAAACTTACTCTAAAATTTTGTTCTTTTTTCATTTTAAAATCAAAAAATAAAATAAGTAAAATTTATATGAAAGAAGAAAGGCCCATATATAGCTAAGTCAGCTTTGTAAATGGAGAACATCACCATCCGGTATTAAGATGTTCCATGAAGTCTAAATATTTAAAATATGTGGTTCGTAATGCAAGAAAACATAGACCAATGGAGAAAATAGAGTCCGTAGAGATAGTCCCCAATGGATTTAATATATTTTCTAGATGGTATTAAAGGGCAATCAGGAAGATATTATCACTTTAATATATATGACTGGAAAAACTGGCTTACTACATGGAGAAAAATGAAACTGGACCCTTCTCTGAAGCCATATGCAGAGGTGGACTCCAAGTTCCATACACAATGGAATTTGAAAGGTGTAGCATAAAGTTAATAGAAAGTAATTTTGGAGAAATCCAGAGGCAAGGGAAGACATTTAAAAACACCAATATAAAAAGTATGTAAAGGCAAAAGTTGATTCAGGAAGATTAAGCCTGTATGTTGAGCAAAGAAACCATAGATAACATTGATTGCAACAAATTGAGAGTTGATATATATCATGATAAACTGACTAGAGATCACTACTTGAGTATTCTTGCGATTCAAAAAGGGATGGACATGGAGACGGCAAATTTCATATAGAGGCCAGAAAATGAATGAAGTTGAAGAAAATTAGAACAGACATATAATTCTGATTACTTGGGAAGCTAAATAATGTGTTAGTGGGGTTTTGGGGGCCCTGGAACCCTCAGGGTGAGGGTGTAGAGTAGGAGCTGCATTTTGAAAAACAAACAGTTAGCATTTGTTTAAAGTACAAGTAAAGTAAAGTGCTGTCCAGCAGCTGCCTCCTGGACCTAGGCCGCAGGGACAGTTTGCCAGGCCAGGCCAGGCACAGGGACCAGCAAGTGCATATCAGCACTGTCTGTGGTGGTGCAGAAGTGGCGAGAACATAAATGTGCACCAGCGGAGGAAGGACAAATAAAGCGTGATGGGCTCCCACTGTGAGTGACAATGACACACTGAGAACAGAGCAGATCTACCCAGCACAGCGTGGAGAGATCTTAAAATGACAGCGTTCCAGGTGAGAGGAAGCTGAGGGAGGTCCACTGGGCAGTACACTACAGCTGAAGGAGAGCACCTGCAAACCAGGCACGTACCGCGTACCAATACGTGTGTGTGCACGTCATGGTCACAGTGGTGCCTTGGCTCACAAGCTCCATTCGTCCTGTGATTGTGAAAAGATGACCATGGTGATATTTGTTACCCGATGCTGAGTTAGCAAACAGGCACAACATTTTGTCAAACTCTTCTGTTGCAGACTAAGTCATTCACAAACAAAAGCATTCATGAATGGAGGTGCCACTGTACCTACCTTCTATCTATCTATCTATCTATCTATCATCTATCTATCTATCTATCTATCAATCATCTATCTCCATCATCTATCTATTATCTATCTAATCTGTTCACTTATCATCACCTCTCTCAAGGATGGGTACCTGGGGAGAGGGAAATAACAGTAAAGAGTGGAACACAGTGGGAACATGAACGGACCCAAGGTATAGTGCATCCATAAAAATTAAGGCATAATTAATGCTATTCTCTGCACATGAGCTCCATATGCCTGCACATGACTGTGTGTGCACCGCACACAAGCTAAAGGCAACGGACCAACGAGAGACACTAAACGAGCTTAGCACTCAGCCGCTGCAACCCTTCCAAGCTCCCGCTGAAGACCACCCATCAAGCCCACAGATCTGCCCTTGGAAGGAGAGACTTTGACTTCTCCAGGACTGAAGTGACTCCAGGCTGAAGTGACTATTTTTGTCACAGAGCCACTTTTCCGCCAGTGGAGTGTCCAGGCTTTCCTCTTCCCCGGGGGACTGGGGGTTTCATTCGGCTTCACTGTGAGAAGGCGTCATCGTCCCGAGTGCCTGATAGGAAACTCCTACATCATATTCTGTATCTGTGAATCTGAAGAAAAGCCAAGGTAGCCACCAAGTTTATGCAGATGCTAGAATTCTAGGATGAAAAATAGTGGAAAAAAATGGCTCATGAGTCTCAGATGCTAAATAACAACAGTGAGGATTCAGAAACTGTTTCCAGATTTTGAGATAATCTTTAACTTAATCAAGGGATAAATCAATTTGCAGGTGCTATTGACAGCTATTTAAGCTGGAAGATTGAATGTTTTGATTGAGAAAAGTAAATTAAAATTGGTAACTAATTAACCCTTTATGCATGTATCATTTAATCTATTTTCAGAGATGTTTTAGAATTTTATTATACTTTCTAGGAACTTAATTATTTGAGGCAGTATCTTTTCAATCAAATTTTCTGTTAAAAATTCCTAAAATTGTAAAAAAGAAAAAGCTAAAAACTATATTAACTAGTGTTAATTTCCTACTATTTTTGGAAATTCTGTATCTTTTCTGTTGTTTTTTGTTTTGCTTTTTAAAATAAAAAATAAAAAGCTAAAAAGTTGAATAGGATAAATCATTTTCCAATCTGAGATATATTAAAAACTTCTGGGAACTGGAATATTCTATAGGCCTTCAGAAATGCTGTGTATTTATTGAATCTTCTATATACATATGGTATACAGCTATGGTAATACCTATGGTAATACTAATGAGTATTAAATAATTATTATGTACACTGAAATAAAAGTTTAATTGAGTTCAGAAGGTTAATGGAATTCAGTATTAGCAGATTTTTTTCCCAAAACCATTTTGTATGGAAGTGATTTGTATTCATTATTTTTATAGTCCAGTCCATTCATTCTCATACTCTCCTTTCGGCCATTAGGTGTTAGTACCTGTGCCCTGCCAGTGACCGGCCAGCCTATGGTTCCCCTCACTAGCCTAGTTACTCACGGCAGGGTCCCAGCACCCACAGAACCTGTAGGAGAAAGGAAGTCCACGCAGACCAGGCTGAAAGGGAGCTTTCAAAGGATGGTGTGTTCCACACTACAATCATTTGGAATATTGCCTGTTTTTCTCTGAAGACATTTTAGGGGTCTCCTTTTTTTTCCAACTCCCTCTATTTCTGCCCCTGTTCCTGACTCCATATATAATAATGTTGGTGCTGGCATATTTCTTATTCTTTGTGGAAAACTTTAGTTCCTATCATTATTCTTTTGCATCTGAACAAAGAAAACGAATATCAACGTTCACTTTGTACCAGGTTCTATTCTAAGAATATTATGCGCCTTTAGTCAGCTAGGTCTTACATCACCTTTAGAGGGGCTGGAAAACCCCAGCTTTCACCTCGTAGATGCTGAACATCAGTGAATCAAAACTGCTTCCAGATTCCCAGGAATCTTAACCTCATCAAGAGGATAAAGCAATTAGCAGGCTCCATTGACAGCTACCTCCATAGTAATTATAAATCCTGTTTTGCAAATAAGAAAGCCAAAGTGCGAATGGTTTAGGTGAAGTGCTTAAGGTTGCACAGCTAGAGGAGGAAAGGAGATTTGTATCCCAGTGTGGCGCCCGGAGGGTGCAGGGTTCTGCCTGGTAAGGATGTACTCGTGGTCCCAGGGCAAACACGACCCGCAGAGGTGTCATGGGCCAGATGATCTGCATTTGGGTGGGAGAGATAGCACAGGGGAGGAAGGGGTGGGGACTGGAGGGAGAATGGACAGGTTCAGCAGAGATGAGGGTACGAAGAAGGAAGTGGTGATGGCATGACGAGAAGTTCTCAGTTCTGGGGGGCGAGTTAGTGCTAATAGCCGAGCAGCTCAGCTAAGGGACGTGCACCAGAACAATCTGTCCTGGCAGGAAGGAAGCCCTTGCCTCCCTTGTTTACTTATCTGTTGCAATTAAAAGCCCTCACCCCTGCTTACTCTTCTGACTGCGATTTTATGAAGGGTGAGTGCTTGAATTCAGAGCCCTGGGAAGCTAGGTGGGTTCTGATTTAACAGGTGAGGATTACCTTGAGAAACTGGGCACAGCTTATTTCATTTGGAGGTGGAAAACAGTAACTAGGAGTTCTGTCTTTCTTATTTGCCCTTCATTTTAAGTAAAAGTTTTCTTGTATGTGGAACAGCTCTCATAAACTAACATTTTGATGAAATTAGAGACATACATATTAATGCCACTTGTTTTCCCCAAATTTCCCAGAGAATGGTCTTGAGCAATGTTGTGGGTTCTGTCAATCTCACATGTCATGGAGGAGTTGCTTAAGAGCTGAATTTGTTAACTGAATAGCCCTCACTCCCAGTCCCACGCGCATGCTCCCTCTGGGAAGCCATCGGCGGTACCGTGCTGTCAGGAATCCTGCCTGTGCCTCTGGCTCATGATTGCTGATTGAAGTGTGTGGCATATGTCGCCTATATATAGAAATGCACATATTATACACAGCTATAGAGCTACAGAGAGGCACCCTGACACCCCAACACATGAATCTGTGCAAATTTTTTTCGTGACTCTTCCCTTCAACTCAATGATTTTCTAACGATCTGTTACCCATCTAAGACAGATTGCTTTTCAAGGTTCAGTGGGCCCAGTGCACACATTCATTTTAATCAGTAGAGCAGTCAAAAGGAAGAATAGATTTATTTGTTTTTTTCTTTTTTTACATTTAATTGAAAATTTTCAAGTGATTAACAACTCATGCAGATCTCAAAGTTTGGGCAGCACAAGGAGGAAAGTGCATAGGAATAGAGTGAGAGCAAAGCCCGCCATAGCAGGGCGCAGGTCTGCGGGAAGCCTGGCGGGAACGGAGAGCCACACCTTTGTGCATGTGCCCTCTTCCCTCTGTCCCCACTCATCACGAAGCACTGCGATGCCCACACGTGTATGTAGTGCTTCTGTGCCACCCTTCCTGCCCGCATCTTAGCTCAGGGCTGGCTGCTGCACGTCTAAGTTCCTACCTTCACTCCTTCCTCTCCCTCCTCTTCGAGTCTGATTTCTAAAGAAAGATCTAACCATGGCTCTTCCTCACTCAAAAGACGTATCTCATGCTCTGTCTTGGTTACCTTTGCTGGGACAAAATACCCAATATCCCAAATTAAAGAAGGAAAGTTAAATTTAGTTCATAGTTTGTGGAGGTTTCAGTCCATAATCAACTGGCTCCAAGGCTGGGTGGCATGGCACCAGGAGCAACACTTCCAAGTGGCAGGAGAGAGCAAAGCAACAAGAGCAAAAAGTGGGTAAGAGCAAGCCTCTTTTCCTCCCTTATATTCTACATAGGCTACCCTCCCCAGGGTGGGTTTAGCACTCCCAAAATCTCCTTGCCCTCCTCTTGCACAGGATGAGGATGTTTCAAAGTAAGGACCCCGGTTCCCTGCAGAGTCACATAGTTAAACTTCTGACTTTCTCAAATTGACACAGTGAACAACATCCTAGAGTGGTTACAGCTTGTCTTCTATACCCAAGGATGCAGAGCTGCTGAGTTACTTCATCAAGCTTCTAGACTTCCCAACCTAACACAAGGTATCAACCATTACACGCTTATTGCCATGTGATCTTGACCTTATCACTGAAACTATAAAATGGGAATGAATAATCCAGATGCCCTAGCAGAGCTGGCAGCTATCATCCTCTGTGAAATCCACTTCGTCTCCACATGCCCCCTACCTTTTTGCATGACCCCGATGCCACGGAAGCAAGACAGGTCTAGGCCTCCTCTCCTACAAAACCAGATTCTGGGGAACCAAGTCCCTCTGGCTCCGCATTCTCCTTGAAGTTTTGTAGGCATTGGTGATGATACTGCCTGCAGGTAGCACCCATCTCGTATAGCCTGCCTTAGTTTTCTCAGTAGAACTGTGGTTTTATGAGAACCTGCTTGCACAAGGGGAGAAACCAAGGTCTTAGAGCAGTGAGTTCTCACATGCTTGCATGCAGTCTCATTAGGGACAGCCTGCAAAGCTCCCATCACCAACACCAGTTACAACAGCATGTAGAGATGGACCCAGGATCAGTTCCCATGTGACTTCAGCTTGCAGTCAGCATAAGAATTTAGGGTTACTGGGTCATAGAGGTGTTATGACTTGTGTTTAGATGTCCCCTCAAAGCTTCATGCAGTCACAGGTGAGTATAATGATTGATTGTGTCAACTTGAGAAGTTGTTAACTAAATTGGCTCAGCAATTCTATACCCTAGGGTATAGAAGACGCAGCCTAGGGCAGCTTGTATCTGGACGGTGAAAAGGCAAAGTGAGGGAGGATGGATCTGCTTCTGTTCTTTGGAGGAGCTCCAGTCTTCGCCTTCACTCTGTCTTGGCTTCCAGTGTAGACTCTGCTCTGTACCCTTCAGCCTTCTAGGGTAGACCCATCAGCTTCCTGATATGAACTTGAATGGACACAGAGGCGAGCTCCAGAGCTTGGATTGAACCCTTCTGTCTTCAGTCTGCAGACTTCCTCTGCAGGCTTCCTCATTTGACTCTCGGGTGGCCATCACAAACCATTTCTCATACAGTTGTGTATCTTGGGTTACATCTGTATCTCTACTAAAGCACTGACTGACACAGTGTGGATTTTCAGAGGCAGCTGGATCTGGTGTGTGAGATATTGGGATTAAGTGTTTCATGCTTGAATTAAGTATGTGTTGTTACTAAATTAGTCTGCTGATTGGTTTGTCATAGTCCTGGGTGCAAGTAGAGGGAAGGCTCTCCCTGGTGTGAATGCCATCTGCCCTCAGCATGGAATACAAGGGACAGAAAGAAGGCTGTTGTCATCACTTGCTGGTTCTTCTTTGCTACTTCACTGCTTTGCTGCTTTCTTCCCCTTCCATGAACTGTTTCTCCTCTGCGATGCCTCTGCCATGCCACCCTGCCATGGAGCCAGCTGACTGTGAGCCGAAACTGTGAGCTACAATGAACCTTCCCTCCTTTAATTTTGGGTGTCAGATATTTTGTCTCAGCAAGCAGAGAAAAGTAGCAAAGATGTGCTCTCAGGGTTTGTTATGGCCTCTAACATACTACGTGGAGGACCTGTTTCATTCTAGAGTATGCCTGGTTTCCCTGGCAGGACTGGAACTGACCTGGTCTCTGCCACCTTCTCTCTAAGCTAGAGACGCTAAGTATTCTCTTAGAGACCTTCAGTATGAGTCCATTGAGATGAGTCTTCAAAGAAGTGGGGAGCTTTTCTGAGGGCCGCAATTACTCAGTGAGGATGTAAGAATTCCCATCATGGAAATAGGTCTCTCCAGATAGATTGGTTTCTTGTAGAAGGTTTAATATGAGCCTGAGCCTGGAAGCCTGGCGGTTTGAGGTTACTGGGCACAGCATTCCCTTCATGGCAGTGTCCGGGACTGTAGATTTTCAGCCGCACACAGTCAGAGCTACCCTGCAAGTCTCACCTGGGGCAGGCTGTCTTCTTAGTATGTTGTTCTGGTCTGCTTTCAAAGTATATGGTAATTTACCTACTCCTGAAAAGAGACCAAATGCAGACTGAGTATTCCGCAGGCAAAATCAGACTCAGAGTGTCTCAGGTTATCAGAGTAAGTGGTAGTTGTCTGATTATAAAGTGGAAAGATATTATTCAGACATGGATATATCTGTAATCAGTGGTGATGAAAAAGGAGGTATACAGAAAGTGAATGGTAATTAAAGGGGATTTAGGGGGCTTTTTCAGCTTGGGTGCATGGAGTCTCTTTTATGCCTAGAGAATGACCTGACCCACTGCCTGAAATTCCCGGTGTGCCATTAGCACTGCCATTCGCATGCTGCCTGAGATTGTGGGTGCATGCACTCTATTTCTGGAAAGATTCAAGCAGCAGCATTCTTGAAAGCGGCTAATATTTGGCTTCTGATTAGGAAAAATATACAGCAAACAGGTATGGTTTCCACCAGACTTTGCAAGGAGAATCAGGCTACAGCCTGCTCACTGTGCCCAGGAGTTGACTTGAAGTCTGAGACCACAGGAAACTTGCAGGGGACCATGGCTGAACTGAAGCGACAACACAAAGTTAAAGGCGAAAGCTTGCACTGAGAAAGATAAAGAATGGGACGGGACTTCCGGCTGAGAGGAGGAAGAGCTGCGGCGGGCACTGCTCTGCGTTAGACTGTGTTAGCAGCTGGCAAAACAAATGGGGCCAGCTGACAGACAGTGCTGGCCTGGTCGTTTTAAATCGGGACATGCGTGTAGCATTTCTGGAACTGTTTTTCTCGTATTTTACGGGATCTCCTCCCTGTACAGGATGTGGATTAGGAATCTCATCCTTGGAGACGCCTTGCCAGCCTCCTGCTGTTGCAGCAGACTGGTCTTTGCCATAAGAGCAGGGGCATGAGTAGAGGGTGCATCCCCTGTGCTGTTGACATGGAGAAATGGACTAAAAGCTGGTCTTCCCAGGAGTTAGTGGGTTACAGATCATGGAACAAGGCCTGAGGATCCCTGTCTCTTGTCCCTATGAAGATTCCTGTCCTGTTTCAGGGAGGAAGATAGGTGGTTTGATGTTGTTGCAGGACTATTGAATCAGGAACATAGAGACCTGATCTGATTTCTTATTCTCACGTTTTTGCTTTTAGACTTATATAGTCTTAGCTGCAGAGCAGACATAGAATCAGGGAAGCAAATGCCACCTCATTCTTTTGAAGTTTGATACTTGCAAATTAACACATAAATATGTTTGATATCTTGTAAAAGAACTCAGCTTTCCTGCCCTCAGACTGGTGACCCCAGAATCTCCACAAAATAAAAGTCTGAGAGTTAGCGGGACTCTCAGACAACATGCCACGGGCTACAGTCTAGACAACTGACGTGCACGGAAAACCACCTGAAGTCCTCAAGCAACTGCCAGACCCCTGGCTCTGGGGGTGGTGTGTGACCTGACCTGGTGGACGAATGGATGATCTGCAAAGACCCTCCCCAGATTATGATCACTTCCTGTTTACTAGCAGCAAAGCAGGGGCAACCTAGATTGATATGCAAATTGCAAGAAATGTTCCATCTGTCCCCGTGGTTTCCTTCCACTTAGAAAACCTTTTACAGACCTGCCTCTGTCTGCGGGGAGAGAGGAGACATTCAGGAGCCCTCCTTGTCCCTTTCAATAGAGGTTTAATAAACTTGAAATAGCACTGCCTCCAAGAAAGCCAACAGTAGAGAATGATAGCCTGTTCGCTTAGATAAATATGAAACTTTAAAACAGTCCGAGAAGACCCTGACAATCCCCGCTAAATGAGATTTGATTTCTCTTTAAGCTGTTTTTAATAGCCAAAATTATAGAACATTGCTGTTTGCCAGCTAACAGACTCGTGAGCAGACAGCTCGCTTTGTGCTCGCGGGGATGTCACTGCACCTGCATTCAGGAGAAACCCCGAGTTCAGGGTCTCTTCACAGGCCGAGGCTGAGCTCTCCGAGCTCTGGAGTTGCCCTCACCTTCTGCCTGTTTCTCCTCCTTCCCACTTCCCTGTCACTTCTCTGTCCCTGGCTCTTTATCTTTCCCTCCTTTTGCAATATGTTTATTTTGCCTTTCATGGGGGACAATGGAATTTTACCCAAATTCTGCCCTTTGTCTGTTGAGGGAAATGAAACCACCCTGGACCATTCGGCTGTGATAATTAATTAAGAGACATGTAGGCCCCAGGCAGGCTAGGCTTGGATTGCCTCCAGGAGCTAGGGCTCCCTTTGTACATCCGTAATGTCACTCAGATCACACACAAATGCCCATGAGGGACAGGCCGCTAGCTGGGAGGTGCAGCTCCAACAGGAGGAGACAATCTGCTCTTCAAGCCTGTGTCTTCCACCCCAAAATATGAGTGATGATTCATGCCTGCTGTGGCGTGGGAAAGTGTCCCTTCAGTGTGTCTGCTAAGGCTTGGTCCCCAGCCTGGGTTACTCCACGGAAGGGCAGAACCCTGAAGACGTGGGCTCCAGGGCACAGCTTCCGGGCACCGGGCCGTGTCCCGGAAGCAGATGTCAGGATCCCAGCTCCTTTCCCTCCTCTCCTTTGGCTTCCTAGCTGCCAAGAGGGGAGCGGTTTTGCTGTGTTACATGGTCCCTAGGATTCTGCACAGCCTTACCACAAACCCCAAGCAAGAAGGACACAGGATCGTGGACTGAGAGGTCTAAAACTATAAGCCAAGTAAACATTTTCCCCATCTGATGATTTATATCAGCGTTTGTTACAGTAACAGAAAGCTAACAGTCACTGGGGTTAGTGTTAGTGATAATTACTGGTAATCCTATTTTGGGGGCACTAACAACATGCTGGCTCTGAACTTCACATTTATCTTTCACTGAGTCCTCTTAATTGCTTTTGGATATGGGTGCAGTCACTCCCCTCATGGAGGGAAAATGGAATGATTTCCTTGCTTTGTAGGCAGAACTGATAAATGGGTGATCAGGATTTGAACCCCAGACCTCTGGCTTTAAATGAGATGTGTGTGAGACTGCACAGCAGACACTGGTTCCGCACCAGCAGGGCACCGGGCACTCTTGCAAGCACATGGCCTTCACTGACACAACCCGTCTTCAGAATCCTGGAAGAGATTCATTATTTCCCATTTTCAGCTGAAGACACTGAGGCACAAGAGCTACACACCTCGCCCGAGTCATACAGTCCAGTCGGGGCCAGGGAGCTGTGCCACCGCCCTGGGTGCTCTGTTCCCAGGGTCAACCACTATGCCTTTCTGTCTCCCTGTTTTCTAAGCTGTGGAGACAGGCTCTGCAGCTGGATGAATTCATTAAACAAATACTCATTGCGGACCTGAAGATTCTTTTCCCTGCCACACTCATCTGGGGAGGGAACCATCCAGAAATGCTGTGGTCACCCTGGGGCTAATCAATGGGGAGGGGATGCCGAGGGGCTGCCCTTTCTCATTTTTCTAAACACCTGTATAAAAATTATAATTTTTAAAGAAAAGCTGCTAGGAGGGAGCCATTCTTTAGAGTGCCATTATTCTGGCAATCCCGTACTGCCCAGGATGAGTGGCCCTGGGCCTCAGGCCCTTGGGAGGATAGCTCTGGTTCCTGTGCTGGACAGCACAACTCACAGGCACATGGAGAGTGGCTGAGTGTGCAAGAGCTCTGGATATTAGTAAATATATCCATCCACCCATCCTCCACCTATTTATGATCCATCTGTCATCCATTCATTACCCACTCATTCATCAATAAACTCAACACCTATCCATCCATCCATCCATCCATCCCATCATCCCATCTGTCCATCATTTAACCATTTATCTATCTGCCCATTCACTCCTCCACTTGTCATCAACCACCCATTCACACATCTATCCACATGTCTACCTATCCACTCATCATCCATTCATCCATTCATTCATCATCCATTTACCCACCAATCAGCCATCCACTTACCATCCATACATCTGCCTACCCAGCCATCTGTCCATGCATCATTTACCATCCATTTACCCATCCGTTCATCGTCCATACATCCACCCATCCACCAATCCACCCGCTATCCCTTCATTCACCCATCCATCCACTCATCCACTTCACCTCCATCTACCTATCTGTTTGTCTACCAAATACAAATTCTTTCATTTTTTTTGGATGCTATGTGAGAGGTGGGTACTCAGCATGCTATATGGGGGTTGACAGAATAAGTGGCTTTGTTAGAAGGAAAGGGACCTAGAGAAGCCTCCAGAGTAGGCTTTCTGTTCTTCTGCCATCTTCTAGGAAGGGCAGGTGGCAACAGAGGCTCATAATTCTCTAGAGCCATCTTTGTGACCTGGAGCAATGATGTCCCTTCTCATTTGCATCAGTTTGTGTAGACCTCACACATCACATCCCATCCATCAAGCCAGCCTGATTTCTGCCTTTACTCACCTTGTCAAGTGCTTCCTTATTCACAGTGTGTTGTGGGAGCATGAGAACTAGCAGGCACCTTAAATAGCGTGAAACATATTAATAAATCTTAAAGGATTAAAATTGATATTAGATTGTTCTGCAATACTTTATCATTTATAATGTATTAAGCATGCTATTTGTCACCAGGTTAAGCACAACAGCCAATATGCCATTGGGGGATCTGGTTCGCAATGCCCTTAACAAACGTGGAGTGGACATGACAGGGTCCTTCCGTGGAGAGTGGCAGGATGGTGGCCTGAAGGCGGACAGGTTGACCTTGGGCCTCTCAGTTCTTTCTGGATTATGAGGCCAGTGCAGAGCCGTGGGCATACCCAGGGGAGGCAGGGCATGGAGAGTAGAGTACACACACCTTCTCATCATGAGTCCTCTTCTGGTGGGGTGAGATGGGGAAGGGGCACCCCATCCCCCTACCTGGTCTTGCCCATACTGGGCACCACTCAGGCCGGGTGCTTACCGGGTGCCAGCACTGTTGCAGGTGGTTGGAAAATATCAGTAAACAAGGCACAATCCCTGCCCTTGTGGCGCTCACCTGTACCAGGGCGAAACAGATAATAAAAAATAAATCAACAAATACATAAATGTGATAGTAGCTTAGGCAGCAGTGAGTGCTGTGTCTTAGCTTGGGCTCCTACCACAAATTATCGTAGACATGGTGATTAGCTAGCAGTAGACACTTGTTTGTCATGGAACTGGAAGCTAGGAAGTCCAAGATCAAGGCATGCATAGATCTGGTGTCCAGCAGACTTCCAAGTACCCGCTTCTTGGTTTACAGGTAACCATCGTCTTGGTATGCACTTATGTGGGGCAGGAGAAGAGGACAGAAACATTTTAATGTTTCTTTTATCAATGCCATTTATAAGTGCTCTACCTTCCTGACCTAATTATCTCCCAAAGGCCCCATCTCTCCACATCCCCCTGGGGAGTAGGACTTCAGTACAGTGAAGAGGAGGAGACAAAAACAATCAGTGTATACCATGCTATGTACTAAACAAAAGAACAAGGGGAGAATGGCCCGGCACATGGCTAGCGGACTGGCGCCCTGGTGGCCAGCAGCCTGCTGCTCGCTGCAGACCTTGCTCCTGGCATTTTCCTGGCTGGAAGGGCTGGGGGCACAGCCCCCCACTCACCTGGGCAAGAAATCAAGGAGCAGCTCGGCACCTCCTGCTTGCCCAGCTCCAAGGCCAGACTGCCCCACCTGCTGCCCACAAAGCTGAGGGCCCGCGCTGGCTCTTGAGACCGCCCACCCTTTGAGACATAGGTTGGTGCTAAGGTGCTGGCCCTCAGTTACTTGTCAGCCTGGGAACTTGAACAAACGCTCCGCAGCACAGACAGCAAGCAACTGCTTCTGGGCAACCGGGTCCATACATCAGTCACCCAGCTGCCAGCACCATGTCTGGCTTTGGGCTCTTTGTGGATAATGGAAAACCAGGGACTTCATTCCCAGAAGCTGTGGATGAACTTCTAGAGAGAATGCCTAGGTGAGTGTTGGTCTCCTGGGCGAGTTTAGGTGATTACATTTGCACAGGACTCTGCTCTGAAGCACCTCTTTGATTTATTCTAGATCTTAGTTGCAAGGCATTTCATAGACTGAGGAATTCCAGAAGAAGGGGTAAAACCTGGGAACCCACGACCTTTAGCCACTAGTGCCATTTAGGCAGAGCTTTGGGGACATGGAGGTAAATCTGTTTATAGGAAGGAAGGAGTTTACAGGTAGCATGCAAAACAGTTCCACCATTGTGTTGTTTCTTCTGTTTATCACAGCCTTAGGGGAAAATCCGGTTTCCCCGGTAGAAGGGTGTCAGTCATACAAAAACATCTACCAAGCACACTCCAACGGGGAAAAGTTGGCAGTCTCTGGCTTAGGAGGAGGAGACGGGAAAGCGAGGGCCAGCCTAGGAATTTTGGGGGCAACTTGATAAAAATATTGATTCTTGGACTGCAGGACCACAGGCTAATCTGTCAGTCCTCCAGGGAATTAGCTTCTTTAATGAGCGTCTCTGGGATTTTCCTAGGAAGAGCGCGCAGCTGCGGGGCAGCACCTCAGCTCCGGGCACCAGCTCTCCCAGTCGCTGGCCCTGGAGCCCATCCTGGAGAGCTGTCCTCCTTCCCCTGGGCTGGGCTGACCTGGCCAGCTCCGCAGCTGCAGGGTGACCCCGACCACAGGCAGTTAGGAGTGGGGTCTAGGCTGGTGGTGCTAGCACTGGGCTGCGGTGCCTCCCACACTCGCGGGGCCCTTCTGCAGGTGCCTTCTGCCAGCCTCGCCCTTTCAGACTCCTCTGGACTAAGTCCTGGGGCGCGGGGTGTTGAGATCGCCCCGGGACTTGTGGACCCGGGGCCGTGCATCCGCCGGGCCTGCGGCCTGCGTCTCAGATGGCCTCGGTCTAGCCGTCCTTACACCTGCCGGGGCGGGTGGAGTTCAGTCCCTGAGGCCCAGTGGGCTCCAGGGGCCTCGGGTAATGAGGAGGGCGGCGCTGGCCAGCAGCCCGCGTCCGCGCCTCCCTGTCCACCCCCGCGTTATCCTGACTTATTACATTGTAATGAATTGAAGCATTCCACATCATAATTTCATATTGGAGGAGATTTATAGATTGTCCTAGTGGCTGGAGAGGCAGTGATTAAAGAAGCAGCGGCTAATGAATGAGCCCGCACAAAGCCGTTTTAATTAATGCACAGCCCAGGGGCTGTAAACGCTTGCTGATAACAGACCTGCCCTGAGAAAACTGAACTGACAACTTCCCACAGCATTGTGGCTGACAGGGTGGTGGGAGGACGGCATTCGAGCGGCAGTTCGGGCTGCTACGCTGGGTCTCCCCATCCCTGGGCTCACTGCCGCGGAACTGCGCACAGCACCATTCTTTCTTCCTCTGAAGAAGTTTGGGGTCTTTGGGCCCCGTGTAGCACCCTGTGGCTCTGGACGTGGCATCACTGCCTGAAGGCCTCTGGGCGCAGGTCTCTGTGGTCCTTCCTAAAGTGTCCACAGCTGTTGCTGTTGACCGCGAAGTTCTCCCAGAGTCTGGCAACGCCGTCAAGCCCGGGGTACTTCCATTTTGGTTCTTCTCTTTCTTCTGTTGTGATACCTGTTGGCAGCTCGGCCCTGGAGGGCTTCGTCTCCCCACCTTCCCAGTTTGGAGGTGCCAGGGTCTCAGAGAAAGAGCCAAGTGTCCTTCCGAGTCACCATGCTCAGTACACCAGGCTTCTCAGTGAGTGCTATTTGCTGACAAACCAAGTCCAAGGGGGACAGGCCGCACAACAACCTTTCTCTGCTCTTTTAATGGTTTCCTGCCAGGCTTCGATGTTGGGAAACACAGGCAAGTCATGATAAGATGACTTTTCCGTGAGCTGATAACTGGGATGTGCTTTGCCGTGAGACAGCGTTATTAGTAGTATGACTAACACGAACAACAGCAATTCTCATAACAGAGGAATGAGGTTGAGAAGAAAAATCCCAGCCAACAGAATGATGTGAGGAAAAGTATTAATAATGAAGTGGGGTTTATTGAATTAACTGTTCCAGTTAGCAGACATCAGTAGAAGCAAAACATAGAATATAGTCAAGCGTGCAGCTTGGTGAGGGAGCTGAGCTAGAGTGCCGGGTGGCAAACAGCAGGATTGATTCAGCTGCCACCTCCATGGCTGGACAACCTCACAGCTCCAGGAAGCCGCGGAGAGCAGAGCAGACTTCCTGAAGCTGTCAGGTAACATCTAGTAAGTCCCTGTTGCTTCCCATCTCCCACCTGTAAGTCTTTGCACTGTAGGAAGATCATGCCATGTGACAGGGACACAGTCCTCCTAGGGCCAAAGCCATTGCAGGGTTTTCAGGGCTGGTCTCCCAGTGAGGAAGAGCACAGCCAGTGCAGCTGGGGAGGTTCAAGATGCAGCAGCAAATAGCTGGCCTGCTAATGAGCAAACCATTGGTACATAGTGACCTCAGCTGTCTGCGGTCTCCTGCAGTGCGCACTTAACTTCCACGTGGCTCTGTGCTGCTTTGAGTAGGCCTGAGTCTGTGATATCACTGTGCACCTGCTTGTCTTGCTTTCTAAGTCTCTCTGCTTCCCGTGATTCATCTTAACCATGAGGCCTCCCAGTTACAAAACTTGTCTCTTGCGATCCTCTCAAGAATCTCTTTTTTCCCCTATAGAAAAGAGCCGCAATATTTACATAAAACTAAAGTTTTAAAAATTCCAAGAAAAGTCTGGGTGGGTCACTGGTGTTTTCATGTAATATGTTAATAGTTCATTTATCTTAAAAGTAATAATTATATAGATATTAATACTTTGCAGTTTTAAAAATTAATCTTATGTGATTTTATCTACTGTTTTAGTTACTTTTGTCATTGCTGAGCCAAAGTATGCAATGCCCAAAGGGGAACAGATTTATTCAGTTCACAGTTTATAGAGTCCATAAGAGGCCAGCTCCAAGGCAGGGTAACACATGGCGGTGGACAGTTCATGGTGCCCACGAAGTAGCAAAAGCATACGGGTGCAGGAGACAAGACTCTTTCCGTCCCTTATGTTGTATGCAGGCCACCTGCCTGGGCTGATGTATCACTCACACCCTTAATCCTAGCCAGAGCTATGCCAAACCAGTGGACTAATTTACTAACCACACATCCTTTACTAACCACTAATCTCAGCATCTCACTCTCTAGATTCAGCCACCTCTGAAAAAGCCCAATGACTGCATCAGACTTTGGAGGTACATCTAGACACAAGCCACAACACCTACTCTTCATAGCATCTCCACTTGATGTTTGGGGAAACAGAGGCACCTAGGTGATATGAGACTGGGCCAGGCCTAGCTGTGCAACAGAGGCAAAGATGTGAGACCCCATGTCTCACATCTAGAAATATCTATTGACTCGGAGAGTTCCTTGTTCTTATGTCCAGCTTTTGGTAAGCGACTGTTTTAGGGATTTCGTGACCAGGATGAAGAGAAGCCTGAGACTCTGTGGTTCAGAAGAGGGTTGATGGGGAAAATTTTATAATTTTCAGTGTAATTATATTAGATTCAACTTTCTAAAACATCCCCAGACTATCAGTCACCTACTGGATATATTCTTGGAATTAAATTGGGGATAATGCATTCAGTGTATATAATAGAAGTCTCTTCCTAGTAACACATGAAGCATAACTTTTAGTGGTAGAGAATTCAGTGTATGCAACATCTATAAATATTGAGGATTAATCAGCACAAGAGCTAGAAATTTAAGATAGGATCCTTGTAACATGGGCTGTCCAATTTTACACTAAAACCAAAGGAAAGTAATTTCTTGACTTCCACCTCCAGAAACCTAGTACGGTTGAAGTGTAATGAAGGGCAAGATTGAGAAGGAAAACACTAAAATAAAACTATAATCCCTCATGCAGACTGATCAGGGGAGACTACTTTTCTCATTTTCCTCAATATTATTGAGTCCTAAAAACCACTGGAAAGTGGGAAGGAAAACAGCAAAATTATTGTACAGTATTTCAACTGCTTCACAGACACCTGACTGGGAAAAGAAACTTGGTAATCACGGTTTTCTAAAGGAGACATAGAAATTATTTGTTTACCCTTACATTCACATATCCACTAAGAATTTTAGTTATTTTGACCATAAGTTGCCTCCTACTTTCTTTTATTCTTCTCAGAGCATGAACTGATTGACTCTTTCCTCTTGTTCTGGAATAGTGCAGTTCTAGCATGTGAGGGCAACCCCCAAACTACCCAGAGACACAAGAGAGGCAGATGTATCAAGACTGCAGAGTATGATTCCCTGCTGATGGAAACATGGTTCCGGGCAGTGGCAAGACCTGTTGAATCCCTACAGTTTGGGTCATAAAGAGAAGTACATATATGGGTTAGACAAAGATGGTTCCATACTACCTGGAGTGTTCCTGGTTTATCTCAAGCTAATACCAAATAATCAGTCAAATTCCTGCAACTTCACAAAACCTTCTATGTATAGTTTGCTGGAAAAGTATGCAGAAAAAAAATCAGCAAAGGTACTCTGGGCAGTCTTGGAGGTTATGACTCAGTATTGCTGTAGTCATGTCAATACACTTAATCTATACTCTGTCATTACTCTTCTGATTATTGTCAAAGGCACCACCCTTCTGAAAGTGGTTACTGTGATTAACCTGCTTTCTAGCACTTTCCTCCATTACTTGTACCATTGAGCTAATCAGAAGAACCAAATCAATATGGCATCTACTTGAAAGGCTATGGAATCTAAAATTTAGAAAGAAGTGTCAATGGCCAGTTAAAAAGGAGTGGCATGCTCAAAGGCCTAAGGGGACAGGCCTTTCTCATAAGTGAGTGAGATAACAGCTATTTAGTAATGCTAAATGGCTCATGCTAGGACTAGTTGTCCAATTTTAGTTACTTTTATTGTGTATTTATGGGCAAAACCAGGTAGTACCTAGACGTGTTGAAGAACATGCAAGGATAGTTAATCTGTTATACTGCAAGGGTAGTTAATCTGTGATACTGCTGGTCAGCGCTTGCAAACAAATCCACCTCCAAATTGCAGAGACCACTTGGCTTCATGGGTAAGAAAACAAGAGCGATTCTTGCTGTAATCTGGATCTTGAATGTCCCCAGAGCCCCACAAGTTAGTGTTTCTCACTAGCTATGGTGTTATCAGGAGGTGCAGAACCTCTGGGGGGTGAGGTTTCACCACAGGAAGAGAAGTCACTGGAGTCAATCCCTTGAGGGGACATTTTCTTCCCCTCTGTCTGCGTCCTGGCCAGCACCACCATGAGGTAAACAGATGTCATGGGCCATGTGCTGCAGCCGTGATAGACTGTTTTACCACAGGTCCAAAGCAACAGCCCTGTGAGGCATGGGCTCAGACATCTGAAACTATGAGCCAAAATCATTTTTCCCTCCCTGTGAGTTGACTTATCTCACCTGTGGGTCACAGTGATGGAAATCTGGCTAACACAACCTTCATGTCAGACGGATGTCTTTTCTTCTTTGTCTTTCTCAGCAAACTTCACCTCTTATTCACTCATTTTCCCATTCTTTCTCCTCTTATCCTCTTTAAAATATCCCTGTTTCCCTGAACTTTTTTCTTTTGCTTGTGTGTTTTTCAACAGGCATGCTGAGACTAAGGGAGCTACATTCAGTCATTTCTAATGCCTGGTAAATTCGAGACACAGTGCCTTGAGATGATCTCACATGGACAGATGTGACGGACTGGAGGAGGCTGATTGCACAACTCTGCCGGTTGTCTGCAGCTGTTAGCAAATTGTACTTTGCAAGGTATTGTTCTCTTACCTAACACATTCTTGTTTCACTTTAAATGGTTTTCTTCACTTTTAGGGCTTAGAAAATGTTTCATGATAATTATTGTTGTAATTTGCTCGGATACACTCAATATCTCAATCAGGTTTCAACTCAATAGGACCCATTTCTTAAATGTCATGAATCAAATTCCTGGGCCCATGCTTGAAGGCTGTCATGTGAGAATAGGTGGCCTAGCAGAGCTCCTAGACCCGGAACAAAGGGTTCTGCAGATCCCGCAGGGAGTTCTAGAAGCTGGGCTGGCTCTGCAGAATGGTTTCCAATTGAGGCAGCGTGTCCAGGCCTCTGTACACCGGTCTTTGATTTACAATTATTCACTAACAATATGAGAGTTTGTGGCAGTGTTAAAGTGATACACACTAAGTGGAACCCATAATCTGAACTGTTCTTTTGGATCTTCTTCTAGGCTAGCGGTGTATGGGGTGATCCTCTCTTAGCTCTGCTGTCTGCCAGCCCTGAGTTGCATCTCTCAGTCCGCCCTGAGATCACGAGGAAGCTAGCTGTCACTGCTAAGCTGGGACGTGCCGCAGGAGAGATGTAGCAGATACATTTTGACTTGATGATAGTCATGTCTTACGAAGGGCTGAAGAACACACAGCCCCGTGCTAGGTGCAGGAACATCTGTACTACAATGCTGATCCAATCCTGAAGCCATTGCCTTTGGCTGGAGAAAATTCCTGGAAAGAGATGGCAGTAAATCGGCAGGTAGCATTCTGGGCATTGGGCGGCTCTGTCTGGAGGGGACCAGGACTGGAGTATCCAATCTGTGCACCAGGAAGTTTATAAAAGGCAGTGATTTCCACCCAAGTTCTTTCAGTCCCAGACAGCATCTTGATACCTGCCTTTAAGAATGGTGACACTAAACACTGCTGTGACTATTTTTGATGGGTGAAACAATCTTTTTCCCTTTTTTTCTTTGCTCCCTTTTCGCCCTTCTGTATACATTTTCCATACAATTCTGTGACAATATGCCTGTTTCTCTCCCCACAAAACCTCTGCTGGCTTTTTGACAGCATATTTGTTGCTGTTTCTAGGTGACATATAAAGCATGTTCTGAAAGAAACAGGAAGATACGCCACTGTATTTTGGGGATTTCTAAAAGACTGCTCCGGAAGAGGCAGTTTAGAAATGCTTGTCTGTTGCGATGCAGCTGTTAGCAGATGCATGACTTCTTCGCCACTCGTGTCCCGATCAGAAAGGTTCACCTCAGAAAGCATGCAGACTGGGTTCTGGATGTCTGCTTTCCTCCACATGACAGACTGGCTTCCACCTGTCTCTTTTACCTCATTTTGCCCAGGTATGCCTCTGCGGAGCGGGCGTGCGGGTGAGGAGCAGAGATAAGCCACAGTGTGTTCAAGCATCCCACACAGAAGGAAAACCAATACCCAAGATGGCGCCTGTGGTCTGTGGTCTACAGCACTGATGGCCGTTACAGATGACGGATGAACCCGGGGAGCCCGGCGGCATGGCCTGGTCAGGGTGAAATAGCTGAGCGGGAGAGCGGCGAGTAAATCAATCACAGGCCCCGTGGCCCTGCCAGTGGGGTGCGTCAGCTCCACGGCCTCTCTCAACAGGCATATAAATTACCCGATGGAGGGTGGTGTCGGGGGCCAGGTTTGGGGACGTGTTTGGCAGAGATCAATAGCAGTGAGTGGAAACAACAGAACTCCAGCCAGATGACTGGCAACGCAGCCCAACTGTATTTCAGCGGCCGTGCTTGATTTCGGAGAACTATAGGTTTTGGATCCAAGCTTAATGCCTCCATTAAAAAAAGGGCTTTAATGTACCATTTACATGTAGCAGTAACATGTTTAAAAGCCTGTTGCCCTGGATTCAAGCCATCCTCTCACTTCCTGTTCTCTGACTTTAGATGACTTATTTAAATAACTTTTCCATGTCTTGGACCCCACACCCTTAAAAGAGGCAATAATAAAATATAACTTCCGTTTTTATAGCCTTAGTTCTTCATAGGGTTAGGTTAGTTAATATTTATACATTAGTATCTGATAACAGCACTTGCTGTCTTTGGTTTAGATCTTACTGCCGCAGCCTGCCTGCAGTTTAGAAGAAGAGCTTGCCACTTGCTTCAGAAGGGGGCAGCACCTTTCAGAGGGCCCCAAGTCACAGCAAGTCACGGCCTTCGACCTTCGTTCTCCCCCTTCATCTGTGAGGACCAAGGGGATCTTTAAGGTCTCCCCTCCACACAGGGCTCACCCACTTGCCTCTGTGCCTTTCTAGGGCTGCTCCACACCTGCATTCCCACTTCCTACTGTCTGTCCAGCTGTTTTTCCCTTTCTGTTTTTTTCTTCTCTTTCTGACAGCCCGAGGTGCCTCTCTGTACAGAGCTACCTCTGCTTCTAGTTACTGTGGTAAATTTCTCTCTCGTACTCATATAAGCACTTGAAAAGAACATTCTAAACTTTCTATCTCTAGCTCTTCACCTTTTAGTTGATTTTTCTACCAATTACATCTTGATTATTATATTTCAATATTAAAAATTATTCTGGCAAAATCACCAATGAAATTTCTATTGACAAATCCAAAGAACATTTTTAGTCTTTATTTTCGTGGCTATTGGTGATATTGATTATTCCTTCCTTGATCTTCTAGTCTTGAATTCCAATAAACCAATGTCTTCTGATTCTATGAAGATTGCTTTTGGGTCAATGTCCAATATGTTTCCTCCTAGCATCTAGTTTTATTTTAAATTGTATCTTATATCTAAGAATTCTCTAGAATAGTGATTTTAAATTTTAAAAGAGTACTTTTTTTCTAACATTTTTGTTGTTGACATCTAGTTGTATTACTTTAAGGTAAGAAAATGACCCATATATTTAAGAATATATTGGATTTTTGTAGTCAAACTATGATCATATTTTAATCAGTGTTTGATGAGCACTGAAAAATACGTATTCCCTTAATAATATGTGATTATGTATATTCAGATATACAGATAGTGCACTAAATTGTTAATATTGCTACCAATACTTAATATCATATATTACTATTATTAATATTATTAAAATACTTCTACCATTACTTATCTTTTAGTCTCTTTGATTGTTTAATACCACGTAGTCAATATATAAATATTCACTACTACTCTTAGTTCTTGGGGTTGTAAGTATTCATCCTCCAGGCCAACATCTCCTTTTCTGTTTCCAAGACAGTCATGGAATGCTCTTTGTGCTCAGGCACCCTCATGGCTCCACGCCCCCCTGAAAGGCCACATTCACAGCTGGGTGTCAAATGTCAAACTTAGGCAATGATACTTGAGTTAAACCCTTGAGTGCCTGCATAACCAGTGTCCTAACGGACCTCTCTGCCTAGACCACCCCTAGGCTCCTTGAACTCAGTGTGCCCGAAGTTCTGCTGCCTTATCTCTAGACATTCTCTAGCCCATTTCATGGTACCCACATACAAATCTTCAGAGTTGGCAAACGTGGATCTGTCACCTCTGGGGAATTCCCTCCCCCATTTTCACAGTAATCTAAATGAAAAAAATGATGACCATCCCACCCAAAGTCATAGGGAAGCCTTCTTCTACCAGACAGAACCCACTGGGCTCAGGAGGAGGCACTCTGCGTGAGGCAGCAGTGGCGGAAATCAGATCCCAGTGTGCGCCATCATGTGCTCGGAGTTGACGTCAGTGGCTAAGTAATCTCAGGCTATTCACTCCTGGGGAATTCAATTTTTTAATCTTGGAATTATTATGAAGATGAAATAATTTGATAAAGTGGAAATAATTTCTTTTTTCAGCATACCAGAATATGATGCTGATAACTCATTGTTCAATTTCAATGATTTGAAAATTTAATGAACACACATACAGACTGACCTGCTTAATAGACATCATCTAGACCATGTTTCTATGATATACCCTTGTATCAGAGAACAATGGCTTCTGGTTCCCACAAGACAGTGTCTTTGTCATTTCAAGGTGTTCGGGCTACTCCCGTTTTTATCTGTATTTGATAGATTGCCCACATTCATTTAACATTTTTCCTCAGTTCTCACTCTTTACCACTTTAATCATTTTCACTCTGCCTTGGACCCTCTCCAAATTCTCTGTACCTCTTAGGAAATTAGAATCCAAAACTCAACATATCACTCTAATAAGGGCCACCTCAATGCCAAATGCAGCTCATGACACTTTCTTGTCCCTTGAGTGACACACAACACTGCTAAGACATCTCAGAAGCTTTGCAGTTTTAAAAGGCACACATCTAAGGAGGGGATGGGCCGGCACTTATGCAAGTGTCTTAATGCTCTTATTCCTTCTGGAGGATGAGGAAATGTGCTCTGAATTTCTAGAGCATTCGGTCTTATATATCTCATGTACAGCCCAATGGAGCCAGTGTACACTTGGAATTTGGAAGAAAAGCATGGCATTTGGACTTACAGGTGTTTGGTAATAATAGAATTCTCCTTTCATTTAGATTCCTACAACTTTCAGGTCATCTTAATATAGGTACAGTGACTCTAGATATCAGCTTGTATGACTACTGCAAGCTGTCTTCCACAGAAAGAGGACATTTAGCTTTTTTAGTCCCACAGAAGAAGGTTCCACAGGGACTGGTGAAAAATAGGATTTGGAGAAGGAGGCAAATTAGTACTGATAAGTGGCCAGATTGGTGTCCTCGAAAGTCTGAAATATTGTATTAGAGACTCCTTGCAGAAGAGTAGTGCTTCGGCAAGCAATGGAACAAGTGATGTGGAGAAGGAAATTAATCTGGGAGCACGGAGGGCAGATGATCTTGACTCAGAAAATTTTACCAGGGTGAGAAATTTAGGGACATTGTGATCAAGACAGACATGATGGGATTTCGGGAAAAAAGTGGGTTGGGCAGTGCAGGATACAGGAGCCTGTGTCCAGGCTGGTTCCTTCAGCCTTCTCTTAGCAGACGCAGCTGAGCCTGTGGCGGCTCTTGTGGCCAGAGACCCTTGCACTATGCAGCCTGCACACACAGACAATAAGCTGCCACCCAGGGAGCTAAGGGGGCTTAAGAGGACCCTCGCACTAGGTCCTAGAGGCACATGTGCAGTGGAGTGGGTGAGCTGTGCCGTCCTCGCCAGAGCCTTTCCTCGTCCTCTCCCTTCATCTGAACGAGGCTGAGTTCCCACTCAGCTGGCTAAACTTTCCCACAGTTTGGAATGGCGGCAAGAGCATTCTTTGGGCTGGAACTAGAGGAGGACAGGTGGTGCCACCTGCTACAAGCGATTTCCTTCCAGTTGGCTCTAGAGCCCCCATTCTCAGGTTTCTGCAGTTTGGTGAGATGGGGGGGGTGGAGAGGAGAGCCAAGGAAAGACAGGAGATGGGGAGAGACTCTAGAGGCACTCCAGCTTCTTGGTAAATCGCAGTGGACTTTCCCACTTTGGCGGCACCTTTCATGTATTGCAGCAGATGCACTGGCATTGAGAGGTGATTGTTTAAGGACTTTTGAATTGTCGGTGCCAGGATCCGCGAGGGAGCCTCTTGCTACGGGAAATACCGGAAACCTTTTTGCACTTCATCAAGGTGACAAAAAGAGTTTGTATTTAGAAAGTGAAAGTTCCTAGGAACCAAGAGCCCCACTCTTGAAGGGACTCTTCAAGAGCTTTGTGTCCCTGTAGCTAATCTCCCTGGGGGCCAGCAGACACGTCTGGGCCTTCCAGGAAGTTTGCCCCAGTGAACCATTTGGGTAATCTTTCTGGAGCAGGACCATTGAAATGGGGCATCTAGAACTACGTTCATTGGTTACTGAAGGTGAGGGGACACTCTCTTTCCAGCTCTGCTGGTGTCTGAAAGTCCATAGCTACTAAAAGCGGCTCAATGTCTGTAAACAGAGGTGTCTTTAATGGGGCTGCTAAGCCTGAGAGTAGCTTGAGATGGACTGGCTCTCTGGGCCTCTCTCTCTGCTGGTCAGGAGGATGCCTTGTTTCCAGAAAGGCAGGGCCAGCAGGTGCAGACGCTCCAGCCACCCTTGGAAGCAGAGGGAAGTTGGAGTGGGCCAGCTGGCTGTGTGTAGGTCACTGACTAAGCGCAGGTTCCTGTGCCTGGCTCTGTGCACGCTAGCTGAAGGTGCTCAGGATGCATCGTCTTCTGCTCTTCTTGACTCCTTTGCTGTGCCCATGTCCATATGCTGTGCTGCAGAGCACGAGTGCCCATTCCTGAGGGATGTCAGCACACAGTCCATCATCTACCGTGACTGGACACTAAGCTGATCCTTTGGTATCTACTATCTTTGATCATCACTCTTTTTTATAGGGTGTGCATCATTCCCATAGTAGATTGGAGGGAAGGGTGTTAGGGCATGAATTAGCAAGAACAGCCAGGGTGTGTAATGGTCTCCACTGGGGAAGAGAACTTTGTTTGGAGCAGGAATGGAGACAGATTTTATTTTCCTAGCTGGTTGAACACTTGTCCGTAGTTTATCTCCACTCACAGAAGTGGGCAACAAAGAAGTCTGTGGTGTCCACAGGAAGGAAACAAAGCAAAATGAAGCCCAGACCGGCACAGTGCTATTAATTCAAATTAATGACCCTCGCTACAAATAAAGCTGGTGCCTGACAGATTGCTGGCTCTTGGAGGGCAGCAGATGAGAACAAACGAGAGGCTCTGCCGTCTGGAGATGTGATCAATGCCTCCTCCCTGTTGGGGGCAGCCCACATCCGCCACTTACAGATGTTTGCTGTCCTCTGTACCTCCTACCATGCTCCTCTCCCACCCATGTGGTCTGCAGGCCCAAGGATGAGCCCAGGGACATTCATATCCGAAGCCAGACCCATAGGCAGTCTCCAGATGCAAAGTCACACTGCTGGGCAGAGCTGTGAGCTTGGGCCACTGAGGTGCAAGTGCTGAGTGGTCTCTGGCCGTTGCCCAAGGGGAAGCATTACTGTCATTCAGGCACAGTTCTCTCTGTCTGCAGGTGCGCGTTTATCTCTGCCCCATCAGGATGTGTGCAATTGTGGAGGCCCCTTTTATTCTTACTCAGTTACTTGGGTGCCACTGATGCACAGATGAATAGGATGCTGCTCACGAGCTATTGTAAATCCACCATTAACACATTGCCTGGTCTTCATGAAACCTCCCTTGAAGTAGGTAAGTTTTAGCTTCTTTAAGGTTGGTGGCTCAAGGAGGTCAAGAAATTTGCCAACAAGCACTTAACAATACATGATAAAGGCAGGATTCAAATCCAAGACATCCGATTCTATAGACTTATTTTAATTTTACTAAAATAACTACCTTATGTGCTTTTCACTTTGTGTTCTTTAGTATAAATCCAGCACATCAAAATGGCTGATTTTCAGAGGATTACAGAGGTAGTAACTAGAATAGTCCTTGAAAATCCCTAATCTACCTTCCTGACTTTGCAGGAAGAACCTAGGCCTAGGGCAGTGCGGTAGTCCTGCCCCCAGATGCTGCCGTGATCTGGGCTGTCTGTGCCGTAGACCTGTTCTCTTCCAGTCAGTACACACACTCTGAAGGGGAAAGGTTGAGATGTGTGTATTTTCACCTGATGGACACAGGCACATGGATGACTCCCCCCCCGCCACGTGCGCACGTGTATTGTTTACACCCCACGTGCTCAGACCCTCTCCATGTCAGCGATCGCTGTCATAGATTCCACAATTGCTTGCCTAGAAGATCAGATCTTTGTTGACTGCTTTATCTGGGTCGGGGGCGGGGGTTTTCTTTTAGAAGTGGATGGAAATCCAGAGGATCTGGTTCCATTCTTGCTCCAGCTCCCAGCACTGTTTTTTGAGAGAAATCCAAATTCTGCTTTTCTAGACTGTAGCCTTGATGGCAAGAGGCACTGCTATTTAAACAACTTGTTTTTCTTTTCTGCAAGGAAGGAGTCTCACTCTTTCCAAGCCTGTCCGTACATCTAGTTAGTGGGGTTTGGATTTGTCCCACATTTGCTAATTGTCAGAGAAACAAATGCTTCTTTCCGTGCATTCTTCGCACAAACACAGCTTTGGAGAAGGTTTATATTTTTAGGGGAAGTAAATAGCTCTGTATTGTGCTATACTAGCAACTGTAGATGGCTTAGAAACCTGGTTGCCAGGCGTAATGTTTCCTGCCTGAGGAGCTGTACCCAATTGTTTTCCTTTGTTCTATCGCTTTTTCATTCATTTATTCATTCAGTACATTCACACTGAATATCTTCTCTTGGGCAGGCACGGGGTTAATGGTTAGGAATACAGAGGAAAAATAATTCTGATACATTCCTCAAGGACCTCACAGTCTAGAGACAAAGCACAACACATGGACTGTCATACAGAAAAGAAACCATAGAATACCATGAAATGAATAAAAGGAACTTCTAAGCGCTGCCAGGAGTATAGAAAGAACAGACATTAGTAGCATGAATGTCAGAATGGTCAGTGCTTTTCTAAGTTGAGAGAATACTTGTTTAGATCCTTGGAAAAGTGGCAAATGAAAATTAGTTTTATTTGATTACCTGTGGTCTGGTGCAGAAAAAGGAGCAATGCTATG
This sequence comes from Dolichotis patagonum, assembly GCA_004027295.1. Taxonomy (NCBI): domain Eukaryota; kingdom Metazoa; phylum Chordata; class Mammalia; order Rodentia; family Caviidae; genus Dolichotis; species Dolichotis patagonum. Next base: position 29,207 of record PVJX010000920.1, read on the forward strand.
TTGGCCTGGCCACAGAAAGGCATGGATCAAGTTATAAACTTCCTCAGGCAGAGAATCCTGCTAAGGTGGAAGGTTAAAAATTATCTAAAAGTGATGGAATCTCATAGGAAGATCTCAAGCCTAGGAAGACCTTAATCTATTTACATTTTAGAAAAATTATTCTAATAGAAGCATGTAAAATGCATTGGACAGGAAAAGATCACTTTAGAAGGTGTGTGGAGTCTTGGCTAAGAAAGAGAGGAGAGAAGGCCAGTTGCAGAAATAGGAGGAAAAAACTGACCCACAAGAAGATGGGTTGTATGTGTATGTGTTCGTTGAATATGAGGGAGGAAAGAGTAATTTCTGGTAACTGACCTGGTTACTCGTGGGCAGGGAGAGGATAGGGGATGAATAACGTTGGTTCTATCTTAAATCCATCAAATAAATCAAGTAGCGAGATCCAGGGAAGAGTTAGTTATATCTGTTTGGAGCCCAGAAAGGCTTTTGATCATCTAGACCTGGACGTCAATCAGTGAGGGATTCCAAGGAGAGCGTGTTTTGTGTGAAAAGAAAGGTGCTCGCTGATGGGTAGATGAAGATGAGGTTGGCAGGCCACTGCAGGCAGGTGGAGAGAACTAGGTCAGGTATAGTCAGAGGAGGGAAGAATTTCAGAGAGAGAGAGAGACAGAGAGAGACAGAGACAGAGACAGAGAGAGAGACATGTGTACCTAAAGCTATATGAAGATTATAGCAGACCAAGCATTCCCTCAAGGACCTCACAGTCTAGAGAGACACACACCAAAGAGAACATGCTGTCCTTTCAAATACCACTGGGCTTGAAACCACAGAACTCACAGGTAATCTTTAGGAGGCAAAGAGATGGAGAAAACTCCCAGAGAGCTAGGCTCTAAGCTGAGATCAGTCAGTCTACCTGGAAAAGCATGTGAGACTGAGAGAACCGCTCACTTCTTCACGTGGTTTAGAGCCTGCATTTATGACTCATGTCTTGGGTAAGAGGATGAATAAAAGTCTTGGGTAAAGTTGTGAGTCATCAACTGGTCAAACAGTATGATTGATTTTAGAGGGGTGTTATCTTAGGCAGAGCGAATGCCAAGGCTGGAACTGTCCACTTGAAATAGATTCCCGGTTCCCACAGTAAGGAGAGTTTCTGATGATGAAATCCATTCCTGATGGGGTTATAGTTGAGTGTAGATGCTGGAATCAAATTGCCTTGGTACAAGTTTCAGATCCACCACTTGCCGGCCATGTGAGTCACTCAACCTGCCTGGATTTTCGGTTTCTGTCTTGTAAAATGAGGAATGTGGTTGATCTTTTCTTTTAGAATTGTTACAGCAATCACAGATACATTTTCAACACTTTGTATGACTTAGATATATGGTTATCATTCAATAAATATTAGCTACAAATTGTAGTATATTATTATACTAGACTTGTAATATATTGTAACATGTAATATTTGCATCTAATGGTATTCATAATCATACGTAAAGTTAATAACATAACATAATCATATGTTAAAGTTGTTATATGTATTTATGATCATTATACAATGTAGAAAAAATGCTAAGAATGAAAATAGTTCAGCATTAGATACTTGCGTTCTTTTAGTCTAAATCAACTCTCTTCATCATTGGAACAAAACATACAACACCTGCAACTTAAAGGAAGCGAGGTCTGTTTTGGCTCATGTTTCAACCCATAGTCAGCAGGCTCCAGTGCAGGATGGCATGAGAGAGGGGCCTGGCAGAAGAAGTTGATCCTGCAGGGGCAGCAGGGAAGCAGAGAGGGAAGGGAGGGTCTGGGAGGGAGATGCACCCTTCCAGGCTACCCCCACCCCAGTGGTTCAGCTCTCCTGATCAAATCTCACTTCATAAGAGCAAATCAGCTATGAGACCCTTTATCCAGTCACCTTCCCAAAGCCCCAAATACAAGCACATGATGTTCTTGGGGGATACCTAGAGTTAAACCATTATGCCAACTCATGGGAAAAATAGAGACTCAAGAGTTTAAGGACTTGCTGAGGTCAGCTAGGAGTAAAGCTGGCATTTACATTCAGGTCTTCCAATTTCATGTTTAGTGCTTCCTCTATTACTGATCGTGATGGAAATTTTGATTTCCAGAGAACTTCTGCTCAGTGGATAGAAGAGCAAGCTCCTTTTTATATTATTATTTATCGTAAGTACCAATGTGTTGTCTTTGTTAGAATTTTCCCAATAAGTATTTTGGGTTAGTGTATTTTTCCTACTTTTTCCTTTCCAGACTTTAGCACTTATTTTTCAAAAGAAATTCTATCTCAGACATTTTGTGTCTTGGAAGAAAATGGAAGTCACACACCTGAAATCTCCAAGAGGATAGCAACTGAAGTAAAGAAACAATTTCATGAGATTGTAAAAGCAATCAAATCAGAAATAATGTCTCAGGTAAAAGAAGAAATCACAGACATAATGAAAGAATTGCTGAGAATGTCTAAAGAAGACATAGACAAAAAAGAGGAGCATAGAAAAATGATGGAAACTTTGAATGAACAATATAGAAAGGAATTACAATGCACAAAACAGATTCAAAGAAATACCCAGGCATTTAAAACTCCACTGAAAGCTGGTGAAATCACTTGAAAGAGACTGAAGATAGAACTTTCAGACCTTGAAGACAGGATCCCAGTTAGCAATTATGAAAGGAAAGATCTCTTAAAAAAAAAAAAAGGAATCCAGGAAATAACAATTCAATGGCTGCAAGACAATGCAAAGAAATATAATTTAAGAATGATAGGTGTCAGTGAAGAAGCAGGGATCAACACAAATTAAATTAAAATGCCATTTACAGAATGAAGAATGTAGAAAACTTCCCAAACATGGGAAAAGGGTCTGGCATACAGGTAAGAGAGGCATATAGAACTCCAACTAGCCATAACCAAACCAAATCTACACTCAGACATATAATAATTAAGATCCCAGAAATTCAGCACAAGAACAGAATATTAAAAGCTGTTAGAGAAAAGACACAGATCACCTATAAAGGAAAACCAACCGGAATCACGACAGACTTGTCACACAAACCATCAAGTCAAGAAGAGTTTGGAATGAAGTGTTTTAAATCCTGAAAGAAAATGACTTCCAACACAGATTGATGTACCCTGCAAAACTATCTTTCAAATTTGATGGGAAAATAAGATACTTCCACGATAAAGAACAACTGAGGAAATTCATGACTACCAAACCAACCCTACAGAGAGTGCTAAAGGATATTCTAGAGAGAGATAAAAATGACCATGGTTCCAGGAACAGCAGCAGAGGGGGATTGCCAAACAAGACAGGCAACTAAATGAAGGGGAAGAGTGGAGGGCCAACAGCAGGAGGATAGCAGGGTAGAGATGAACCAATGTATGCTGGTTGTAACCATTAATGTAGATGGCGTCAATTCAGCAATAAAAAAGAAACACAGGTAGAGTGGATCAATAAACAAGATCCATCAGTATACTGTATACAAGAGACATATTTAACTGGAAAGGAAATTCATAGACTGAAAATCAAAGGAGAGAAAATTGTTCCTTGCAACAGGAGACCAGAAAAAAAAGCAAGGGCAACTTGCCAATCAACTTCAGAATGGATAAGAAAGATACAGCATTTTCATACAATGAAAAGCTACCCAGCTTTAAAGCAGGATAATCTTGAGGCTCTTGTAGGTAAATGGATGCAACTTGAGATCATGTTCATGGGTGAAACAGTTTGAACTCATGCAGATGAACACTAGCATAAAAAACAGAAGGAGTTAATAGGATCCAAAAAGCACAGTAAATATTGTAAAAGTGATAGGGGAGGAAACACCTAGGAGGTAAAACTGTTAATTTCTTATTCTTTTGTCTTGAACTCTTGCATTGTTTTCACAATTTTATTAGGTTTGACTTTGTTCTGTCTTGTTTTGTTAGATTTTACTCTGTCAGATGGTATGGGCAGCTATTTTGAACATAGTGGGATGTATTGTGGTAATCATAGCTGTTTTCCTATTATCCTGTTTTGAAGTCTTATAATGTTTTTATTTGTTTGTTTAATTGGTTTTCTTCTGTTTTGTTTTATTTGATTTTACTATGTGTGATGGTATGAATAACTATTTTAAAGAAAATGAGACATTATGATAGACATTGCTGATTTCCTATCATCTTGTTTTGAAGTCCTATAATGCTTTTATTCTTTTGTTTTGATTGATTCTATTCTGTTATGTTTTATTTGATTTTATTATGTGTGATAGTATGGACAACTGTTTTGAAGAAAATGATATATTATAGTAACCATTATTCATTTCCTGTTATCTGGTTTTGAAGTTCTGTAATGCTTTCATTCTTTTGATTTAATTTATACTATTTTGTTATGTTTAACATTATTGTGTGTGAAGGTATGCACAACTATTTCAAAGAAAACAAGAGACATCATGGTAGCCACTATTGATATCCTATTGTCTTGTTTTGAAGTCCTGTGTTACTTGCATTGTTCTGTTCTGATTTGCTTTGTTCTGTTTTGTTTTGTTTTATTCTCTTTAAAATAACTTTTAACTTTTTTAAAAAAAGTTATAGCATTGGTGGTGTTTTGGCTCTTCAAGCCTAGATGAATGTGGGATTGGGGTTTTGGGAAGATGTCACAGCTAGGATTTACCAGCTTTACTACTAAACATGGAAAATAGTGGATTCAAGAGTAAAGCAGAGGTGGTAACTGACGGAGGATGACCTTTCTTTTAGTCCTTTTAGGCAGCTAGGATAACCCTGGTGCAGTTCTGTTTCAGTATCAATTCTTCCATTCAATTAATGAGACAGACATTATAGCACATAATGGGAATATGATGATAAGTGAGACCTAAACCTATTTCTAAGGAAATCACAGCATGCATGAATGTATAGGTATAGGTATAGGTATAGGTATAGGTATAGGTATAGGTATAGGTATAGGTATAGGCATAGGTATAAGTATAGGTATATGGCTTTGCTGATGATCAAACTGAGGGCCTCACACATGCTGTGTTTAGTTACTTTTTACTGAGACACAATACCTAACACATGCAAAGTAAAGAAGAAGAGGTTTATCTTAGCTCAAAGTTCATAGAAATTTCCAATTGGCCATGCCCCCAGTGGCCAACCTCCTCCCAACATCACGTTTAGCTATCAGTTCAGCAGTGTACCAATTCACTGATGAGTATGACACCCCCAGGATCCAGTCACCTCCCAAATGCCCTACCTATGGGCACATGAGGCTCTGGGGAGCATATGGACTCCATTGCATATGTAAACCATTGCATTACACAAGGGTGCAACCACTGAGCTCACCTTCAGCCCACAAATCACAGACGGGCTGTGTACTGCAACACAGAAAACACAGAAACAAAGAAAAAGAAATAAAGTATTCTTAGGAGAGGAAAGTAACTGCAGCAGTCATGAACGTTCTTTGAGAGGCTTCCTAGAGAAGTGGAAATTGAAGTCGGTAGATTAAGTAAAAAATCCTCCAAATTGGAAGGATATATTACAACAGATGGGAACTTTTTATTCAGTTGCATTAATATAAAATAGGATGATTACAGCTCACCACGGGGCTTAGTAAGTACTTAGAGAGCCCAGAATTCTTCTTCCTGAAGTTGCCTGTCTGGCTCTTTCGTCCTTCAGGTCCACGCAGCAGCAGTGCCAGGCGTCAGTTTCTCTGAGCTGCAGCACCGTTCGTCTCCAGGCCCCAGGGGCTTCCGGTCTGCTTCTTACGAAGGGTCTGGGGTTGGTCTGTCTCATCGCTTTCCCATCCGTTCTCTGTCCCTGGCTCCCTAAAGCCTGTCTCATTCAAGCTCTAGCCCTTCCGTTCACGCGCTTGGCTGCTGTGTGCCGCATCCACCTCGCTGCTGGTCTCCCGTTATCCTCTCCAACTGCCCCTCAACAACCAGGTCGCCCCAGATGTTGACTCACCATTTTCTCAGAGAGTGAAGTTAGCAGACTTCTTTCGGGAGTGCCCGTCTCCGAGGAAGGTAAAGGGAAGCTGCTGAAGCCAGCACCTAGCGGGACATCCCGACCCACGGTGGACCCCAGGAAATGCTAATGGGACAATGGCACCATCAAGGCCTGGATTCCAGGGTCCTCCAGGCTGTGGGCCTGTGAAAAGGGACATCTCGTGTCGGATGCTGAGCAATGGGGTTACAAATAGCACTACAGTTGTTTCTCCTGGAAGACTCCCTGCTTCAAGAAAATTGGGGCTTTGGATGCTAGATACACCTCCCTCCAAGTAGGCAAATGACGAAGTCTGTGAGACAGTGTGGACTCACGGGAGTCACATCTCCAGCCATTGCTTCTTTTCACTCGCTGTTTGTTTCAGCTTCTTTCCATTTTCACGAGTCATCTATGTCTTGTTTTAGCTTTCCCAATGGATACACGAGGCTTCAGAACAGCCAGCCTATATTTGGGGACCACAGCAAGTCAGACAGAAAAAGATGGTAGAGCTTGGCAAAGCCTCCTTTCTGGAACAGCTACCAAATGTTCCGGAGCTGTCTCATTTCCCTTTCAGAATGGATAGGGGATGCCCAGGCAGTAGGCAGGAGCCAATTTCCCCAGGACCGTGGGTGCACAGAGAAAGGCCGAGTGGGAGATGCTATTTAGTGTCTACCACTGCTTTTAGCAGAACTCCAATTACATCACACCAGGAAGGACCGAGCTCTATTTTCATTTAGAAAACAGAAAAAGTCACAGTTTCTGTGATACAAAAGCAAAGTATTGCCCAGGAACTTTTGCTTTAACAAAGCCATCATCAGAGCTGGGGGTGTAGCTCAGGGGTTGCATGTGTGCTGCGTAGACCTGGGCCCTGGGTTCAGTCATTGGCACTGAAAAAAAAAATAAAAAAGGAACAGTCACATGCAAAACCAACAAACACTTACTGGGCTTTGTTGTTGTTACGTTCCAGAAGCTGTTCTCAGTGTCTGACACACAGGTTCCCACTGCAGTCAAACGACTGATGAAGTAATCAGATTGATTGTACAGATAAGAGGCCGAGGCTCAGGGAGGTGGCTTTGTCAAGGTCAGTGATGGGAAAGCCCTGACTTCCTTGACTGAATTGCCATCTCTTGCTACTGTCCATCGTGCACTCCCAAGACGGAGGAGGGGTTTGAAGTTGCAAGGCACAGTTCCTACATTCCATGTCACACCTTGTTGTGGATTCTAATTTCTTCATACTTCATTTAAATGTGCTCTTTTCATCATGATAGTTACTAAGCCCATTTATAGAATTATTTTGATGATTAAAATATCTTTCTGCAATCTGTTTTTCAATTGATTATAGACCATTTTCCTGTTTATGAGGTCCTACAGCTGTCAGGTTCTACTGATGCAGTGTGTATAAAAACCCACTACAGCTTCAGACCAATCTGGTACCACACTGGCCTTATCCTCTCTTCTCTCCCAGGAAACCTTCACCTTGCATCTAAAAGTCAATCATTTTAAAGTTTAAACCACTGTTAGCAAGGACCCGGAACTGTGCATTCATGGACACTTGTCTCTGGCCTCCAACGTCTGTGACTACGTCTTATATCTCTGCACATCTCTTCTTGCCACTACACAACCCATGGGAGTTGGTTATTAACTACTCTGTCATTAGTTGACATGTGGCTAAAGTTAGGGCCATCCTGTATCTTCTTTTGAATTTGAATCTAAAGGTGAATGAAACAGATTCAAATGGAATTGTTCATTTTACCAGCCTCCGTCTGTCGCATAGCCACAGCTATGTTCTCGCTTGTGAGAAATCTAGAACTGCCTGGGTTTTTGTATATTTTCTACCTGAGTACTCAGCATTCTGCCTCACAATTCATCTTTGCTTCAGTAGTCTGTGGGTGGTTTCCCTTGCTTGTAACCAAATAACCTTAACCAATCATTTTCTTGGTTGCCTGCCTGTGTCCACTCACTCAGTGAATATTAATTTAAGGTTTGCTGTGTTGCAGGTACTTGGTAGGAGCTGGTACCAGACCTCTAATCAAGGAACACAACACACTTGCTCTTAAAGGACCAATCAGGTGTGAGATACTAAGAAACAGGCAGTTACAGCTCGTAACTCCCATGGCTCAAGTTGGACTTTATGGAAGACACACCCAATGAAGACTTTCAGAAAGCTCAATCAGGGAAAATTTCTTGGAAAAAGTAAAATATTGTGCCACAGTGGAAGGATGAGTGTCTGCCAGCGAAGTGGTGGAGAAAGGGATGCTCTTAGGTACGGGAAGGTACAGAGCCTGTGGAGGCTGGAAGGGAGAAGGATCAAGGACCTTTGGAGAATCCAAACCAGGTTGACCTGCCGAGGGTATGTGGCACAACAGGAGTGAGGGTGCATTAGGCAGGAAACATCGATGGGGAAAACAACAGCAACAGATGATGAAAGACCAAGATCCTGTTAAGGAATTTGCGTTAAATACCGTTGGTAGGGCAATGGACTGCTGAAGAATTTTAAACAGTGAGAGACAGTTTTGATAGAGAGAATGTTTTGGAGAGGCACAAGTGGCCCTGGGGAGACTTGCTGCTGGAACTGAGCTCAGATGTGGCAGTGGCTGGAGCCAGATGGAGAGACGAAGGCTACAGGCAGGAGATCTAGCACATGGTGTGTACAGCGACGTCTACACAGGGACTCCAAGGTTCAGAGCGGGAAGCAGAGGCGTAGGAGGGAGGTGGGCTGTGCCTGAGGGAGCAAGGAAGGCGGTGACTGGGCCTGGGTGAAACAGTCTGTGCTCTCGGAGTTGGCCTGTGCACTCTGAGCCAACACTTAAGACCAGAGAGTGTCAACAAGACACACAGTGTGTGTGTGTGTGAGTTGTGGGTGGCGGAAATTAATTTCTTTGCTCTCCTGCAGAACTGAGTTGGATAAATGCAGGGAATGAATGAAATGCTTGAGAAAAGGGCTGGGCATCCGCTTTGTCTGACAAGCATACACATGTGAAATCACGAGGGTGCGGGGTGAAGCTTCAGTTTCTGGAGTTACATCCTTTGGGGAGAGTCATTCCCAGCCACAGCAGAGCTGGCTGTGCCTTCTGTGTCGGTGTGGAGCGCAGGACTGTTTGTCTCACGGAGGGTGGCGGGCGGGCATTTACACGGGGCGCTTTGGCTCTGGCTGGTGGATAATTAACGAGCTTGTTTTTGAGCTGGTGAGTTGGAGCTGACACAATGCCGCCAGGTGCCTTTGTCTCAGTCCCCTCCGTCCCTCTTTATCGGATTTGCCAGACTCTCCTTCAGTCTTTTCTTTCTTTGCATTGCAGGCTGCCAGGCACGGATCTGCAGGAGGACGCTCCTGGACCATGGTCAGAGTGGGATGTCCTCTGCGTGCCTTTCTGGTGACTGCTGTCCCTGCCCCCTTCATCTCTGCTAGCTGGGTAGGCCCAGGTGAACTCCCCCCAGACAGTTTCCAGGATGACTTTTTCCATAATGAGCTTCTTTGGCCTTTCATTTTTGTTTCACTTTCTCCTTGTCTTTGTTGTTTTTCAAGTGTGTGCAGATGGAGAGTGTTAGAGATTTTAACCGTAGTCTCATGCAAGACTCATAAAAATGTTATCTCATAGCCATTTTTTTAATCTTCTTTGAAGAAACCTACATGCAACCTCTAGACTTGGTCCCAGGATCACCATGGGTCAGGGCTTCTTGCCCCACGCTTTGCCAGTTGCCCAGGTCACAAACCTCTTGTCACTTTTGACACCTTCCTGTTCACCTGCATCTGACTGACTACCAGACTCTGTCACAGGACTCGCTTCCTGTTCCTTATTATGTTTGCACCTTTACTCCCTCAAGATTTTGTTCAGGCCACTTTTTAAATTATTGAATTAGAAGCAAATATTCAGACAGATCCTTATGGGGTTCACATGAATTATCATCTTTTCATTTTAATTATCCCAGGAACAAGCTAATGAGGAGCTCTGTCTCCTGTTTGGCCCTGTTGCACCTTAGGAGGACGTGAACCAAAGCCTGAGCACCGTATTCCTTTGTTCAAACAGCTTGGTGGGTTCCCGCTGCTCTTAAGAAAGGACTGCATCAAAGCTGATCCATGTGACATGGATGAGGAGAAACTCAAAAACAAAACAACAGAATTATATAAGGTGATTAAAAAGGAAGTAACAACAATAAAACAGATCAGTAAGATACTGAGCAAGCTGAAACATGATATAACTAAACAGATAATGTACTTAAAAAGCAAAAGGAGGAAAAGAAAATGCTCTAAAGGATATAACTGCATGTATGTTTAAGTGTGTGGGATTGATAATCGTATTACCAAGTTTTTGTTGGATTGTTGAACAGAACTGTTTGCAGCCTCACTGTTCACTTTGTATGCCTTAATTTTGTAACATGCACAACTATTTCTAAGAAGACAATATGTAATTTATCAAGTAGTGATTTCTTTGAAATTCTGTTTTTTTTTGAAATTCTGTATTATTTCTACCCTTTTTTCTGTTTTGCTTTTTTTTCTCTTTAAATAAAATTTAAAAAAAGAAAGAAAGAAAGGACACTACCGTGGGCAGAATCAGGCAGGTGTACAGCCGGAGTGCTCATTCTCTAGTGCCAGTGGGCAGTGGGGTGCACATCTGTAGCCCCAGTTCCTCAGAAGTCTGAGGCACCAAGAGCACAAGTTCAAGACCTCGGCAATCTAAGGAAAGCTTGTCTCAAAATAAAGAAATAAAAAGTAAAATGAAATCCTAATACAAAGGACTGGCGATGTGACTCAGTGGTAGATCCCCCTGGACGCACTTCCCAGTACCAGCGGGGGAAAATTATGATTAAAAAAACCCAAAACTTGTACTTGCATTACAATTTCCCTTGGAAATTCCATCTTAAGTGTATCAACATTCAACCACGTATGACACTTTATTTTCCCAGGAGGACTTTAGAGTTCTCCCTCCTTCACCTCCATCTGGATAAATTCTACTCACCATGCAACTCCACTTCCGTGTCACATCCATCAGTCTCCTGACCGGGCTCATGTGTCCTTCCCATTGTTCCCAAAGCTCCTGTGTTGCTATTCGTTGTAACATAGCTGTATCTTGCACACTATTTTGGTAGTAGATGGTTTGGAATTTTAGGGCAGGGCTGCATTTTATTCACTGTGACTATTTTTTTTCTCCAGTAGATGAGGTGCTTCATTACGGGGCGGGTACAGGCAGCAGTGTGTCTCCTTTGTCTCTGTGTTCTTTGCTGGGCACCTTGCTCACAGAGCTATGCAGCATAAACAGTACCGATGTGCACCTTTCTTCTATGTCCACTCCTCCTCCAGGGCACTGTGTTCCTTACTGGGAGGGACTGTGTGTGTCCATCTTGGTACCCTGGATGGGACTTGTTGCACTTCTTGGCCTGCAGCAGGGATCTACTTTGTGCTGGTTCTTGCTAGGTATCGAAGGCCCTGCAGTGACCTAGTCTGTCTCTTCCCAGTGCTTACATAGCAGACGTCCCTGTGGTTAATTATCAGCGTGGTCTGCAGAAACAACTCTCATCTGTAAATTGACTAGTTCTTAGATGATGCTTAGGGCTTAAGGCTCCTTCTTCCTAGCACCAGCATCCTAGACTTTTCTCATTGCCTTTGTTAACGTGGAGTTGGTTGTGGAATGAAAACTATTGGAACACACAGTTGCTCTTTCATAATACTGTTGTGTTGCAGTTCCTGCTCAGTTCCTAGATCTGTGTCTGATCTTGGGGTGTGGGCTAGAGGCTGGGTTCTGGTGCTCATGCGCAGCCACCCTTACAATCCCTAGACTGACATGCGACCCCTCTAGAGCACTAGGTTCAGGCAGCCCCAGGTTGTGGACGTGAAAATCCTTGCTAGGTGTCCATAGGGTGTGAATCTTAACCTTGTGCTGTCCTTAGAGCCACAAGTGAGTTGGCAGGGAAGTCCTTCTTATTGACAAAGGCAGTTCCAGTGAGCTTGAAGAAGAAACTAGAATCAAGATTCCTTTTGAATCCTTTTCCTTTTCCTAGTACGTATTCTGAGTTTGGGAAGACAAGCTAGACCATGTTTGCATAGCCTTTCTCAATCTGCCAAGTGGAGACCGTGTGGAGAAGATCACCAGGAAGGCTTGATAGGAGGTGGTCATGCATAGCTTCTTAAAACCTCAGTAAACATATCTGGAAATGTGGGGTGTCTTAGTTACTTTTCTCTCATTGCTGACACAAAATACCTGACACTCAAAATTAAAGGAGGAAAGGTTTATTTAGCTTACAGTTTGCAGAGGTTTTAGTATTATAGGCTGGCTCCAAGGCAGTGTGGCATGGCTGAGGGGTCAAAGGAGAGAAATCATGCATGGAGGGCAGAAGATAGCAAAGCAAGCAAAGGTCAATCACAGTTCTTTCCATCCTCTATTTCTTATCCAGGCTACTCACATCCTTAATCCTGGTGCCTTGGTCCTATCATTGCACCCTGAATTAATGCCAGTGTCACACACTCTGATCCAACCATGTCTGAAAAACCCCCACCTATGATTGCATGAGGCTTTGGGGGACATCTAGACACAAGCCATAACAAGAGGCTTTTCTCCTTGAACAGATACCCAGTTCTGTATCACTTCTGTCCATATTAACACTGAGAGCACCCAGAGGGGTAATTAAGCTAAAACCTCCTCTTTCTTTCCCAAAAGGTGGAGAAGGGTCTGTATAGCCTAGACCCCACTGTGTCCTCCATTGCTGGTAACACCTCATTGTTTAGTGTCAACTGCTCAAAGTTACCTCCTCAGCTTCCTGAGACAGATATCCTCATGGAAGTCTGGCTGGGAAGCCAAATTCTGCAAATGCATTTAGGAAAAGAAAAGCCTTTTAACTTAATTTCTCCCTCAGAATTATTTATGTCCCTGGTCAAAGAAGTGCTCTTTTACCCTTGCAATGTCTTCTAAGTGATGTCAGATGTTACAGATGTCACCCAGCAGCAGGATTCTTGAGCTGTAGTCTGCTTAATGCTTTGGAAATGATGGAGGGCTGGAGCACAGTGAGGTGCAGTGGTGGGGAAAGCTTATTTCCAGAGTCCAGCATCCCCAACCCATCTGAATTAGGGAGACCCGTGAATTATGGCAGCACACGCAGGCTCCAGAATGGATGGCTCCTTCAATTGCTCAAGACAGACCTAGGAAGCTCCATTAACCAAAGTGCCCTCCAGTGGCTTCTCTGCTAGCAGGCATTAAATGTATGTAATGAGGAAGTCTTGCAAGATTTTCTTTCTCTTTTTGGACTTGGGCCAGTGAGGGGCCTTTGTGTGAAGGTGTGTTGTCCCTAAGGGTTACCGCCAGATTTCTATCACTTCCCTGTTAGCACCTGTGGCTCTCGAGGTCATGTGATTGCCAGAAAGTGAAGAGCAATTATACCACAGAGATAAAGATGTTTTTATCTATAAAGTAGGAACAGTAAGAGTTCTTCTTCCCACAGTTTTTAGTAAGTAAAGGCACTTTTTACATCCACAGTTGTAAGATGGGGACAATTAGCAATTTGAGAATTTTCACACCTGCCTATGGATTTCCACCACAGCATTGATCATTGTCTGCTATTATCTTATTTAGTTTTTGTTTGTTGTGTATTGTCTGGCTTTCTTGTCTAACACCCATAATAAATATGTAAGATCTAGAGTCAGGGAATTTCCTATTTCCAGGTTCTGACTATGATAGATTAAGTTATATCAGACCAGTGCTCTCTCTGAGGGCAACTAAAAATGTCAAGTTAAAGAACCTCTATTGGAAGACTTTAGAAATATGCCAAGGCATTGAGGAGTGGAGGTCCAAAATACTTTAAAAGGGCAAACCCCAGGGATATTTCACAGCTGTTTCCTCCTTTGAGAATTTGCTGATTTTGGGCTTAAAGTAAGAGGCTAAGAATTTGGTGGTAGGCCTAGGCTGGGAGTCACTTCTAAGATGCACAGGAACAGGCCGTCTTCTAGGGCTGTAGAGACAATGACTAGAGACTAGAAGCATGGGGTCCTGGCAAGAGTTAGCCTGGAAAATTAAACCTGAAATGTGCCAAGTTCTTACGTAAGACATTTGCCAGAGTCTGAGATTGCAAGGACAAGAAGCTAAGAAGCTTAGCAGAAACTCTTTAAAAAGAAAATATAGGCTTTGGTGGACTTATATGTACATGGGCCAACTCCTCATAAGAAATATAGTCATAATGTAATGCAAACATGTACTAATAAAAAGACAAACTGAAGAAAACAGGAAACAATTAGAGTTAAGGACTCACCAAGGTGAATGATGTCTGGTAAAAACCATAGGTTCTCAGTTAGAGGACAACCTGCTTGTTGCCTAGCTCAGAAGTGGGAATACACTCAGAATGAATATAACATTATTCAGTACTTCTGTAATTTATTGCAGTTAATACATATTACCAGACATGACAAGACATAGGACTGAGAACCAAGAAAGAGACTAGGACAGATAATTAATAGTTCCAATACTAAAATCACTTCTAGGTTTTTATATTAAAATTACTTTAAAATAACTCTGCTCAAAATATTCAAGAAAATAGAGGAAAAAGGGAAAAAGATAGAATTTTGGCAGGGAATTGGAATTTAGTTTGCAAAATAGTAAATGGTATGGTGATAGTTAAATTTGCTTTATATGATGCAATTTTAGAAAAATACATACACTTAATGCAAATAAGTGACAATAAAAGTGACAATTAATAACACTGTACACATATCATTGCCTGGTTTTAATCTTTTGCTAGGTAATGTAAGATATTATGAGCAGATACTTCTCAACTCTATTTTTGCATCATGTGGACCTTAAAATATTTCAAAATAAGAAAATATAATATAAACTATTGAAATATTAAATGTAAATCTAAGAACTGAAAAATACAATTGTTGAAATTAGAAACTCAATAAGTAGATATATCATTAGCTTTGACATATCAAAAAAAAACACAGGTCAGTAGAAAATATCTACTGGGACACAAAGTAAAAACAAAGTCATAAAAAGGAATAATATTAGTGAAGGGACATATAGACAAAGATGAAAAAATAAAATAATACAGTTATAGAAGAGAACAAGAATTGGTTAGAAAAAAATTTAATAATTCCTATGACCCTCAAACAGGAAAAATAACAGGAAATGTAAAGAAATCTAGGTAGGTCCATTAATGTAAAATTACAAAATATAGACAAAATAATGATTTTAAACCTAAGGAAAAAACATATATTATCTCTAAGGGATCAATGCAGAGCTAACAGCTGATTTCTGAACAGAACAATGAGAAGTGGAAGACAATAGAATGAGGACATAATGCTGAAATAACAAGTGAACTCTGTAACTCTCATAGCCTAGAATGATCTATTTAGCTAAATCATTCTTCAAAAAATGCAATAAAGGCATTTGTAGACATACAAAATCCCAGACAAATTATCAGTAAATGTCCACTAAAAGATTTGGCAAAGTCATTTCTTCATTTAGAGGAGAAATAACCTGAACAAAGAAACACAGGCATAAAGGAAGAGGAACAGGAAGAGTTACTATGTGAGCTCCTAAATGTGTGCATCACCTGTGCAAAACAATGGCTCCTTGTTTTGTGGAATTTAAAATAAGGCAGAATAAAGTGTTTGTCAATTAAAAATACAGAGTTTGGGAGGGGAGGAAATAGATTTAAACTCTTCTAGCACTCTCGTCAGTGGTACATCTATTAAATTTTATTAGAGTGTGATTAAATAATAATGTGTGTTGTAACCTCTAGATTCACCTAAAATTGTGACTGGTAAGCTAATAGAGGGAGGATGAAATAATAATTAATTAAAAAGAAAAATGAGAGAAAAGGAAGATGAGACAGATCAGTCAAGTAGAAATAGGAAATAATA
Source organism: Dolichotis patagonum (assembly GCA_004027295.1). NCBI lineage: Eukaryota > Metazoa > Chordata > Mammalia > Rodentia > Caviidae > Dolichotis > Dolichotis patagonum. The sequence continues at coordinate 44,998 of PVJX010000920.1, forward strand.
TAGTAGACAGGAACTTCATATCTCTCAGTGATTATATATGCAATGGAAATGGCCTGAGTATTCCAAGATAAATGTCAGATTGGATATATTATATTTAGAAGAAAATTCCTCAAATATATACTACAGAATGTTTGAAAATAAAAGAATATAGAATGATACAGAAAAACAGAAAGTTAAAATAAGTACTGAATATTACACATTAAGTAAATAATTGTTAGGTGAATAGTAGTATCTAGTACCAAATATTTTAAATGACCTTATACAAGACATATTTAATTTAAAATTTATTGTTTATTGAGTGTGTTGTGGTCAGAGATGACTCTGAGATGAAAACTTTAACAAGGATAAACATTTTATAACAAAGGAAAGCCTTTTTGATATTCATAGGATTGTATTGTCCACATATTTGTATGCTAAAGCTGTTCATTTATTTGTTCCCTATTGTTGGCCCATCCGGCTTTTTGCATGATACAAGATCTAAGTTGCAGGTGCTTCGGTTGAAACCCAGTTCCAAAGATGACTTAGCACTAGCTTAGGACTGACTTCCATGGGCTTGGTGAGGGTGGTGGACACTTGGAGAGTGAGAGTGGGATGGAACCCTGGTGAAAACGCTGGTACAGGAGCTGACCTCATGGCTAGGTGTTTCTTGGCCTCTCCGAGTGCACGAAAATAGATTAAAACTACATTCCTTTTTGTGCTGTGGTGGGGGAGGGTATAGTGGCTTACAACACATATCCCAAGTTGGAGTCTTGGTTGATAGACTGAGTTTTGAAATTAACTTCTGAGAAGGTGAAAAATTATGATTTTCAATGAATCATGATTGTTCCATTTCATCACGACAGAATAATTTATCCAGTGAAATTCATACCGTACTTTATGTGAAGTAATTTCTCTGGTAATTTATTCTTCTTCACAGAAAATGCTTTTTATTCCTACTTCTCATCCCTGAACCAGTTCCCTCCTTATTTATTAAAAAAAAACCCAAATGAATGATGGAAGATGCTTCAGAGGAGGCCAAAAATTATGAACTGAAAGCCTTAGATAATAGGACAAGATTCTAATGGTCATGAAATGACCTGCCTCCCAATCCTCATTCTCTTCCATGTTCCCTACTCTCCTGACCTTTCTCTCATCTTAATTTTTATTATTGACACAACTCAGCCACCATCTGCTTTGCTAGGAGCTACCTGAATGCTGTGTAGACAAATTAAGGTTGATTGTTGAGTGATTTTCCACGATGGCTGCAGCAGAGATGAGTAATAGCTCATTTGTGGATTGAGCCTGGATGGAACTCATTGTGCCGTTACTCGGTCATTGGCTCTGAACTTTAGATACGATCTTTCTCATTAAGAAGTGTAAACTCATGACAAATGAAAGAAGACTGCTGTATCATCAACCCTAAACTCACATATTCAGAGGAAATTCTTAGAGGCTTTAAAATTTTTTTTATCATAGTTTCATGACTTGGATATTATAGGCAAAAGTTTCTCAGGATTTACTAGGTGTACCATATTTGTGAATCATGCAGAACTGAAAATTCCATAAATTCTACAGGTCTAGGTGAGGACCGAGCATTTACAGTAAGTTCACAGGCGACACAGATGCTGCTGGTGTCCCGATGGCCATTTAGACAGAAGGATTTTAAGCAAATGAGTCTCAGTCTTGACTGCGCAGTAGAATCGAGTGGAGACTGTTGCCAAAACACCCGTGCCTGATGGTCGTTCAACAGGAGTTAAGTCAGAACTTCTTGATGTTTCTCAAAAATCTTTCCAGGGTGTGCTCAACATTTACAACAGCAAATATAGACCTCTTTCCACATAAAAATGCACATGTGATATTTTTGCCTACAATTTCTGGGGGTCAAAGATATCCAGAATCAAATGCATAAAAATTAAGAGCAAATGCTTCAAAAGAAAAAAATCCCTTAATGAATTAATGCAGGGGCATACCCCCAATGTGCCTTTCTTATACAGTAAATTATGCTAAAATTAATAGTTGAGGATTGAAGCCCTAGCCCCAAAATGACTATATCTGAAGCCAGGGCATTTGAAGAGGTAATTAAGGTTACCTCTGTCATTAACGTGGGCCCTTAATGCAGTATGACTAGTGTTCCTATAAAAAGAACGTCAGGGACGTATGTGCACAGAAGAAAGGCTGTGTGTGGAGCCAGCAGGCAGGCAGCCTTTGCTGAGCCAGTGATGCAGGACCCAGAGAACCCAGCCCTGCTAACAGGTTGAACTTGGACTTCCAGTTCAGCTTCTAGAACTCTGGGGAAGTAAGTTTCTGTTTTCAAGCCACCTGATCTTCAGTATTTTGTTATGGCTGGTCTTGTAAGCTGATATACTTCCCTTGGAAATTTCCCTTCCATTTTCCCATACTGGTATCTGTAACCACAGTTATTCATTAATTAAAATATGTATTGAATGTCTACTCTTTCTTAGGTATGCTGAGAGGTACCCAGGTAGAACAACTCAAAGGTGTGAGAACTGTATGCTATCTCTATGTGGTGTGCAAGCGAATAGCAGTTTCCTTAGTATTCTGAAGAGTTATGCTTAGGGTCAGGACATCCACTCAGACGGTCTCATTCTGGGTACCTGTCTCACTCATGTTGAAGGAGAAGCTCAATCTGTGATATACATTTATCTGCCATCTATGGGGGGGATAGGGATGAGAAATTAAAGATGGGACTAAGTGGAAGCTATTTTCTTCAAATTCCTCACCGAGTTTGGGATTGGATTGGTGTGGAAGAGTGCTTCCCAAGCTCTAAGCTGGAGACCCTTGGGGTTGGCATAAAAAACCCAGAAGGCACTGGAGTTAAAACTGAGGAAAACACATAGGCATTTACTAGACATCCCCAAAACTATTAGTTCAAATGCTGTGCAGTTATGAAAATAGCTTGCTATTTTCATTTTGATGATTTCATTACTTTTACATGGCTTGCTTTGTGATATAAAACCAAGGTCACACAGAAATCACTGGCAACTACATGGTGGGGTCTACTTTTATTCTAAGCCTTGAGAAGCTCAATAGGTGTATTTACAATTATTTAGTATTTATAATTATTTAAGAATAAATAGCAATATATTTTCTCTCCATTCATGGTTCTTATTTCAAATAGCTATTAAGTTGTTGGGATTTAAACAATTTGTTTGACTGAACTACTTAGTAAAGAAGCCCTTAGATTATGGCTTATTTGTTTTGGTGCAGAGAGATTCTGAGAAAGACATTGAGACACTAAAGGTGTTGCAAACTGTGATTTGGTAGCCTCTGGGGTGGTGGTTTACCTGGATCTCTGATCATTCTGCGGGAAACCAGCCACCATGTACGAAGTCCAACTCCCTTGAGTCCAGCCACGTGGAAAAGCTGCGTGAAGACAGCTGCGGATCCCGCCTCTCACGCCCTAGTCAGCAGAGCCATGTGCAAGCGGGAGAAACGATCAGTGGATGCCTGCCTCAGCCGCCATCTTGCCAGAGCCACATGAAAAGTCCACCGTGTGACCACGACTAAGATAAATCTATCAACTCGTGGAAATGTGAGAAGTAATATATTGCTGCTTTAAGCCACTAAATTGTAAAATAGTTTTGCAAGAAGAAATTGATAACTGGAACAGGATCTTGGTGCCTCATGGTGAAGTGCTGCTAGAACATAAACTTAAAACATGTGGTATGTGTTTTCAGACCAACCAATTAGCGAAAGTTGGAATATCCACAGGAATTCTGTTAGTAAAATCTAGAAATACTTCGAAGCAACTCTTGGTGAGAGCTTGAAAGATGGAGAAGAAAATGTTGCTGGAGATTAGAGACATGAGAACACTGGCAACGTGTGTGGGGAGTTTCCATGGCACTGCTGCCGGAATCTGTGGAAATCACAAAAAGCATCGGATGAATGCCTGTGTCCAGATAGGAACTGCACGCAGGATGCAAAAGGTGACAACTGGGTCCTTCTAATTGCCTGCTGTAACATGGGTAGAGAGAAAGTAAAGAAAGAGCCACTTCATTTCCAAGCAAGATATAGAGGGTACGTAAATGAATCTTGGCTCACTAGGTTCGAAATTAAATTGTTTTTCCATTCTCAGTCTGCCCCAGCAAAAGATTCTCAGACTAGAAAAACTCTCAGAAAAGACAAAATCTATCACATGACGCCTGAAGCATGGTTTCAGAGGAAAAGAACCTAAGGTATAAAACCTTTCATTTTGCCCTAAGAGCAAACCTTCAAAGTAAAAAAAGGCATCTAAGAATCTTCAGGTTCTTAAGTATTGGTACTCAGGCCACTGGAGAAAAGGAAAAGGGGCCATTTCCAAGAAAAAAGTAACTACAACATCTGTCTTAGTGACTGGCTATAATTTGATATTCAGGAAGCCCACTCAACTTTTGAAGGAATTGTTGGACCAAAAGAAAACGGACACATCTCTACACATCTAACCTTCAAAGAGCAAGAAGAAACAAAGGAAACATCTCGTATGCAAAAGAAAAGAAAGTTCAGAGGATAAAACCAAGAGCTCAGAGAGAGGAACAAAAATTATTTTCTGGTGGCAGAACTGGGCCACGAAACTGACAACATGTGCCCTGCAGAATGTCAGAATTTCTATGAGAGCATGACTGTTGCATCACACTTTCCTTCAGAACAGCAAGGCGTGTCTGGGTTATCCTGCCCATGCCTCACCTTTGGAGCACATGGCAGATGGATATCTTCATTTCACTGCTCTTCAGATCAAGAAAGTGTGTTTGAGAAGCTACGCCACGGGTCCTTTCTGAATGAGCCTTATTTGTACCGGGACCTAAATTAGATGGTAAGACCCTCTCTGGGGCTTCCTTTGCTGTCTGCTTTCTGGTTGCCATAGTAAAAAGCTTTCCTCTGCCTTGATATTTCTGTCTCGGAGCCAGTCAAACATAGATTGAAACCTCTGAAACTATGAGTCAAAATAAACCCCTCTTACTTTAGGTTGTGTTTGTGAGGTAGTTTGTTCCAGCAACAGAGAGCATCATGTGTTGCTGGAGCCAAGGTGCACTACAGCCTCTTGCCTCTACCATGGCCCTCCTTTGCTGTGCGTCCTATCCCTAAGGAGGTGGCATCTGTCTCTACCCTCCCCTTGAGTTTGTACCAGCCTTTGCAGCTTCCTTGATAAGGTAGGAAGTAAAATTCCAGGGCTTCTGAGGTCAGGTTATATGAAGACGTGCAGCTCTGCTGGAATCTTTTAGAAGACTTGGGATGTGTAGAAGAATACAGTCGTAGTGCAGAAGTCTGATTATTACCTTCAGGCTGCCTGGCTGTAATGAATAAAAAACTTGGTCACATGGAGAAATTGTGTGAAGAGAGAGATGATCAACTAACTCCAATTAATTTTAGCCACCCCAACACGAGCCACAGACATGTGAGTGAAGACATTTTCAAATGACTCATCTTCCGCTGCTGTGTGACTGCGAGACCATTGAAGACCTCAGGTGAGAACCACCGAGCTGAGCCTATCAACCGCCAACAGCAGAGGAGATAACAGTGTTACCTCGGGGCTCTAATGCTGGGATGCTTTGTTATACAGCAGCAGTTAAACGGGAAAATGGTAGTGTTTCATTTTTCATCTGAATCTATTTATGAGTGCTTCATTTCAAAAGGTCCACAGCAGCTGAGTCCATGCTGAATTTCCAGGTGTGTGGTCATGAAGTTAGAATTAGTAGATATTTGCGTGATCTGTGTTGTAGAGGCAGAGGCAGGAGCGGGAAAGGCCAGGCTGCACTCCAGTTTTGCCATGAAGGAAGAGTCTTTGGGCAAACTGGTTACATGAATTTGACATCAATTTCCTCATCCCTAAAGCAGGACAAATATTATACCCTTCCTGCTCCATAAAATTACGATAAAGTTTGAGGTAGATGCGGAATATGAAAATGTTTAAGCTGCATAGTGCACTAGTAATTAATCAAATGTTGTAAGCAGTTTCTGGACTGAGACTCTTTGCAGGAAAGAAATGTGATCATGGTAGAAATACTCAGTGTGCACAGGACACAAAGGTGTCCTGCAGTTCATGGAAATTGCAGTACAAGTTCTTAAACCTCTGTCTCAAGAATAAACATCCCGGTGTTAATAACCTGCTGTGATATAGCCAGAGAGTCAACAGGGCACAGTGGTAAGATGCTCAGACGTGTGGGGGCAGATTACCTTAGTCTCTATTTCTGAGTAACAAATTACCCCATATTTAAGAGTTTAAGACTATATGCCTGTATGTCTCAGTTTTTCTGAGTCAGGGTCCAAGAATGGCTTAACAGGGTAGTAGTTCTGCTGGCGTCTGTCCAGGAATCTGCAGTCAAGCTGCTGGCTCAGGCTGCCATCCTCATCTAAGGCTTTATGGGGGATGGACGTCCCTCCTGACACAGGCTGCACATCGGGGACCTAGTTCCTTGTCTCATGGAGCCCTCCATAGGGCTGCTTTATGAGTACCCTCACCACGTGCCCGTTGACCTCCTCTAGAGTAAGGGTTCTAAGAGAACCACAGCAGAATGCTCATAGTTTTTATTACCTAGCCGCAGAAGCAGTGGGCTTATTTCTACAGAGTTACACTGGCTTGTACTGGGTAGCCTGTTCCTACTGGAGGTGAGGCTGCCCTGGGATACCAGGCAGGGTGCACTGTCGGGGCAGCCACCACGGACAGAGTATAAATAAGGGAACAGGAAGCTTGTGAAGGGCAGAGAAAGAGGGAAGAAAACGGGGTATATGGTAGGGATCCCTGCAGTGAGCCCTCATCTCCTGCCAGGTGTTATGGAGCATGGCAAAGAGAAAGAGCAAGAACCAAAGTGTGGGGGGCAGTGAACTGGAATGACCAGTTGTTTGTGGGGAACAAAAAGCCATGAGGCAGCAGCCAGAGCCTCGGTGTTGAATGATCACATTATCATTGAGGGAGTTGCATTGAGGGGGTTGCAGCTGGACGTGCTGCCCAAGTGGCCAGGCAGACAAGGCGTGGAGAGAGGAAATGAAGCACTCTTGTGGAAGGACGAAACTACCAGATTCAGGCTGTGGTTGAGGAGCGACTGCTCTGTAGTCAGTTCAGGGAAGGAATTCTCTCCGCAGTCACGCAGGCCTCAGTGGAGGTTTTATCTCACGCGGTGGACTGAAAATTACTGGTCAACTTGAACACCAGCTGAACCGAATCAGTGTGGTGCTGAGTGCAGATTCTACCTGAGGACTGTTACCAGTGTTAAAAGGAGACCTGGAGAGGAAGAGCTGGTGGTGTTGGTGTTGGTTCTCCTGTTGCTGTGGGCTGTCCTGGAGGAGCTTGCTGAGCTTCTTTCCTGACATGTTCTTGGCTGTTCTCATCATCAGAGGAGCCCGGGACCTCACTGTTGCTGAGGATGGCTGTGGGACTTTTCAGGGGAGCTCTGGTCCTTTGAGCATCACTTCCTGGCTCCTGCAGAACCCTCAGCCTACTAGCCCAGATCCTTCACCCCACTGGCACAGACACTTTGGCTTCTACCACTGACCTTCGGGCTTTCCAAGCGCAGACCCATGAAGTAGACTTGCATGAGGCACTGCTGTGGGCTCTAGGCCTCCAGTTGGACTCGTGAGAGGCATTGTCATGGCTCTCAGTTTTTAGCTGAACTCAGGTTATCGCCATGGGATCCAAGCCCTTGGCTGGATTTTCTAGCTCTTCACTGTTGTGGGCAGAGTCCTTGCACTTTCTTTGTATTTGACTCCTTGGATGACCAGTGTAAACAATACTGTAAATTATGTGTCCTGCATTGTCTTATTCTCCTTGCAGCCCCCTAATTATCATGTCTCATATCTCAGCCCCACAGTCTCATGGCCCGCTTCTCTGGGCTCAACTGTGGCCATTGGTGAAGAGCAATTCCCGCCTGATGCCACCAGCTTGCTGTCATAAAGACATGTGCACAGCCTGGCCAGACTCACTAATTATACTGGAAGCCAATTTAGGGAAGTCCTCTTCACAGCTTGTGCTGCTTGCTAATGAGCAGTCACATCTGGGGCTAAAGGAGGGCGATGTGCATCCTCCACACACCACTGTGATGTGATGGGTCAAAGGGAAAATCTGCACACAGAGAAGGGGAGCAGGCTAAGAGCAGTCAAGAGGGAAAGTGAAGCAGGTGAATTTTCCATTCTCTCTGCATCTTCCGTCTTTTAGCACTGGCACTTCTTTTAGTCTCTGCAGACAGCCAAAATTCTGGGAACTGGTCTCACCTGCTATGAATCAGTTTTCTCTCCAGCACCCCAGTGCCACCAGGGGACTCCTAAGACACAGAGAGTGAGAGGCAGAGGCTCTCACACACACAGCTGGAGAGAGACAGGACTTGGATTCCAGTTTGGGATCACTGGCTGCCAGAGCCCTTACTCATCCCTGCACTTCATGTTTTCCAGGACTGAGACATCAAAAAGGACCCTAACTTGTGGCATCTTCACCAGTCTAAGCACACAAGGCCACTCCTAGGGCCTGAAATTCTCCCGGGTCATTCTTGCTGCCTGCATTCTTTTTCTTGAATCTTTTTACCTGGTTGGCTCTACACCATCTCTCATAGCTCAGCCTCATGCTTCTTCATTTATCTCTCCCTCCACCATTATTTGTCTCTCTTAACGGGGCTGTTTATCCCCATGAAGCATCCTAAGAGACAGGGATTGAAGGATGCTGCTGCTAAGTCATAGGGTGCTAAAAACCCTCTATGGGCAACTGTGGATGTGCAGACATCTCTTCCTCTGACCTAAGTAAAAGCCATGATAGGAGAGGTGAATTTCAAACTACCTTTGCCACGGGGGAAGGAGCTCAGATAGGGAAAAGTTCAGAGGGACACGCAGGTAATTCGGTTCCACAGCTTTACTGGTAAGTCAAGACTGTGCAAGGCAGCTCTCTGACTTGACTTGATGTGCTTACACCGAAAGATTCTCTCCTTTTTATAGAAAGGGGGAAATAAGAAGTCAGAAACATATTTGGATAGTCTGCAACCTAGAACTCCAAGCATCGTGTCTAGGGTTCTGCACAAGGATTTTCTCTTCCATTCTGCTCCTTTTAAGGACCAAAAGATCCCTCTCTCTCTCTCTCTCTCTCTCTCTCACACACACACACATACACACACACACGTGCACATATACATGCCTAGCTTATTACTTATTTCTGGTCAGCCTATTTTAGTTTCTCTGAGCTCCTGGCACCTCCATTGTGTAGGAAACCTTGAGCTCCTGCCGCAGAAGGCGGTGTGGGGAAGGAAGGCTTTCCTGAGAGGTTGGCTGACTTTATGTTCAGTGTGACGTTTGGAAGGAATAAAGGAGCCTTAGTTATGAGCTGTTGGGAGGGGTCATTGGAGTATCAGTGATTCACCTGTTTCTTTATGGCAGCATTGAGTTGACATCATAAACTGACCCACAAGGTGTTTTAGTGTTGGAAGAGTGAAAAGGTTTATTTATTTTGTTTTTATTTTTTGCACCAGGAATCAAACTCAGGACTTTGCCCTTGCCAGGCAGGTGTTTATGCCGCTGAGCTAACATTTAAAACAAAAATAGCATGTAGCCAAACCAGCTATAATTCTGCAAATCACTAATCTTCTGGGATATTTGGGTCAAATTTGCTTTTCTTTTACTTTTTACACCAGGCTTGAAGTAGATTAGAAAAATAATGAGATAAATATTTACCTGAGTTAGAATGCTGAACATTTAGGGGCCGTGACTCCTACTGATACATAAGGGGACCCTTTGAGAGAGCAGGGAGCTGGTGAGCTCTCCATCCTTAGAGATTTTTAAAGAATCATTCAGATCCCAATAGCTTTTGTCTCCTAGTCCATTTTTTGTCACTATCATGGAATACCTGAGACAAGCAACTTACAAAGAGAAAAGGTTTCTTTTGGCTCATAGTTCTGCAAGCTTCTATCTCTGACTGAGTGAGCCCATAGCTGTGGGCTTCTGATGGGCAAACACCATGGAAGGAGCTCGTGGCACTTGCCCTCTGAGCCAGGATATAAGACAGGAAGAGGAAGATGCTGTCATCCCCTTCAGGGCATCCTCCCAATGATCCTAGGACCTCCCACCAGACGCCCCTGTCCAAAGACACCATTATGCCCATTAGTGCCACTCCAGGGATCCCACCTTGAGTGCTAGTGGGCATTCAAAATCCAAATTGCAGTGTTTCATGTTGCAAGGTTCTGTCTGTAGCATCATGGTGACTAAGTGCCTACCCAGAGGGCTTTCTTGTACCTTTACCATCTCTCCCCCGCGCCCCCCACCACCCCTTCCTGTGCATGTGAGTCATTACAATACAACGGCTGGCTAGAATCAGGCAGACCCGGCTCTGACCTACTTGTGTAGCATTTTGACACAAACAGGAATCACACCCTCCGTCACTTGAGGGCTGTTGAGTTGTGCTGAGTGTGTCCTAACAGCAGGCTGGCTTTCATAGAGTTTTAATTGGCTGTAGAAGTCTGCTGGAAGGACACTTAGAGAAGGGACCTACAGTGCTACTCCTTGGACAGCCAGTGCTCCCCAGGCAGACTCTCCACTTCCGCTGCTTGGAGCTGCACCGCATTGCATTGTAAGAGGCTGCTGCACACGGCAGCATGGCACTGCCGGCTGGGGCGTGGCCCAGCAGGGAGCAGGCATAGGGATCTTCTGCCCCAGCCTAGCTCGGCATGACAGCTGGGGCTGGGGTGAGGTGCGGGTGATTCTGGAGATCTTCATCCTGCTCCCTTGGCTCAGGGTAATTGACTCTGGACCTTCCTTGAGCTTAGAGCCTTATTGGAAATTCCGCAGTCCAGAGCTGCACAGCACCTGCCTGCAGGTGGAGCCTGTGTCTGGGAGACTGTGAGGGCAGAGGGCAGAGGGCAGAGGGCAGAGGGCAGGTGCGCGGCTTGCGCACTCAGCCTGGAAGGTTGCAGGAAACGCAGCGGGGCCAGACCTAACCACCTACAGCCCCAAGCTTACCAAAGGAAGGGCCTCTTGCTGATGAGACTGTGTGTTTTGTTTCCCAAGAACAAGGTCCATCTGCTGTGCTGTATTTAAGAGGTCGGACTCCTTTCTTGTCTTCCAGACGTTGCAGCAACCAGATGTCCTGATGAAAGAGGACAGGAGGGAAGGGCCGGCAGAAAGGCTAGTCCTTGATCAGCAAGAGCTCAGGCCTGCTGGAGTGTGTCCACAGCAGATCTCGAGCACAAGGCCTCCCCTGCTGCCACGCTTGGTCAAGGAGCTGCAGGCTGGCGCTGGGTGAGTTCATTTTCTCTGTTGCCAAAGCTAGTGGGCTGGTACTTGCGTCTGTTCTGACTGGGGGATGGAGCATGGCGCTCCTTCTGGTCCTTGAAGTGGTCTTCCTTGTGTAGGGGCCAACTTTGATAACCAGCATCACAAGCCCCGCTTCACATGGCAGATAAAATGGAGGTTTCTCTCCTTCTTCGAGGCACAATGGGGGGCAGGATTTATTCTTCATAGCCCATCACAACTCCATCAGGTACAATTTTATATGAATTCATCACGGTTTATGTGAGCAAATACATGTACACATGCTGATAGAAATACATCCTCATGAGAGGCAGGAAGATATAGCAGATAACTGCAGGGATTCTGGTTTCAATATACGGTTGGTGTGATCTTTTCCTGCCTGTGCCTCTGTTTGTGCACCTGTGAAGTGGGGTTACTAACTAAACAAACTGCAACACATTGTGAAAATGAAGGGAGTCAGCATTATGAAGCTGTTAGGATGGTGCATAAGTCTATTTGTTAACATAATTGCGATTGCCTCCTCCTCTTCACACCTATGCGCTTCAATAACAGAGACTGTCAGCATATCAAAAGCCAGGAGAGGGTCTCGATACTTCCTAGTCCTTGCGAATTTGTGCTTCTGACTCATTGCTGCCTTTCAGGGCTCAGTGATAGAGCTGGGGGAAGACCTCCCCCTGTATTTGATCTCCTCTTCACTCTTCGACCACCTTCCCCCTCAGTCTCTCACACAAAGGGAGCAAGTGATTACTACAAAGCAAGGCACCCTGAGTTAACTGAGTCCCCCTCTGATCTGGGCGAGTGGGGATGTCAAGTGAGTAGGGAAATGGAAGACCCACCTCCTGCCCTGTGGCAGTGTGAGTTTAACAAGTCGCAGGGGATACACTGAGGTTCCCCATGGATGCCTAAAACTGTAGAATACTAAATTCTATGTGCAATATACTTTTCCTACACACACATGTGTGTGGTAAAATTTATTTATTTATCTATTATTTTAAAGAGAGTAAAATTAAACAAAACAAAACAGAACATAAGAAAGCAATGTAAGAGACAAATTTCAAAGCAAGATAACCAGAGATCTTCACTATCTATCACATTGTCTTTTGTTTTCTTCCAAATAGTTGTCCATATCTTCACATACAGTGAATTCATACAAAACAATATAGTATAAAAGTGATCCAAACAGGTTGATGAAGGCATTTTAGGTCTTCAAGATCAGACAATAAGGAAGTCAACAATGGCTACCATAATGTCTCTCATTCTCTTAAAAATAGCTGTCCATACCTTTATGTATGTTGAAACAAAACAAAACAAAACAAAACAAAAGAAAAGAAAAGAAAACAAAACAAAACAAAACAGACTAAAATCACTCTGAGCAAAGAATAATAGTATTGCTGGATTTCATATCATCATGCTCCTGAATCAGCACTGAGTACTTTAGTGTCTCTTTTTCTTCAAAGTAGTTGTTCATTTCATCATGTGTTATATAATCAGTTCTCATAAACTGTTTATAAGTTCAACACATACATGAGTCTCTACATGTATATCTATCCTTACTGTATTAGAGGGAAAAACAAAACAAAGCAAGACAAAACAAAACAAATTCCTAGAAAAACATAAAATGAAAAAGTCATATAAAACTGCAATACAAGGTGATCTACAATGGTTACCATGATGTCTCTTATTATCTTCAATAGAATTGTCTATATCATCAGGCATAGTATAATTGAATATAGCAGTACATAACAATATTAATAAGAATGAAACATTGGAGACATTATAGACTTCAAAAGCAGGTAATAATCAAACCAGAGTGGGTATCCTAGTGAATCTTGTTATCTTGCCTATACTCTCAGACTTGATATTATCAATCATAACAGATTTGAATAAAATCAGTCAATACAAAATGGCAATCTAACAAACCAGATTTAAATAAGATCAGTCATAATAAGACAGTGTAAGTTATACAAGGCTTCAGATTAAGTTAATAGGAAATTAAGGATGATTACTGTAATATATCTTGCTATTTTGGGGATAGCTGTCTGTGCCCTCAAATCTAGTACACATAGACAAACTGGAACAGAATATAATCAAACTAAACAGAGCGGTGAGAGTAATGTGGATTTTAAATTCTGATATACTATTAACAATGTCCTCTGCCTTCTTTTTTTAGACAGTTCCTCCCCTTTCATTCCTACAGTGTGCACTGCACATTTTGGGTTCCACTAACTCCCTCAGTTTTTAGATTGGAGGGACAACCTGCTATTTACTTAAATGGTTCCAAAACTTCTCACTCTTGGACTTGATCTCAAGTTGTATTCCTTTACCTACAAAAGCCTCAAGGTTTTCCTTTGCTATAGTTGAGTAGTTCTCTACTGCACAGAAGTATCATGTCTTTCTAAACTATCTGCAGGTGCTGGTCGAGTTGCCCCTAATTCTCTCTAGTTCCCTGTCACATAGAGCATTGCTTTCTCATATTTGATTTTCAGTCCATAAACCCTCTTTCAGGTTAATTATATTTCCTATACAGAGCATCTTGATGGACCCTACCTCCTGATCTACTCTGCTTGTGTTTCTTTTTGTTAGTGTATCAAGGCCATCTATGTTAAAGATTATAGCCAACCTTCTCTGCCTCATTTCTGCTATGCTATTTTTCTGCCACTGGTTGTTTATTTTTCTCCTTCATTCCACTGTCTGCCCCATTCATTGAGGCCCTTATTCCACTGTTTCTGAAATCCTGGTTTTTTTTTCTCTCTCTAGAATGTCCTTCAGTATTTTTTGTAGGGTTGGATTGGTGGTCATGAATTACCCCAGTTCTTCTTTGTCATGGAAGCATCTTGTTTCTCCATCAATCCTGAGAGACAGTTTTTCAGGGTACAACAATCTGGGTTGGAGGTTATTTTCTTTCAGGGCTTGGAATACTTCGCTCCAAGCTCTTCTTGATTTGATGGTTTGTGTTGAGAAGTCTGCTGTAATTTTGATGGGTTTTCCTTTATAGGTGATCACTTTCTTTTCTCTGATGGCTTTTAATATTCTGTTCTTGTGATGAATTTCTAGGATCATGATTATTATATGTCTAGGAGTAGCTCTGTTTCGGTTGTAGGTGGCTGGAGTTCTGTATGCCTCATACATCTGAATATCATTTCATTTTCCTTAATTATTTCTGTGAATAGACTTTATATTTCCTTTGTTTTTACCCTTGCTTCTTCACTCACATTTTTTATTCTTTAATTATAGATACTCTTGTTGTCTTCTAGCCTTTGCATTGTTACTGCTTTTTTCCTTGTTATTTTTAAGAGATCTTTTCTTTCATGATCACACATTGCAAACCTATCTTCAAGTTTTATTAATCTATCTCTAGTTTCTGTCAGGCAATTTTGCCAGCTTTCAATGGAGTTTTTAATTTCCTGGTAATCTCTTTGAATCTGTTTTGTGTATTCTAGGTTTTCTTTGTATTCTTCATTGAACATTTCTTTCCTTTTTTGTGTTCCTCTATTCTTCCATCTGTGTCTTGAGAGGTGCTTAGCATTTCTTTTATTAATCTTCTTATATCTTGCTTTACTTGAATTAATATTTCAGTTTTGAGCTCATCAATGATGTCATGAAGGTATCTCTTTATGTCCGCTGATGCTGTGTCCGATATTGCATGTTTGCTGCCCTCAATCTCTTCTGTATTTACCTCTCCTGCACCCATGTTCCCTGCGTTGGGGACTGGGGGTTTTTTCTTATTTCTTTCTCTTGTCATGTTTTTGGTTTCTTCCATACAGGTGTATAGTGGAGGTTCCAGCCCCTTTCCTTGTTGGTTATGGTTCTTCTGAAGTGTGCTGGCTAGGGATTACTGCCCTCTCCAGTTTGCTGTTGGTCATTGAGGTGCAAGCAGGGGTGGCATATGCTGGCCCCTCCCCTCTGAGCCAGTCAACCAGTTAGTGTGTGCTGCACTTACAGAATTGGTTCCAGACAACTTATTGGGTCCCAGCCAGGGGCGTGACCCAAGCCAAGCATATCCCACCAATCTGCTCTGGGTAGGGAGCAACCAACTGAAGTCACTGCTGTTCTTTGTTCATGCCTGTCCTGCCTGATTCCAACATGCCATCCAGTTGGTCACCCACTTCCTGTGGGAGGGTCTTAATCCGAGCACTCACCATGGGTTAGTGTAGGTCTCCACGATGGCTCCTTTCTCCGTTGGGCTCGCCAAGCCCCAACTTCAGCACAACTGCAGCTCCAGCAGCGAGCATGCCGTGGCCCGACCATGAGGTGAGCAGCTCCAGTGAGAACACTGATGGTGGTCCTGCAACTGCTTGTTTGGCCAGCTTTTATCCCTTTAGTTTCTTTCTGGATCGAGAGAGTCCATCTCCCTCTGTCTGGTCCTTTCCAGGATGTTTTATTCTGGCATCTGAGTTATTTCTCTTAGGGAGGCTCTGTGTTTTGCTGCTTACTGATCCACCATCTTTAGCTCCGCCCTAGTAAAATTTAATCTAAAGATTAGACCATGGCAAGGGATTAGCAATAATTAATAATTAAATAGAAACATTGTAACAATATGATATATGAATATGGTCTTACAATCAAAAATATCTTATTGTATGGTGGAACTTAGCAACTTTAACATACAATTTGTTCCTTTACTTATGAAGTCAAGACCATCCATCTTTCACATCAAGGATACAACTTACAGTTTCACTTTAGTATTTCACTACCCTTGTGCTTTGGGATCATTATTAAGTAAAATACGGGCCACTTGAACATAAGCTTGGGGATTCTGTCATAATCGTCTTGGAAACTGAGGATGGCTGCCTAGTGCCTAGCAGGAACCTGGTATACACACGGCATACACTCAGCACTGGCCACGCAGGGAAGACTCATACCCAAGGTTTTATAGTATTATTCAGAATAAAATTTATGAATTGTCTACTTTTGGAATTTTTCCATTTAATATTTTGAGACTGGAGTTGACCACAGATAACTGAAATGGTGGATAACAAAAGCACACCTAAGAGAGAACCACTGTATGGGGTTAGAAAGAATATTATATTCATTTACACATAATGAACAAAAGCTCCTCTCTTAGACTGGGTAGCATGTACATCCAATATGGTATTTATAAGTGATGCAGTCGTGTAAATTTAAATTTCATTCTATTATATTCACTTGTCTCTTACCACATAGTGTGTTCATTATTTTTGCACTTGAAAGACATTATGAAATTGATAGTGACTATAAAACACTTTATAAGTGGACAAACATAACTTAGAGCTGATCTGTTTATGCCCAGGGACATCTACCCACTGAAGTTCCCTCCGGTGTGCATTGGTAACCCGTATTAATATATAAGTGAGGCTTAGCCCTGATTCTGCTGACCAGTAGACATGAAGTCTCACTGAAGCTGCAGAAGCACAGTAGCTGGCACGAGAGATGAGGTCTGCACCTCCTTTGTGTCCTGCATGAGGACACTGCCCTGGGAGGACAGGACAAGTCCAGATCATTTGTTTTCTGCTTGGCTGATGGTGTGACCCAGCTCGGCCCACATCAGCCCAGGAAGTGGCGTCTGCCCATAAGGGGTCCTGCTCCTCTGTGACATGCCTTCCCTTCCAGTGAGAGTGCCAGACAGAGTCCCTGGAGAGTGAGTTCACGTCTTGGCAAATCCCTAATTAACACTGTGAACTTGGGAAAGTCAGTCTTCTGGAGGCACTTCCTTATCTCTCCCTCATGTTACAGAGATGTTGTGAGAAAGGAGAAAAGATACATGCCAAAGAAGACATGCTACAAACTCCTAAGTCCGTAAGTGCTGGGAGTACAGGCTGTCTCCTGGCACGCAGGGCTGTCCACTTGGTTGGTTCATGGTTTTCTTGGGCCCAGCCTGTCCAAAACTGGAATTCACTTCTTCTTTCTCACCTTCCTGTACTCCCTATATCATGAGGGGAATCACATTTCCCAGGTGGCTCAAATGAGAAATGAGAAATGAGAGATTCTCAGTCATCAAAAACCATCACATCTCTTTCCTTAATAGTTCTTCTATCTAATTCTTTGGTACAGTTTCTCATCTTTTCTTGCAAAAATGTGATGACAAAGATAGTGATATTATTTATGTATTAAGAGATACTTATTGAGTGCCCATTACTGTGTGCTAATCAGTGTTTTTAGTCTAGAGACAGTCAACACTATGTCATTAAGAAACGATGAGACATAACCATAGACCTAGTACTTCACCTATGATGAACAATAACATGATAATTCCAACCACTGACAAGGATGCAGAGAAATTGGAATTCTCTGACATTTCAAGGGGGACTCAGTCACTATGGAAAAGAGTTTGGTTGTTTTTAAATTTAAATATACATTTATCATGCAACCCAGCAATCCCACTCATAGATATTTGCCTGAGTTTAAAGAAAGTTATAGTCTCATAAAACCTGTGTATGAATATTTATAGTAGCCTTATTCATCACCTCCAAAAACTTGGAAACAATTCAAATGTCCTTAGCTAGGGAATGAATAAATAAACTGTGTTATATCCTGCTACAGCTGTAACAATAAAAGAGAGACAATTGATACCTGCAACAATATGGATGAATTACAAATGCACTATGCTAAAGGAAAAAAGACAAAAAAATCCGTGGCTGTATGATCTCATTTATAAGGCGTTCTGCAAAAAGAGAGACCATCAGGATAGGCAACAGAGAAGCAGCCTGCTGGCGCTGGGGCAAAGGGAGGGGTTGACACAGAAGAACACTGAGTCCGGGGCCTCTGATGTAGCACTGATTCCTTGGAGCCTCACTGCCCACCCTCCCGTTTTGCTCCCCACCCACCTAGAATCATGCCTCCCTCAGGCTGCTAGAGTGACCTTTCCAAATGCGTACCTGAGCTTGGCACTCTGATGGTGGGGACTGTCACAGGATTTCCGTTACTTTCAGTGTTCAGCACATCAGTAGATACTAGTCTGTGCCTTAGTTTCCAGAGCACAAGGCTCTTTCCAAATCCCCTGGCTTTTCCACCTCTTCCACATGTGCTCTTGTCTTTAGCTCCTCCTACGCACTTGAGGTTGATGCTATTTAGCACCTCTGAGATAGCCCACGTGGTCTTCCCTCTCCTTGCATTTCCATCCTGTATTGCCCAGACCAAGGAACTCCTACTCTCCCTTCAAAAGCGGGCTCTGCTCGGGAGTGTAGCTTTGTGCTCGAAGAGCAGGCACAAGGCCTGACACTGGGGCTGAGGAAAGCAAGCTGGGGCCTCATGGACCCCAAAGGCCATCTCGTCTTGACTGCATATGCTTTTTTCTTGGCAGGTGCCTTCATATTGCAGGCTGGTGACCATGGAGTATCCCCTCCAGGAAGGCAGGCTGCTGAGACAGAGACCCAGCAGGCTCCCCTGATCCTCTGCACACTCTGGGGCACAGGGCACACACCCAGTAAGAGTGTTTTTAAAAGAATTTCTCCCTAATTAAGAACTAAAATTACCACCTTAGGTTACACTCAATGTGTAAGCACATGAAAGTAGTATATTTTTTGATGCATTTTGATTTGTGCTATTTAATTTTTCTTGTATTCTAATGGCTAATGGTTTAGGAATAAGATTAGAGGGGCAAGGGGTGATTGCATAGTATACAGCTCACATACTTTTCTGAGGGATCATCTGCTTTTTATCTCACTTGGGTTAATTTTGGGTAGGGAAGACAAATGCTAGTGATAAAGATAAACACAAAGAAATTCTTGCTGATTGGAGAATGGGCCAGGTAAAGGAATGCTTCACTTGCTGTGAAGCATATGGCGTGAACCTAAATGAGCAAAGGTGGGTGTGTGTCTGAGAAGTAATTAGACGAGGCGGTCAGTCATCTGTGTCTTGACGCGGCTGGCTGGCGTCTGGAGGACTGTTTCGTGGTTAACAAGGAGGAGGTCTGCAGCTCTGGGAGACTCGATTCCAGCAGCTGTAATAACTGTTAGGTGGACTTTGGCTCTGCTGGTATTCAGGGGGTCTGGAGAGAAATGCCAGTGATTCTAAACAGTCCTTTGTAGCTCCCTTAACTGCCCTTGGCCGACCTAGTTATTAAGAAATCTTAATTCCCCAGTCTTGTTAGTGAAACAATCACTCTTGCTTCACATGTAAACATACATATGTGCTTTCATCGTTGTCTCTTGTGGTACTGAGTTTTATTTAACAAGAATGGATCTTTAAACTTGGAGAGCATTTTGATATTCTCAAAGTCAATATCTGTTCCTAATATTACGAATACAATCTCGGAGTGCCCGCGTCCCTGGGAGGTGGGAGGAGCTGGGGAAGGAGTCAGGCGTGGTGGGACAGCAGGCTCAGTTCTCAGGAGGCTGCCTGGGAAAGCTGCTGCCTGCCCTGTCCAGGCTGGGAGGCATCCTGCAGAAGCCCCATCCTCTTCGACATCCATGGACTCCTGAGATGAGCTCTCCTGACTGCCATGTTGAAAATGTCAGCCCCAGATGGTCTGGTGGTTACATTTTCTCAAAACAGTTGGGAGCCTCTGCCAACTTCTCTAAGAAATGGAAAATATAATTTTTTAAAATGCTGATTAACAGAGCAAAATGTACTTGAGCTGGTAACAGATTTTCTTCCTCCTCCCTCCATCTACTTGCTGCAAAACAACCTATGGTGATTTGAAACTTGGGAAAGAAACAACCTATGGCTTCACCGAGTGATGATACCTTGGAGGAAAGTAAATGAGTGGTGGCCAAAAAGAGAGGAGCAAACATACCTGAGAGTCAGAGATTCTTCCCTTGCTTTTCCCCAATGCCAGTTGCTCTCTGGGAGTCAACAGACCAAACCATGATGCCTGTGTGGCTCGGCACTGTAGGTCTGCCAGGAGCCTCTTTTCACATTACAGATGTGATAACTGGCGAACTGTAAGTGCCTTCGTCATTTTTGTTCCAGCTGTCCTGCCTCCTATTTCCCTGACAAGCATGAGGAGGCTGGACCAGCTTGCTAATTCACTCTGCTATGGGGGAGGCCAGTCAGCCCATATTTACTTGAGGTAATCAAGCGCTGAACACTAAGTGGATAATTGACTACAAGCTATTTTCTTTGGTCCTATCTGGATATTTGTGTTTCTGATGATGGTTGATGTTGGGATTCCAGCCCCTCTCCCGAGATGAGAAGAAATTCACCATCCACCATCCTGACTCTGTATATCTCTCTTATAGTCCCAGGAAGAGGCACTTAAAAAGCTCCAGCCCTGACCTCACTGCATAATTTTAATTTTAATGAGACACATCAAATATGCATCAAAACCAGGAGAATGGAAGTGGGAAGAGAGAAGAAACTCAGCAGAGAGCACTTGGATTCCTGCTAGATTTCACTCTGTGTAGAAACACACCATGGTTGTGTTTGGAATTCTGATCCAGCAAGATGCTTAATGAAAACCAATGGCAGTTGGTGTTTCTTCTCTCTGATGGTTATGTGATGTGTCAACTTGACTTGAGTAAGAGCCACTTAGCAGATTAGCAAGCCTCAGGGTGTGTCTGTGGGTGATTGACGTGTGAGACGGCTGCAAGCTGAGGAGGGATGGTGGATGAACTAATGGCCAATTTGGAACACCTAGTTGAACTGAATTAGTGCAGTCCGGGGTGTGAAGGGCTCACCCGAGGGTTGTTACCAATAGCATAAAAGGAGAACTGGAGAGGAAGGTGGTACGCTGTTGAACCTCCTGGAGAAACTTGTCATGCTGGCTTCCTGATATGAGCTCTGCTTTCCTTACATTGGAGGAGCTTGGGACCTTGCTGTCACTGAGGATGGCTGCAGTTCTTTCGGGGGAACCTCTGATCTTTGAGCTTCGCTTCGGCTCCAGTGCAGACCCCTCAGCCTGCTGGCACAGGTCCTTGATACAGACTTGCATGAGACATTGTCGTGGGTTTCAGGCCTCCAGCTGGACTCACACAGGACATTGCTGTAGGATTCAGGCTCTCCAATGGTTTCTTTGGGTCTCTAGTGTGTGGACAGATCTCCTGTACTCTTTTGCATTTGGCTTTTTGGGTGAATATTGTAAATTAATCCTATAAATTACGTGTCCTGTATTAAAGCTATTCCCTTGAAAACCCTGCCTACAATAGGAGAGATGATCCACCCTAGAGCAGGGTGACAGCAACCAAGAGGCTACTTAGGCCTGGCTAGAATGAAAGGGGAAAGATGAAGCAAGCATTCCTTTTCTCCAGACAAGAACTGGTCTTCTCCTTTGCCTTTGGGCATTCATCTTCAGGTCCTTCAGGCTTCTCACACAGATGCTTCAGTCTTCCAAGCCAAACCCGTGGGCTTTCCGATGCAGACTCGCTGGACTCTTCAGTGAGCTCCAGGCCTTGGAACTCTGACTGGATCCTCTGCTGTCCACCATGCAGACGGCCACTCGGCATTCATCTTTCCATCCCTCTCTGATTCCGCAAGCAGCCGCTGTGAGCCTACTCATAAATTTTTTATATAATCACACAGATGTCAGTCTCTTCCTGCCAGTGGACCCTGGCAGATCCACTACTCTTCAAGCCTCTGAATTTGTATCTCGGGGCCAGAAGCGCCCAGCATCAACAAGTACCTGCATCTAAGGAGCTCTGCAAATCTCCTGTTGTAGCTTCCATGAGAGGACACTGCAGGCAGTGTTTTGGCCTGGTGAAGCAGCCACGGACACATCTTGTTCTCAGTATTCCTGAGGATTGACTGCCCAGGCGCTCTCTAGCTTCAAGGGTGTTTTTTCTTCTTGCCCTGCCTGATGTTGCCTTTATAAATGGCCAGTGATATTTGTTGCTGTTATATCTCTGACTATGACTGGTGTCTTCACTGTGTCTGTTCTGAAGATTTTAGCCCCTTGGAGAGGAATATGTTGGATTGTTCATGTGTAGGTTCCTATCCCTTAAATTCCTCTCTGGGTGTGCCTTCCCCTTTCTTCCCTGGGGAGCTTGGGTGGCCTCTCTGTAGTGTTCCTGGTGCCTGCAGAGCTAGTGTTGTTCTACTGATTTGTTGTCTTCCAGAAGTTGCTGGCAGGGAGTACAGGATGACCCTGAGCTCTGAATTGCTCCAGTAGTTTTTCTCAAATCTCTGCTCTGACCCGCAGTACTAGGAGTAGTTGAAGCTGCATGAACTTTTTCAGAGTATCGAGGCAATAAGCAGCTCAGTGGGACTTTCCAGGCCCTGATTTGTATTAATTCCAAGACCTTCTCACCCATCTTTCATAGTTCTACCTTTACTCTCAGGGCTGGCTGTTCTCATTAGCATTTTGTTTACATGGTGCTGCCTTCAATCTTTCCACATTATGGCTGTAAGATGCATATTTACAGGTTCACTCCTTCATTCTTTAAAGTTTTGGGCTCTCAAACAGTACTTTTATCCTCTTCCCAAAGATATGTCTAGCACATTTTGTTCAAAAGCACATGAATCAAAAGCAGGTATGATCTTTGCCTTCAAGAAACTTTCGAACACCCAGCAATTCAATTCCTGGGTGTTACCCAGGAGAAATGAAAACATATGTTCAAACAAAAACTTGTACAAAATGTTCATAGCAACATTATTCACAATAACCCCAAAATGGAGACAACCTAATTCTCCATTTACTTATGAATGGGCAACTAAAGAGCGTAGCCTTACAATGGAATATTATTTAGCTGTAAAAAGAAGGGATGTGCTGATACATACTGCAAGATAGGTAAACTGTGAAAATATCAGGCTGCGAGAAAGAAGCCAGACTCAAGAGGCCACATAACATAAGACGCCATCAATATAGAAAGTTCAGAGTGTATAAATGCACAGATACAGTGGTTGTTTGGGGCTGAGGAAGGGAGTGCCTGGGGATACATAGGAAGTGACCCCATAAAGGTGGGGTGTTTTTTGGGAGTGATGAATTAGCCCAGTGATGGGCACACCTAAAAACTATTGAACTGGGTCCTGTAAAGAAGGGAGTTGTATGGTATGTGGGTTGTATCTCAGTTTAGAAAAAGAGAAGGAGAAATGCTTAAGCAGAAGTCAGCACAAACTTTTGCAAACTACAATCCAAGCTAAAGTTGCATGCTCACGTCTCCCTGGAACCCCCCCCACAAGATCCTTGTCTCTGAGGACAGGGTCCTGCGAGGTGGCCAGCGGGAAGCTCCTCCCACCCCCGAGGTGCCATGGAGCAAGCGCAGGTGCCGGGGAGCCGGGTGTGGGCACAAGCCCATGTCATGACCTTTACCACTTCTTACAAAACGAGCAGTGCGATTTTTATCCCCAGGTTTCTCCACGTAAAAGTAGCATTAATGCTTCAGTATCATCTTCTGGGCTGCCTGCACTCTATTTCTTTGATGAGCTGGGGAAAGAGATGGAGATAGCATTTTAGGGAGATGTGGAGGAGGAGGACTAGCTCTTGCCAGAACCCGGAATCATCTCTGCTACTTCCCTCTCTCTCTCTCTCCCAAATTAAATCAGTGGCCGTGTTCTGTGATCAACCACTTGTCTCTACTCCTGTCTGGCCCTGCTAGCAAGCCCTAGTCCGAGCGCCTCTTCCCCGCTGTCATCATCAGGAGCACCGCTCCCATCACCTTCTTCCCGAAATCCCGCTAAGCTTCCTGAGCTGCTCATCCAATCCCCGCCTCACCACCACCTCATCTAATTCAGTCCTATTCCAACCTGCAATCAGACGGGATCTTTAAAATTCAGCTCTGACCTTGAAATGCTCATTTCAAAAACACATCACTTCTTGCTGGGTTCGTGTAGAAAAGTCTCAAATGTCCTCCTGGCTTAGATGCTACCGACCGTTGCTCACTGCTCTGCTGACACCATCACCTCTTCCAGACCCACAGCTGACCATGGAGTCCCTTGGTGGTCAACATTCTCCTGATCCTCTCCCTCCCCTAACGTTTTTTGATTTGTTCTTCAGATTTCAACTTGAATGTGATTTTCTCAGCAAACCCTCTGCTCGCCTGCCTAACATCTCATCCTGTGTTCTCCTAGTACCAGGACTTCCCCTCCACAGCCTTGGCACACTCATCCCAGTTATAATTAATTATTGGTTTAGTGTCTGTCTCTGTGACTGGACAGCAAGCTTCTAGAGAAATGGGTCTGTGTCAGTCGTATTCTTCAATAGACCCCATGTGCTGGGCTCAGGCCAGGCTGAATAGTTTGTCCTCAATCACTCTTAGGAACAGAAGGCAAAATCAGAATCACAGGAGGGGGAGGGAGGTGTGGAGGAGGGGCGAACGGGAGCTTAGGCAGGACACTGAGTCTGCTGAGTTGCTGCTCTGCAGAGTGAGGCACCCTTGTCCCCGAGGTTTGCTGAGCCCAGGCCTGATCACTCCGAGTGCGTTCAGCAGGGAGAAGAGGGGCTGGCACGTAGAGCGGCCGCGGCACCGAGCCGGGGGGACCTTGAAAATGCCTGTCACGTGGGACTAGCGGCATCAGGAGTGTGGCGAGAGGACCCTGTGTGGTGAGTAGGCGTGGCTTCTCACTGTAAAATGTACTTGGAGCCTAATGAGCTCGGGAGAATGTCACCATCATCTCTGGGAGGAGGCTGCCCTGCTGCTGTTCTCCTCTGTAGAAAAGGACATCTGCTCCTCCTCAAGACGTCTGCACCAGGGCCATCGTGGTGACAGAGGCTGCCTTCTTGGGGTTGTGGATTTGTTTCAGAGCCGCCTCTGCTGTGGGAGGGAGTCAGGTGTTCACCTGTTTTCCAAAGTGCCCACCTCCGGGCCAGATGGTCATAGATCTGCCCTACTTTATGCATCTGGGCCGTAAGTGCCACACAGCCAGGGTCAGAGAGACCCATGTTGAAACGTTAGTGCTGCCGGTAACTGGCTGAGCGACCTTGGGCAGAACTTGGAATCCTCATTTGCAAATAATACCTACCTTATAAGGTCACTGTAAGAATGCAATGAAATAACCTATGTACTTGGAAGGGAAACTCATTACATATTTGATGTTTTGCCAGGCGTTTGTCCTGGAGTCTCTCTACCTTCTCCAAAGCTTGCCTGATTAGACATGTATAAACTAACACTCTTCCAGCTCTACTTGAAGCCAGTTTTCTCCTGCTGGTTTCAGGTAAATGTGGGGAACAGATGGTCATCATCCACCTGATGATGCCTTTGAGGGCAGATGTTAAAGAGGTCAAGGGCTTGTAGTTTGTCACTGTATAGAGCTTTGGCCTTTTCCTAAAGCTTCAGGTTGTCTTGCTTTCTCGAGCCAATTTCTGGCAGAAAGGAAGGTTGCCAGGGAAAAGCATGAACTTGGGTCAAGAATCTCAGCATTGCTATTCACTAACGTGGAACCCTGGACAAGCCAGTCAATTTCTCAGAATCTCATTTTTCTCACTTATAAAATCAACATCCTAGTACAAACCCTTTCCTCTCTCCTTGTCCTGGGGATTAAGCAACATAACATGTGTCTACAGGCTCCATACAGAGCCTGAAAAGCGTCACTCAGGGTAAAGCTCTGTGGTGTTAGAGTGTCGCTCTCACTGGGTTGAAGGGTGCCAAGATAGCTGGCGAAACATTTCTCTTGGGTGTATCTGCGAGGTGTTTGCAGGAGAGATCAGCATGTGAGTCAGCAACTTGAGCGGAAGTCTGCACTTACCATGTGGCTGGGAATCGCGCCATAATGACTTGTGGATTCAAACAGTGAACAGGAGACAAAAGGGTGATTCCCTGTCCCTCCTGGACCTGCAATGGCCGCTTCTGCCCTCCCCCGTGACACCCACTCACTGCACACCCAAAATGCTATATTTACCTGATTCTCAGGCGTTTGGACTCAGACTATTATACGCCACTAGATTTCCTTTCCTCCAGTTAGCAGATAGCGTACTATAGGACCTCTAGACTGGCAGGATTGTGGCTGCCAGCTCCCATGGTATACCATCCACCCGCCCCATTAGCTCTCCCATTAGCTCTTTCTCTCTGGAGAAACCTGAGTAATACAAGCAGTTTCTTAAATTTGAGTCTGATCATAACTGGTCAATACAAATCTACTTCAAGGTTGGGAAAACACATTTCAAGCCACATATTCTGCATTCTGCTGACGTGAGGTCAGGCAATGCTGTGGACAGGCAGCTTTCACTGCAGTTATTATTTATCTATTTATTTATTTGAAAGAAGGTAAAGCAAAATAACAGGAGAATAATAATAATAGTTAATACTTTACATGTTGCTATCTTTAGTTACTCAGGGTACAAAATACAGCCATACAATTTCTCCAATCAACATTTGCACAAAACTCCTTCTTTAATAAACTGAGAGACACTAATACTATAACTGACTTGCATTTTTTTCCCTTTTCTCTACTGTCCTTTCCCCTGTCACCTATCCCAGCTCCTTTTTCCTTTTGAACAATTTCTTTCCATTTCACAGTATCTATTGTACATTTTAGACCTTATTTACTCTTTCAGTTTCTCACATCAGGGAGACAAGATGATGTTTACACATACAAGTTCCATTTATTTCACTTATGAGTATGATCTCAAGTTGCATACAGTTACTTACAAAAGTCTCAAGTTTATTTAGCTTTCTCTGCCACCAGAACGAACTCTCCCTAAATTGGTTCCAGCTCTTTTAGCACTTTGTAGAGGTCATCTTTCCTGATCACAGGATAACTGTTTGAAGTCTTTTTAGTTCTGCACTCTCTTAAACCCTCTCTCCAATTCTTAGCTCCTATTCTCTCCACGTCACTAAGTGATCTTTTACAGGACTGATTATGGCCCTCTTCTGTTTAACATTCTTCACTGGCTGCCTCTCACTCTAGGATAATGAGTCTTCCAGCCCCATTTCAGGACTTGCATCCAGATTATGTAAAGAACTCTCAAAACTCAACAATAAGAAGACAGAAATGTAGAAAAATGCACACAAGTCAAATGGACATTTCTTAGAGACAGCACAAGAAAAGATGTTCAGCATTGTTAACAGGAAAATGCAAATTAATACTACAATCAGATTTCACCACTTGTTAGGATGGAAAAAGACAAAGATTGATTGTATTGAGTGTTGACAAGGATGGAGGACAATTGGGACTCTGTTACATTGCTGCTTGAGACATAAAGTGGTACAACTACTTTGAAAAATAGCTTGCTGGTTTTTTAAGGAAAAAAAACCTATGTCTGCAATAAAATTCAGCCATTGCACCCTCAGACATTTACTTACTCAAATGGAAAGAAAGCATGTATTTATACAAAGCCTTATGCATGGATACTCATACACAGCTTTATTTGCCATAGTGAAAACCTAAAAACAGCATCAAATATCCAGCTTTTGGAAAATGAACAAACTCTGTTATATTCACACAGAATAAACAAACTGTTAGATTCATACAATGGATTATGACTAGTGTTAAAAATAGTTATAGTTATTGATACATATGGTAATATGAGAATGCTCAAATATTACACTGATGAAATTAGGTAGAGGAAAAGAATATGAAATATATTACCCCATTTATATAGAATAGAAGAAATGTCTAATATGTAGTGACAAAAAGCAGGTCATAGTTTGGGTGACAGAGAGCTTTCAAAGAGGAATAGAAAACTGGAATAATGAATATGTTCATTATTCCGACTGTGGTGATGGCTTCATGGCTATATAGATATGTCAAAGCATATTAAACCACATGCAGTAAAGTATGCTGTGTTTATTTTATGTCAAGTATTCCAAAATAAAGCCTGTGTTTTTCAAAAAATTATGTAAACCCCAGGAAAATAAAAAAAGCCAAGCTTCGCAAGATTATGCCCTCTGTGATAGTCCCTTTCCTGGCCAACCCTCAGGGCACTGTCTGCGTCCCCTGGCACTGTCTGCGTCCCCTGGCACTGTCTGCGTCCCCTGCTCGGTGCTCAGGACTCCGAGGGGTGGGGCTGCTACCTGAGAGCCAAATACAAACCGTCACCAGTCTCTCTTTAAACTGTAACCTAAGAAGATTTTTGTAAATCTGGAAGCCACATAATCCACTTCAGTGAATTATAAATGGAAAAAGCTAAAAACAAGAAATAAAGATGTATTTAAGAAATTGAAAGAGTAGCAGCAGTAAATGCAAGGGAGGCTCGCAGCCTCTGAAGGACCATAGATTCATGTGGGAGGTGAGTGTGGCTTTCGGGCGGGTGGAGCTCCAGAGAGCATGCCCCTAGCTGCAGAGCGCTCGGTACGCCGGTCATGGAATCAGCAGGCCCGACCAAGCCCTCCAGGGAGATCCACAGGGGCTTTCCTGGTGGGAAAAGCAGGCTCACGGCACTGTTACAGCACACAGTCATACCCCGGATGCTATCTTCTTGCTAATGATACTGTGACAGTTTGCACTTGGCAGCACAACTGCCAGAACGCAGAGTGCACGGCTAAGCTCATGCTCGCTTCCTGCCCATTAGCGCTTTAGGCCTCCCACGTCGGTGGTTTCACGGGCTGCTGTTTGGAGCCACGGCGAGAAACTTGTGCGTGTTTGGGAGCGAGCCACGCTCACGTAATGTCACAAGTTACTGGAGCAAAACACGTACTGCTTTTCACAGAAACCCAACACACCTGTTTGTAGAAAGTATTCAAATGACAATCCACCCAAGCAAGGGAACATAGCTGGACATCCTCCTGGGCCGGGACCCCTGTTGGCTTTCTGGCTGTGGGAAGCAGGCATTCTGGTGGGTGGAAAGATGAGCACATCTTGGAACTATTATCTTAATGTCTTAATATGTGGTGCCTAAGGACCCAGGCACCCAACATCGCAGGCAAATGACTTTGTTTGTGGCCACCATGTGCAAGAGATTGAGCATCGTTCTCCACATCTGCGTTACTGTGTGCCCTGCATGGGTACCATCCCCAGAGCCACCTGGCTTCGTCAAGGTCACAGAATGGCTGTTGGTGCAAAGGCTGATGCTTGAGGTCAAAGTTTTTCTGAGAAATCGTGAGGAAAGACAACACCACGTGTGTGACGTTTCCTGCAGGAGCACCCTGTCACGTACCTTGATCATTGCTGGGGCTTTGGGGGCCTGTGGGGATCTGGTGGAATGAGGACAGTGGCCAGCAGGTCACCTAATGCTGTGGACTGAACACAGTTTGTTTCCCTACCCTCAAACTCATGCAGGAGTTGTGTCTTCAAAGTCATACGTTCGTGGTATGAGACAATGGAAAGCTAATGCAGCTACTGTGTATGGTGCGGGGGGAGGTGAAAAAGTAAGATTAGCTAAGGTCATCAAGGTGGAGCCTCTGTGCCTGCTGGCTTTTAGGAAGGAAAGACTGGGATAAACACACACACACACACATACACACACACACACACACACGTGTTCCTTGTCTCTTGCCATGCTATGCTCTGTGCCAGCAATAAAGTCATTTACTGTATGGCCCTACAACCTTGGACCTCAGAACTAGGAGCCGAATAACCCCCTTTTTTATAAGTAGCCCACCACAAGTATTTCAATGTGGTAACACAAACAGACTAGTACACCTAGTATCAGCGGCTTGGGGCCATCATCTGTATCTTCTCTTGGATGAGTACCATTAGGCACCTGTATTCTGTCCATCTTCTGTCTTTTATCTGCTTGGCCTCCTATCTGCTGGGCTTTCAGTGTTTGGGACTGCTCCACTGCCTGGGCAGGTGGATCCACTGCCTGAGCAGGGGGACTTTCTTTCCTTCTCTCTTCTTCTTTGGCCCTGAAATGGCACGAAATGGCCCTGAAATTGTCAGGACTCCAGGCCTGAGCCAGGGAGCAGTTCTGAGAATGGCTGCCTGGCTCCCCAACTTCCCTCACTGCAGCAGCAGGAACCTGGGGGTCCCGGTCCCATCTGCCCTCTTCCTCTTTCACAGTGGGTTGTGCCTATTTTGGTGTGGGGCTGGGACGTGACTGAGGGAGGGTGTCTGGCTGCATCTCGGGGATGTTGTTTCTTCCCCTCTGACACCTTTGGACACAGAGGTTAAGAGAGCAGCGGTGATGGGCAGGTCCATTTACTCTCACTTCACTGAAGCACTCACAGTGGAGATGGGAATCTGGCTTCCTCCCCTCTCTGCCATGGGAAAGTTACGCTCATCGGTGCCCAGTGAATGTGCAAAACAGCCCCACCCCACCCTTCGTCTCTCAGGACTCTGCATTGGTTGTCAAGGGCAATTGTGCCTGGTGGGAAGGAACCCAGGAGGAGCAGGGAGGCCTCAGCAGGAGATTTAATGATGTCATTTTCATCAAACTCTCACCTAGAGTCGGCTCTGGACTGGAAGCACGAGCAAACAAGGAGAAGTGATATATGGTTCCTTGGACATAACGAGGCTGGATTCTGGGTGGCCACTGGTAAGAGTGCTGTGGTCATAGCACGGTGTGATAAAAGGTGAAGGAAAGCAAACTCCAACCTTGCCAACGCTGGAGGTGTCAGAGAACCAGAGAGGTGACCTTGAGCTTAGCCTGAAGGATAAATAGGAGCCGGCTGGTAGGAGGTTTCTTGGATAACACTTAAGGCCGATATGCTCTTGGGAAAATAATTTCCTCGCATGGGGCCATAATCACCTCAAGTGACAAATTAGACAATCATCTTAGCCTCAACATCCTTCCTGGGTCTAACGCTTCTTGATTACATGTTTGGAATAGAAAGTAGCTTGCTCTTTATTGGAGAACTATGATTCCACGCTGCTCTTGTGCCCTGACCTTCGGGGCAGACGACTGGATCTCTGTGATTCAGGGCAGCTTGGGTTCTGGATCCTGCATATCAGATGCCTGGATCTCCATGACGTCCAAGACTCGACCTCCTGTGTACAGCATTTATTACCAAGGGCTGTCTACATCTTTCCAAGTTCAACTGTAAGAAAGCACCCAGGGAAGGAGAAGCTCTCTGGAGAGAGTCGGGGAGATGGCAGGTTAGAGGACTGGGAATATTTAAGCAGCATGTCAGATTTGAATTGGCCCAATGAAACCTTCTCCCAGGAGTCTCTGCTTTCAGATAAAGCATCTAACAGCCTTTACCCACAGCTTTGCCTTCAGGAGCAAAACCCTTGTTTTACATACCTTTGTGAGCGCCTAACTGCTGATAAACCTATCAGGAACTATCCTGGTGCAGATAGGCTGTCAGCCTCCTGTCTGCTGGGCTTTCAACTTTCAGCATTGCTCCTCCGTCTGAGCAATTAGATTCCAGGAGCAGGGAGGGACTTTGTTTCCTTCTTTCTTTTTCCTTGGCGCTGAAATGGCACAAAAATGGAGATGAGGGCTCCAGGCCTGAGCCAGGCAAAAAGGGAACAAGGAAAGCCAGAGGCCGGCTGAATCTCTGGAGAGGCTGCTGCTCGGTGGTGAAGAGCTGGGCTCTGAGCCAGAAGATTGGAAAGCTGCAGTCTGGACTCCGCAGCTCACTGAGGCCACCATGGGCACCTGACTCCTTTCTCTGAGTCTTCAGCTTTTCCCTGCTTCTAAAGTGGAAACCATAATCCATCATTAAGCATTTGGAGGAGGAAATGGAGTAATTAAGCATGTAGCACAGTGACGGGCAAAATACTGCTTAACCACAAATATCGAATCATTGCTAGAGTTACATCATTGTCACCATCATCATCATTGTCATCATCATCAGATAGGGAGTGGGGACCGCCAAGGACAGGACAGGGAAGAGGATGCTGGGAACCTTGCCAGCAACCTTACCTCTCCCAAGATCCTCCTCGAGGAGGGTAAAATAATCCAACTCCTGAGGGAACTTCTGTCACTAGAGTTTGGCAGCAGTGCACTGAGTCCAGCGTCAACACTTGGAGTCAGCTTCGAAGTAGCACAAGAAGCAAAGCAGAGTGGACTCTCTGGACCTCGGGCGCCACCTCAGCACCCAGCGGTGTTCATGTGACTTATAGTTAACCAACTTCTTGATCACAATTCTTCTCAGAGCTGGAGATCATATGTGGAGGTTTTGTTTTTTTTCCCCTCAAGATTTTTCTATTTTTCCTCTTCTACTTTATTCCTTTCCTCTGACTCTTTCCTCTGCAATTCTTTATCCTTCCCCCAATGGCTTGTATATGACCAAGAGAGATTTAGGCATTCTTGGTTATTGTCTCTGAGATTCTCAGGGACCAAGAGATGCTTCTGTCTTGGCATGAAAGGCTCCAATCACTGCGAACTCTGCAGAACTGCTGCCCAAACCCTCCACACAGAAGAGACACTGTTCCAAGACAGCAAAGAGGGCAGCTCACTCGGTCAGCTCCCTGCTCCTGGCTTCCCTCTTCCTTCCCCTAAAAGTTACTGAGCTTAAAGAAAAAAAGAACTGGGATCTGAGATGATCTCACCTTATCTAATCTTGATGGAATTAACGTCTATGTCTGCAGGCAGAAGTTACTACATGGAATTCAATCCTTAGGAGAGCTCTGTAAGAATGCTACCCAGATCTACTTAAGTAGCCTTTCTGGGGATGAGGACTGGGCATGGGACCTGAGGGCTCAGTAGGAGTTAATCATGCCCTGGTTGTTAATGCTTACTAAGAGCTAAGTGCCCCTTGAGCAGCTTTTGTTTGTTTGTTTGTTTTTGGGGTTTTTTGGTACTGGGAATTGAACTCACAACTGTGCATAAGCTTGCAAGGCAGGTGCTTATGCCACTGAGCTAAATCCCCAGCCCCCTTGAGCAGCTTTCTTCTGCTAACATTTAAATACTAACCATCATCTTAAAATCATTGTACTATGATTACTGGGTCTACTTAGAGGAAATAGATTCAAGCAGAAATTTTACCTAAGATTCAAGTGCTGCCTGGTCCAAGAGGCTTTCCCCTTAACTACTTCCTGTAATAGGGGAAAGGGCCTGGCGTTTGGGACCAGACCATTCAGACACCTTTTCTGGTTAGGATCTTTTCCAGGTCAGCGCAAGGCTCACTGTGTCCTGCAGTGACCCAGCATGTGGAGAGTGTCTGTGGGCTGTCACGGGTTGTACAAGTGGTGTGTGCTGCACTAAAGTCAAAATGGATCAAAGATCTAAATATCAAAACAGAAGCACCAAATCTATTAGAAGAGAAAGGAGGCAAAAATCTTGAAGACATAGAGGTAGGCAGAGAGTTCATGAACAAAACCAAACTGCACAGGAAATACTTTAGAGAATCAACAACTGGTATCTCATCTTATTAAAAAGTTTTTGCTCCTCAAAAGAAATCGCCAACAGAATAAAAATAAAATCTATGACTTGGGAAAAAATTTTAGTGAACTATCCCTCAGACAAACTACTTCTATCTAGAACATGGAAAGAATTTTAAAAAATCAGGTCTCCCAAATTCAAAGACCCAGGCCAAAAATGGACATCTGAGATGAATATACACTTCTCAGATGAAGAAACTGCACAGTTCTCAGTGATTGGAGCCTTTCATGCCATGGCAAATAAATACATGAAGAAATGTTCAACATCATCATTCATTCAAGAAATGAAAGTTAAAACAACACTGAGATTCTGTCTCACCCCAGAAAGAATGGATATCATCAAGAAATCAACCAATACTGGCAGGGCTGTGGGTAAAAAGGAACTCTCTCCACTGTTAGTGAGAGTGCAGACTGGTGCAACCACTGTGGAAATCTGTGTGGAGAGCCCTCAAAAAACTAGGGTTGAAGTTCCATTCAATTAAGCTATTCCCCTTCTAGGTATTTTTCCAGAATTGAAAACATCATACCACAGCAATATATGTGCACCCATGTTTATAACTGCCCAATTTGTAATAGCTAAATCTTGGAAATTACTCAAATGCCCACCAACTGAGGAATAGATTAAAAAGATGTGGTATTGTTAAACAACGGAGTACTACTCAACTATGAAGAAAGATAAACACGAGGCTTTTATAGGTAAATGGATGCAACTAGAGACCATACTCACAAGTGAAATAAATCAGATTCGCATGTGCAAACACCATATTGTCTTGCTAGCGTAAGAAACTGAAGAGTAAATAAAATCCAAACGGTTCACTGATATTGTGGAAGGGAAACAGCAACTAGGATGGGGGAAAGGAGAAAAGAAGGGAAATATATATATGATATATATGTTAGCTAAGATAGCTGTGCTGCTCATTCTATCAGTTCACTGAAAGGAACAGTTAGTGCTTCTATTGTTTGATCAACTTTGCTTGCCTGTATCTGGCAACCTGAGCCACTATTTTAAAGACAACAATGTGAGATAAAATAACCATTGTTAATTTCCTAAGATCTTGTTTTGAAACTCTGTGATTTTAAAATTCTTTTATTCTCTTTAAAACATAAACCAGAAGTGGCACATGGTGGCCAGTGCTGTGGCGGCAGTGTGGTTGGAACTCCCACGCAGGTCCCTGTCCATGGCGGCTGTGGCCCTGGTGGCCCAGCGTGCTTGCTTCCCCTTTCCAGGACGCTCCTTTGATTCTGGCTCCGGGAGTTTTCTCACTGGGGAGGCAGCTATGCAGCGCTCAGGGTCCCCCCCGAGGGTCTCACAACACCGAAGCAGAGCAGGGTGGCCCTTGAGATGACATGCTTGAGAATGGGAGGAGAGTGAAGGAGAGAGGAGGCTCCGGGAGGTGAGGGGAACAGAGCAGAACCCTCCACGGAAGAGAGACGACCCTCCCTCCCTCCCTGGCTCCCCAGAAGCC
Source organism: Dolichotis patagonum (assembly GCA_004027295.1). Classification (NCBI taxonomy): domain Eukaryota; kingdom Metazoa; phylum Chordata; class Mammalia; order Rodentia; family Caviidae; genus Dolichotis; species Dolichotis patagonum. Next base: position 79,653 of record PVJX010000920.1, read on the forward strand.
ACCTCTTCTCCCCGTATGGGATTCGAGGACCATGCTGCAAAGGCCCACACACACCTGGGCTCTCCGCACTGCTGCTCTGTCAGCCTGCCACACTCCTCCCTAACCCGTTTCTTTCCTAACCCTGTCCCCTTGCCGACTCCAGTCATTCAGGTCCCAGCATGGACGCAGCATCCTTCTGGGAGACCTCCCTGAGCCCAGGCTGGTCCTCTCAGTCCCGCACGCTTATCACAGTTGCCAGACTGTCTGCTCACCCCTTTCCTCAGTGCCTAGCACAGTCCTGAGCACTCAATGACACTCCCATGTTTGTCAAGCAGTTGAAAGCACCCCCATGTCACCTCTCACCTTTTGTACACGGTTAGCCGACTGCCTTTGGGATGTTTCCAATTGGGTGTATCAAAGGTCCTGAGACTCACATACTGCAAGCTGACCTTCTCGTGCTCACTCCCTCCTTCTGCCCATGTGTTACCATCTGCCCAGGCATCCCTTGGGCAAGCCAAGCCAAGCCAAGACACACTCTGATCAACCTGAATCCACTGGTCACATCTCTGTCTTGACCTCTACACAGTAGGAGCAGACCCCACCCTTCTTTCCTCCTGAGTTATTAGAGAGGCCCTCTGCACCTGTCTTCTTCCTTGCTGTCTAACCACTGCCAAAATGCCTGAGTAAACACTCTGAATCTGCTTGTGGAGCTACCTCCAGTGTCAGGCTTCTCCAGTCTTCAGAGAGCCCTGTCCTTCAGCGCAGCCCGAATGACCCGCATCTGGCACCTGCCTCGGGGACCGTCTTGCCCGCTCGCTGCTGTCCTCCTGGCATCCAGGATGCTCAGTACCTTGGGGGCTTTGTGCTCCGAAGCTGTGCCCTGATCTGACCTGCGGGTCCAGGCTGCCTGCTGACCTCCTGTGGGGACCCCTCTACCTGTCCCGCCTGTGCTCAGGGCCCTCTCCTCCCGACAGAGCCTGTCACCGGCCTCTGCCTTGGGCCCCTCTCCCTCTGCACACACACTGCTCTGCGAAGCCTCTGCTGCAGACCCACAGCAGCTGTGTGCCCTTGTTACCGTGTTTGTTTCCTTCCACCACAGAACACACATTACAGGATCAGGCACAAGCTTGAAGGCTTTTTATTTTTTTAACTTTGAGCGCTCAACACATGAGTTGGCACTTAGTAAGTGCTCAATAAATGTTGGCAGAGATATTGAATTTCAAATTTGAGCCAAGAAAGAATGCAAAAATCTAAACTAGCTCAATGCAGAGAATGGCCATATAGACTTCAGGGATAAAAAGAGGGGAGACAGACATTTGCACTTACGGTGTGCTGTGTGGGGACCTGGGGCTGCCCAGTGTGGCCTGCATGCTGGCAGGGGGCTAAAGGATTGCAGCACCAGCTTTGGGCTCAGAGGTCCTTCTCCTCCCTCACCCCAAGCCACACTTTCCAGAGCAGCCTGGCAGTCCAGGGAGCACAGTGGAGCTGCCCCCAGAGGAGCGGAGACTCTGCGACTCCAGCCCAAGCTCCCACGCGGGTCTTGTGGAAACCCCCTCAGGTCCATACCTTCCTCTCCCCTGCTGGGCCTCTCCTTGCCCCTTCTCAGGATCAGCCCCACGGCAGGCCAGGAGCCTCCCATCTCCCCTGTCTCCCACATCTAATTCCATCTTGCCAGCTGCTTCCTGGGGTACTCGGGACCAGCGATACCCACGGTGGGCTCTACTGCATGCCGGGCTCACTTTAGGTGCCCACGCAGGCCTGGGGGAGCGACCCGGAACTGGGTCTCAGGACCCTGGGGGGTCACACCCGCAGGTCTCTGCCATGTGTCCATGTGTTCCTGGGTCCCACAGATCCATGGGTGTGCCATGTGTCCAGGTGTTCCTGGGTCCCACAGATCCACTGCGACGGGCGTGGTGATACTCGGGGTGTTTGGATATGGATGCCGGCTGAGGCCTGGTCTCTGCTGGTCCTTTAAACATGGAATCTTCTTCCCCCTTGGCACAGTCACCGCAGGGATCATCAATGTGTATACTCGCGGCCACCAGACTGCAGGGCTCTGCTGCCTAGCAACCAGCCACTCTCCTGCCTGCGGGTTTCTGACATAGCACTGGTGCAGAAGTGGGGCTGGGCGAGGCGATGTGAAAGCCTCTGTGCTCCCACACCCAGTTCCTGCTCCTTTCCTCTCGCCCTGTTGCCGCTCTAATAAAGGCTGAACCCTCGCTGTTGCTGGCACTTGTGTTTTGCCCCAGGCACCTTATAACCCTTTGCCTTCGCCACCACAGTTGTGAGTCAGCCTTGTTACCCACAGACAGTCACAGTCTTAAACTGTGGCAGTCAAGGACCACCACCCAGCCTCCAAGGCCTGGCCCTGCCTGCTCCAGGAAGTTAAGCAGCCTGTCTGTAACCGCCTCTCTGACACAGCTGACCTGCAGAGAGGGACTTCCTCCAACTTCCTGCGATGCTAATCCAGTGCATTCCAGAAGGCCTGTCCTGAAGGCCCCCTAGTGACCTGTTCTTCCAGAGTGCAGAGGGAGAGCAGGCCGCCATGGGCTGTACTGTAAAGGATTCTCCTGTGGCAAGCCGGCCCATTCCCAGGCCCATCTGTGCTGCAGTCCATGAACTCCCTCTGTCTGTCCTCTTGGTGCTCTGACAGCCAGCAGGCCTCCTCCTGCCTGACCTTCGCAGGCTCCCAGGCCCCTCCCTGTCCACTGGCTGCAACTTTTCCTTCCTGGGTTTCTCCTAAGGAGTCTCTGTAGTGCCGTGTTCCATCTTGGTTTCAGTGTTTGTGGAGGATCCAGACTAAGTAGGACTAAGACTTTTGTGGCCTCATTAACCTTGCTTAAGACTTTTCTACTTTCAGTTATTTTTAACCCTATTCTAGAGGGTGTCCAGTGAGTCACCCAGAGTGGCAGAAAGTGGAGAAGGAAACTGTGATTCAGATCTCGCCATGGATTCAGGAATTTTTGCTACTGTGGGATTTATCTGGGAAGCGTTCCTGGAGGGGGCGTCAGGGAGGGAGCAGGGCTTTACCCTGATCGGGGATGGGCGAGAGGCAATGAATACAAAGTGGGGAGGCAGGCTTGACACTTCTGCATGCCTGTGTTTGGTTCCTGGGCACACGTGAGAGCTCGTGTGCATGCGTGTGCATATTTGTGTGTGTCCGTGTCAGGGTCACTGAGTTCAAGCAGAACCGGAACGTGCACAGGCTGTACGCAAAGCAAGAGACACCAACACTGGGGAGAAATTCAGCTTTGACAACCTCCTTCACACTTCTGCAACTGCAAACTCTGGAAAGAAAGCTGCTTTCATTTTTAATCAGCATCAATTTTTCATTCAAGGGTCAGTACGCTAGTTCTGTCCCACTTTAGACCCAGGGACCACCTTTCAGCTTGAGCACTGGTATGCTGGAGGAGGGGCTGTGGGGGTGTGGGTGGCTGGCTGCTCTCTCTGGGGACATCTTCAGAGTCACCCCAGGACTGAGGAAGTGTAACTAAATTGCAGGGCTCGGTAGGTAGCCACTGCTTGGGAGAACTCTGGGAGAGGTCCAGGGCGATGTCTCTGCTTCCTCCTGCCCCTCTGGCTCCCTGGCTCCCTCCCCTGGCTTGGGGGGTCCCTTCCCTGGGGAATTCCAGATGGAAGCGAGGGTCACTGAGCAGTGACAGTGAATAATGAGTCCCCTTGTCTTGGCTGTTCCTGTCACATCTCAGAGACTCGTGAACCCCATCACCAGGCGGGCACTGGAGCCTGCCCGACTCTGAGTCTGCATGGTGGCCCCAGCCTCCACGGCTGGGCAGCTGCACGGGGCAAGTGCATGTGCTGGGAGCTGCAGAAACGGGCAGCTCACAGGGCAGTGAAGGGTGGGTGCCAGGGTGGGCGAGGGGGAGCAGTGTCTCCATGCCATATGCAAGTCCCTTAATGAGAAGGCTACATCTGCGGCACTGCCCCTGCCCTGGCCCAGGCGGCCAGCTCTCCTGTGAGTGGCGGAGCAATCCTGGCACTCCCCAGAGTACTTCGGAGTCACAGGACACACTCCTGGGGACCAAGGCCTCATGGGGTGGGCGTGCCCAGGAGACTGGCCTGTTCTGCATGTTGGCCCGTGAGCACTGCAAGGATTTCCTCACCACATTCCTATCTTTCAAACACTAACTCTGCCTCTTGCACAGCTGTCCTCTTGCACAGCTGTCCTTTGGGTCTGCGGTGGTGACGTACATGTACACCCCGCCCAGACTCTCCTATAAACCTCACCTCCTGGTGCTGCTTGGCCCCCGACTTCCTGCTCAGCCAGAAATTCTGTGTTACTTTCGGCTTGCAGCCGATCCTCCTGTGCTCTGCCCAATGCTGGTTCCATTGTTGCCTTTGATGAGGTTCTTCTCTGGCAAGGGATCTTGTGGTTTAGATCTAGAATGTTCTCCAAGCCTCTTCAGTTCGGAGGTGGGGAAGTAACCCGGTCAGGGGGTGCTGTGCTCCTTGGGGGCTGAGGCACAGACTGTGCTTGTTAGACGCTGGGGCCTGGTGGGAAGAGGCAGTCACCTGGGGTGACCTGGAAGGAAGGTTTCCTTCCTGGGTTCCCTCGTCTTCCCTCCACCTCCCGGGTGCCACCGTGTGCAGCCTCCCGCTGCCAGACCCTGCTCTACCCGTTTCCACCTGGACGGAACCCCGAGACAAGTAAGCCTCTGCCTGTTTAGGCTGTGGGTGAGGAGAGGCACTAGGGCAGGCTCACAGCTCCGCATGCCCGCGCTGCTGTTCTCTTGCCCCATTCAGTGTGACCCCTCATTCCGTAGCGCCGAACCCCCTTTCTTGCACTGGTCTCTTCTCTGGGCCGTGTCGTCTTCCAGCCAGTGACTTGGCGGCCCTTTCTCTGCACCGACTCATTCTCCTGAGCATGCTATTCTGAAGGCCCCATTTTCTGCTCTCTTTTTACTGCTTCTCTTCCTTTTCTTTCATGAAGTTTTTACATGACACCCAGAACATCTGTTCAAAGAATATTTTTAAATTTTTTTAAATTTAAAAATACAGAAAATTGCAAGGAATAATATAAGCAGCATGCATATCTTACCCATCCCAAATCAGCGAATGTTAGCATTTGTCTCCTTTGTATCCAGTGTTCATTTATCTTTTTGAAGAAATAAAAAGTTACAGAGAAAATCAAAGTTTGCTTCAACTGCCTTCTTTATTGCGGTTTGTGTCCACCCTCCTCGAAGTAAGCTTTGCAGTGCATCTCTCTGGTCTTGAGTCACAGGCATCTTAAGTGACACAGGTCTTCGGTTCACTGTTGTTGACACTCGCTGGTGATGCACGTGCAGAGAGCCGGCTCTTTGTTTTAATGTTGTGCAGTGTTGCATCATTGCCATGTTACATGTTGTGAATTATTTTTGTGTTGCCTTCCCCAGGCATTTCCAGGCTTTTCAGTGTTTTACTGCTAGCAACAAAAAATATGCTTCAATCAACATCCTTGGATGTGTTTTCTTTGTTCAGATGAGGAGTTTTCCCTAAACATAGACTCAAAAGTAGAACCACTAAGTCATGAGGTAAACTCTTTTCAATTTTATAAAATGTGCTATTTTTTTTCCAAAATATGTGACTAATTTTTCACTCATTCTTATTGGCAGATTTTTGAGTATCATTCTACCTAAATCTTTGACAATGCTTGATATTGTCATCTTTAAAAATTTTTGACAATGTTTGAGTGCAAAATTATATCTCATTGTTGCTGGTATTTGTATTCTCTCTCATTAATGATAGCTGATAGCTGACAGCCGCACAGCTCTCAATCCAGGCCCGCTATGAAGTGGTTTCCATGTGTTAGCTTACTTAACCACGCTGCAGCTCCCCCAGGAAGTCTCTGTTGCTGTCGCTCATTTTACAGGGCATGAAGCTGAGGGGTGGTAACTTGCCCTGGGTTTCTCAGCTCATCAGGAGTGACTTGGGCCTTTGGACTTGGAGGCTGAGCCTGTGTCATAGCATAACTCCGGGTCCCCAATTCTGGAGAGGCCAGGTAGTCATTCATATGTTTATGAGATATTTATATTTTGTCTTCTGTGAAGTTCCTCACGGAAATCCTTGGCTTTTTTTATTAGATAATTTGTCTTTTATCGTTATTCTTTAAGAAAGTCATATAGGCTGGGCATCAATTCTTTTTCTATTATATAAGATACAATAATTTTCCCTAGATATGACTTCTCTTTTGTTCTTATTTATGCATTTATTTATTTTTTGTACTTATGCATTTATGTATTTCAGGTGAAGTCTCACTGTGTTGCCCAGGCTGGCCTTGAACTCTGGGCTCAAGTGATCCTCCTGCTTCAGCCCCTCAAATATCGGGAAATACATGCGGGGGCACTACCTCTGTCTGGTGTTATTTTGCTGTATCTTTCTAAAAGTCTTTTTCCCCTTGAACAGGTCTTTTCCGTTCCCCTGTGCTCCCATCCTGGTGACTTTGCCAGTTGACTTCTGTGTCTCCATGCTCACTCATGCTCTGGGCCCGGCCCTCAGGGGTTTCAAAGTCGTCTTCACACCACTGCATTCCCTGGGACCTTTGGCTTCAGATGTCTTCTGGTCTCTCTCTTCCTCCGCTGGCTCCACGCTGCTCAGTGTTCCTAATCAGCGCTGCCCTTCTCGACCCTGCGGGCTGTAGCTCTCGCCTTCTCTTGCTTCTCCCCACACTTTCTTCTGTACAGCATCAGAAGGACTGTGCTGTGCGAGGTCTGCCACACACAGTCCCTGTCCCAGCAGCCACGTGGGCCTGAGCCCTGCATCGCCGCCACTGCGGGCTCTCTGGGCGTCAGTTCCTGCTGTCTCCCCGTGCTCAGCCCAGTGCACACCAGTTCTTCCCGTCTTTTCCCTTGCTCAGCCCGGTGCACCCTGCCTTGAGTCCATGCTGCCCTTCAGAAACCGCCTTGACCCGCCAGCTCCCCAGCTGCCCCCGGGAGCCTGCTCCTCCCTCCTTCCCAGACAGCTCCGGCCACCCTCTCCTCTCCTCGGCCTGGAGCGCTTTCTTTGTTTCCTCTGCTGTCTCCGTGTCTGTCAGCCTCACCCTTTCTCCTTTGAAGTCTTTTCTCTGCTGTCCCCGATATTTTCCAGCGCCTGTTGTCTGGACCACTCACACTGCACTTAATCAGAAGCTGCCTTGAATTGTTATTCCGCGGTTTCATTAGGCGCTATTGTCAGCATCTGCAGGGAAGGGACGTTGTCTTACACGTCCCTTGTACTACCCACAGCACCTTGCACAGCAGGCCGCATACACAGGGTGCTGGTAGCTTGTCTGTGTGAGGGGAGCCTAGTGCCCAGGGACCCTTCCCTGGGGCACAGTCCACACCTTCCTCTCACACAGGCTGTCCTGTCTCAGCTCCTGCTTTGGAGGGAACTCAGAGCTCATACCTCTGTGTGGGTGAATGCCTCAAGCTCCTTCTTTTCAAAGTTTATTTTTGTGTTTTCCTGGATAATATGCGTGGTGAAGCGAAGAGCTATCCTTTCTACTTGCCTTGATAGGACTGCTTTGATCTGCAGTCCTGATTAACACTTCTGCTGTTTCCCAAGTCCTGGGTGAGCTTTCCAGAAGCATGCAGTCCCTCGCAATGCCCCGGAAATCCTGCAGGGAGCTCTGACTTTCCTGTCTCGCCCAAGTTGCACAGTCACTGTGCTGTGTCAGGCCCCAGTCTCCCTGTTCCTTTCTTGGATCTTTCCTCTCTGCTCAGCCTCTTTGGGATCAGTTTCCTTCCTGGCTCTCTTATGCAGCTGGCCTTCAAGCCTCTTGCTTACAGCATGCATTATTTAGTAATGGGGTTCTGAGGACTGCAGCCTCAGTTTCCTCCCAGCAGCCACATCCTACAGCACGCTTGCGCAAACCCTATGGCCTAGGTCAGTCACTCCCTGCGGCCTCTCCACGCTGTCAGGAGACACAGGAAACATGCAATGGGCATGCAATGTGGCCTGCTGCTCCCAGTGAACTGGACTTTTAATTGGTGGACGTGCACTCTGAAATCCCAATAAAGTGTATGGTCAGCATAGACACCTGAACATTTTTCATCATTGTGGTGAAGTACTCTGATGTCCCTGGTGACCCACACATGACAAGTGCCACAGTCAATGCAGAGCTGTGACCCTGGCGTGCCACAGCATCCCTGGTGATGGGAACAATTCACGCACAGACCTCATGGACCTCACCACATGTGGGGTCGTCCCTGACCCAGGTATCCAAATGTGGCCCCACCTTGGCTGGAGCTTGCACTCCACTGCCAGCTCCTCAAGCCCAGCCCTGTGGCAGCAGTCTGGACCCTGAGAGGCCAGAGTGGCCAGGGTGAGCTCAGGGTGACCAGAAGAGTCAGTTACTAACCCAGTTTTGCATTTACCCCCAAACATGTTCATATTTTTGCAGCCTGTCAAACCAGAAACAGAGTTGACCAGGGGTCAAAGAAGCCTCCTCTTCCCGGGCTCCACACGTCCCTTCCTCTCCTGTGGAATGTGGGGCTCCCTCCCTCCCCTCTCAGTCCAGGGGCAGGGACTGCAGTGGCCAGGATCTGCTCCCTTGCAAGGCCTGTTTATGTCACCTAACCGTTCTTACAGGTGACCACCGGCCCTTGGAAGCACCAGCAGTGGCCTCAGCAGGCAGCTGAGTCAGTCGGAGGTCTGGAGCCAAGGTCTGGCCCTGTCCTCTGGGCTGCAGAGCCAGGCGGCACCAGGTCAGGTGTGGGGAGCGCTCCGTGCTCCTCCCATCTCTCTGTGCCTTAATTTGCACTGCTCTTTCCTGGAGGAGGAGCCATCAACACCTGCTGTAGCACAAAGGCCTTTTTAGCACTTTCCCATGCATGTCTGGCACATGGAGTTTTATATTGCAGATGTCCAGCGAAATGGCAACTTTGCTCACAACCCATATAAAATTTAAAATTAGTTAATCAAATAATCAGGATGTGAATGGGGAGAAAAGCTTAGACGAGACTATAGCAGGAGCCAGGAGCAGGGACGGGAGCAGTAGAGACCCAGAGCACAGAAGCAGGGTGCATGAACACAGGGTGCTGCTACTCAGGGGGAGTCCTCCTCTGGGTTAGGGTCAGCCCCCAATCCATGGTGAGAGAGAACTCCTGAGCCCAGTGCTGTGCCTGCGTTAGGAGGCTTGGCTGAGCCCCGCTTGCTGTAAGTGTCCGCCTCTCCCTGGGAGAGGAACTGCTTGTCTCATCCTGTCGAGGCGGCAGAGCACTATCATAAAGTAGCTGCTGAGTAAGTACTCACGTTTTCATGAATGAGCACCTGGATTGCACCAGGGGAACTTCTGTAGCTAGTATAGCACAGGTAGGTAAAAGGGGCGACTCCAGTTCTGACTATCCAGCTGGCTCAGTGGGGATGTTACCAATCCCTGAAGGGTTTTTTCAGACACTGCATATGATTTCAGGGGAAAAATAAGCTGGAAGTGGCAAATTAAACTCAGATTTAATAAACTCAAGGTAGAAGTTTTCTCTTCTCCTTGTCCACCAGAGAAATAAAGGAACACAAAAGGTGAATGGTTATTACAGAATCTGCTGGCTGATTGTCTCTTCCCAAGTGAGATGTATTTCATGGCTTTCGTTTCATTTAAGGCCAGCAAGGAACAGGGTTGTGGTCAAAAGCGTGAAAGTATTTTCTGCCACTTTTGGCCAGCTTTACTAAAGCAAAATCCATCCTCACTCCTGAATGTTTGTCCCCTATTTAGCTTGATGGCGATGAAAAGGATATTACTGTTTGAGAATGACCCCCAAGAACCTAATGTGCTCATTGGTGGGGATTTGGAAGGCGACTGATTCATTAGAGCTGCAGTGGTGAGCTGAAAGGGCATGTCTTTCTTTCCACTTCTTCCTCTCTCTTTGCTTCCTGGCCCCTATAACCTGAGCAGCTTTCCTCCACCCCAGCCCTTCTACCATGCTGCTTCCTGTGTGAAGCCTGCAGACCAAGGACCGAAAACTTCTTTTGTTTTGTTTTGTTTTTGTTTTGGTACCAGGGATCGAACTCACGACCTAGCACTTGCCAGGCAGGCACTTAAGCCACTGAGCTAAATCCCCAGCCCCTGGACCGAAAACTTCTAAAACTGTGAGCAAAATAAACTTCCCTCCTGTAAGTTGTGGGTATTGAATATTGTGTCCCAACTATGAGAAAAATGACCAGGATGGATTTTGGTACCAAGAGCAGGGTTGTAGCTGTGACTATCTCTGACAACGTGGTTTAAAAAATTTTGGAAGTAGTTCACAGAAGGAGTTTGTAAATGCTGGCTAGATAAACCAAGTTTCCAGCACCCAGAAAAACAGAATGCTGATAGAATTGCAGATAGTAAAGATTAGGTGTCAGAGGTTTCAGCTGGGAACAGGGACACCATTGGCAGTTGGCCTTGAGCCCACATGTGTTATGCTCTGGCAGAAATTTGTACATTTTGTTCATGTCATAAGACTTTACTGGAGTCTGAAATTAAGGGCAGTGAACTAATTAATCTGGCAGAAGGCAGCCTAATGTTGAAACTGTGTCATGGATGCTCTTTGCTGTTTTTAATGTGACTTTTAATGAGAAACAAGAACAAAAAGACCATTTAAAAAAATTTCAGCTTTGCCAGGAAAAAAGTGCCTGTAAAGTTGGATCAAAGGACAGTTTGGCTACTGAAAAAAAAATCAGCATTAAAAGAAGCTTAGAATTTTCTATCAGGACTATAGGGAGGATTCCTTGGGGACATCCATGAAGTCATCAAGACCCCACCCTTCACAGTTTCAAAGATCCAAAAGCAAAAGACTTTGCTTTGAGAAGAGAGGCCCAGGGCACTAGACTTACACATTGATGCCCTGAGATTTATTTCACAGTGCTCAGTCATGCATGCACTTGGAGATCTCTGCAGCCATGCTTCAAGGGAGTTCAGCTACTGCTTCAGTAGGCAGCAGAGCTCGCTGTCACCCACATGGAGCTGGTTTACAGGCATGCAGAATGCAAGAGTTGTGGGGTTGGGAACTTCCACCCAGATTTCAGAAGGCTTGGGAAGCCAGGCAGTATGGTCCTGAGAGGGCAGTGAAAATGAAACCGAAGATGGAAAGAATACCCCAGGACGTTGGAAAAGCTAGGAAAAAGAAACATCTTAGGAAATCCACATTCATCCAGCAAAGCTACCCCCAAAAGAGGCCAGGAGATCTGCAACCAGCAATGCCGTTAGGGTGGGCCCCCCAAACCCTTTGGAACGCACATCTTATCTCCACAACTTGAATCTGGTGCTGGATACTGACCCATAGGATTTAACATTTTCCCTGATGGGTTTTGCTCTTACGTTGGCTCCATTCCTTTCTATTCCCTTATTTTTCCCTTTAAGAATGGAACATTTACCTTGTGCCATCACATGTCTGCAGCATTTAACATTCCTTTTAATTTTACTGGGGCTCTCGGGTCAAATGTTTCCTAAAGTCTCAGAGGAGACTATAGACTTGGGCTTTTCAGTACTGCTGGAACGTTAACACTTAAAAGTGGACTAAATGCATTTTACATAAAGAGATACACAGGAATCTTTTGGGAGCCAGGGCTGGAACATTATGGTTTGTATCCAGAATGTCCCCAAAGAGCTCAGTCTGGGCTTTTGCGTTATAGGGTGAGAGCACTGTCTTGCTGATAGGTGGTGAGGCCAGGTGGGACGAGGTTGGTCACTGGGGTGTGATGTGGAAGGATGTATCTCCCTTCCTGGCTCCTCCTCCTCTCTTGTTCCTGTCTACCTCCTCATGAGCACCTCTCCTTGTGGCCAACCACAAACTGAAACTTCTAAATCAGGAGCCTGTGGGCTGGGAGTTTAGCTCAGCGGCACAAACACCCGTCTGGCAAGCGTGAGGTCATGAGTTCAATCCCTGGTTAAAAAAAAAAAAGAAAGAAAGAAAGAAAGAAAGAAAGAGGATCCTAAATAAACCTCCTTCCTTTAAATTGTGAGTGGTGGGTAAGTAACTTTGGAGGTCGTACATTTGGAATGAGGGAGTTACATGCAAACAAGAAGATAGACCAGAAACATGCTCCGCTGCTCTGGATGGGCACGAGGTGAACTGCACTGGGATCCGGGCTTTGTCAGAGCAGCCAGCACTCTTAGAAACGATGCAGTGTTGTAACTCCACTCTGCCATGGTGAAGAGGCCTCTCTCCTGCTATTCTGCAGGATAAATTAAACTAAATTGCTCTCTGAGTGCTTTATACCTAATAGCTTAATTATTGAAACTTTTAAAGCTGATTATTCAAAACATTTTTGTTTATTTGTTTTTGTCCTCCTACTAAGGTCTAAAGAAAGTGCTGAGAGTTGAAGGAGGTGATATGTTCATTCTCTAGAATGAACAAGACAAGGACCGTGTTCTCATGGGGACCCCAATTGATTGTAGTGCTTCTAACATTAGTTGGAGACCTAAATCTAATATCTTTGGTATCTGACCTTGGTTTGAAAACAATATGAACCCTTTTATACTTGACCCGTTCTGGTTTCAGCCATTTACCAACCCATATTACTTTCACCCATCCCCTAGTAACCGCTGTAGGTTTGTACTCATTTGAATTGGTTTTGGTGTTCCTGACTCTAGTGTTGATTCAAATTATGGCAATTACCCTGGGCAATGAGAACTCATCCGGAGTTAAGGAAGGTCAAACAGTAAAGAAAATCATAGCAAATGCTCTCTGTTCCCCAGGTTTGATCAGTCATAAATTCTCTAGGATGAAATCCTCCAGCAGATTATGGTCATGCCAGCTTGCCACGGCTGCTGGGCTCCAAGTGCCTCCTCCACGTGTCATTAACAGGACGGGCTTCACGGTGCCAACGCTGTCATTCTCAGCACGAACCCCAGCCAGAGGAATCAGTTCCAGGTTGACATCCAGATGAGACTGAAATGTTTGCATTTGAATAATGTTCCTGAAAGACTTGGGAATGGTTACCTATAGGCATATTTCCTTAGAGACAAGAAGCAGCACGGAGAATGACAGTGTAAACTGTTGAAAAGTACCCACTGTGTGCAAGACACTTAATTCTATGTGCTGGCAGAATATATGGAGGGGGTAGCAAAAAGAGCAAGGTGCCGTCTCTACCATAAAGGAGAAGTGTGAGAAAACCCCTAGGGTGCAAAAAGAGGTATAGGTGGTGAATCCAGCAGTGGAAGCACAGAGGTACCGCTGGGGAGGAGAGATAAGAAAGGCTTTGTAGAGGTGGCACAAACACTTGGCAGGATGAGTAGAAGCCCAGCAGTCAAAGTGTAAGGATTGGTTGGGGATGAAGGATGTGTCAGAGGCTTTCAAACGTGTGAGAAACTTCACCACGGAAATGTAATTTAGTGTGCGCATGTGTGTACGTATATGACTATCCACATATACACAACTTTATATGCTGTATGTTTATAACAAAAATTTCAGGATTTGGGGAGAGTATAGGCTAAGTTTTTGAAATTATATCCTCATAAGGTGATTTAAGTGAAGTGAATTTATTATGCTTTTCTACAATTTTCCATATTTATAGTCTCAGCTAGAGGAAATACAATGTTTTGTAATCTTTTGTCAATTACACAGCTCAATTTGAGTACAGATAATACGTTCCCATAATGTATCAAACATTTTTTATGCACCAGCCACTTCACATTTGATAATCACATCAATGTAATTAATTACATATTGTTATTGCCATTTTGCATATTAGTACTCTGAGGTGTGAAAAGGTTAAGTGGCTTACAAGTGGTCATACAGCTTAGAGATCAAGGGAAGGAATGAAGGGTCTCAAAACAGATCCACATCCAGAAGGTCAATTTGTTTTGATAAGTTCATTGTTGTCATTTGATTGGAAAAGGACAGTGTTTGAAACAAAAGAGTTCAGTTGAGGATGCCTGCAGGGGAAATAAGGAGTTCAAATCATGTGATATGTAAACATCATAATTGGACATCCTGATAGTTTCTATAAATGTGTGAATTCTCAGCTACAGAATGGTCTCAAGCAGGTGCACTTAGTTTGTCTATAATTGTTTATAATAAGCAAACCTGGGGTCTATGACTTTTTGCTAGACAATGTTTGTATCAACTAGGAAATTAACAGGCAATATTGGCGTAGTGAATAGAAACAGTTCGTGGTCACACTTTCTTCTGATGTGGAACCAGTATCGTGAGGCATGTGTCACCAGGAAATCTACCTTAGTTCTCGGATGGCAGAGACATCCTGCTGTGAAAGAAAGCACAAAGGAGTCCCATGCACAGCTCTGCTTGGTTCCCTACAGCCTTAGCATTTTTAATAATGTCTGAGGTTCAATGATACGTGCTTCTTGTTAGTCTGATTATACATTAGTGTTATGGCTAGCTATTTATCCGTGTAATAATTCATAGGACTAGATGAAACATTTTCTTTCTTTCTTTCTTTTTTCTTTCTTTCTTTCTTTCTTTCTTTCTTTCTTTCTTTCTTCTTCTTCTTCTTCTTGTTTGTTTGTTTTTTGTTTTGAGAAACAGTCTTACATATTTCTGCCAGGTCTTGAACTCACTTGTGCACTTGTGCAGCCCAGGCTGGCCTGAAATGTACAGCAATCCTCCTGCCTCAGCCTCCTGAATGCTAGGATTACAGATGTGTGCCATCTTGCCCAGTTTAAATTCAACATTTTCTTATTTGATTTCTATTTGTTTTTCTGTATCTTTTCCTGTTACTCCTTTACTGTCTTGTTTTAGATTATTCAAATGTTTTGTATTATCCTAATTTACATTAGGATATTCTAATTTCCTAATGTATTAGGAAATTAGTATTATCCTAATTTCTTCAATGAGTTTATTAGATATAATTATTTTAATTGTTTTTTAGGGATAACAATATAAATTCTTAATTTCTAAACAACAGGGAAATAAAACCTTGACATCAGAGAAAACCCACTCACCTCACGGCTGGGAAATGAAAGATAAAGAAGACAATTCCTGCTTAAGGGCTCCCTGACCCCGAGAATTCCAGCAAGCTCCCTTGGCCTCCTGAGAGCACCACGCAGGGGACCGAGGTGACACATGCAGGCTCTGACGGATGCGCCGGGTCCTTTCACACCAGCCTCTGACACTGGGATGATTGTTTCAGGTCCTGTGGAACGTTTGTGAGCCATGACTTCACATGACAGCAACTGCTGCTGCTCTCAGTTCACAAATCACAGCATAAGGGACAGGTGCCCGTCATGATCGGGGCTGCTACTGCCACTTCTTTGAGGGCCCATGGGAGCCATCACTCCCAGCTGCTGTTTAGTTTATGCACCACAGGCTGCAAAGCCTGCAGGTGCGTTACCCTCTTGCTTCCTGGTAACAACCTCATGCGAACCATAAAGGTCTAGTGCTCAACGAGGAAACTGGCCAATGATGATCAAAATACACACAGGGAAGGAAAAGAAATAAGTCTGGAGGTGCAGTCAAGCACAGGTCAGCGAAGCTGCAGAAAAGTGGTGTCCTATGGGATGTGGACACCACCTCCTTATGCAGAGTAGCTGAGGGATGTAGCTCACGGGCATAAGGAAATTTTACGCTTCATTGCCCGCTGTGATGGAGAGAGCTATGCTGTGTCAGGAGAAGTAAGGCCACCAAAACTACTCCCAAATCACATGGCAAGAACTCTCATAGGATTAGAATGCATCATCAAGAAGATTATACATCATGACCAAGTGGGGTTCATTCCAGGAATGAAGGGATGGTTTAACATACACAAATCAAAACATGTAATACACCACATCAACAGAGCCAAAAACAAAAACCACATGGTCATCTCAATAGATGCAAAAAAGCATTCGATAAAGTCCAACACATGTTCATGATAAAAACCCTTCAGAAACTTGGAATACATGGTGTCTACCTCAACCTTATAAAGGCCATCTATGACAAACCAAGAGCCAATATTATACTAAATGGTCAAAAACTGAAAGCTTTCACTTTAAAATCAGGAACAAGACAAGGGTGTCCACTATCACCACTCCTATTCAATATAGTTCTGCAAACACTAGCCAGGGCAATCAGACAAGAGAGAGAAATAAAAGGAATAAAGACAGGAAAGGAAGAAGTTAAATTATCACTATTTGCAGATGATATGATACTCTATATAGAAGATGCAAAAAACTCCATTAAAAGACTACTAGAGGTAATAAACAAATTCAGCAGTGTAGCTGGATACAAAGTCAATGCTGAAAAATCAATAGCATTCCTGTACACAAACAAGAAACTGACTGAGAGAGAAATTATGGAAATATTGCCCTTCACAATAACATCTAAAAAAATGAAATACTTAGGAATCAACCTAACTTTAGAATGGAAAAGACCTATATGCTGAAAATTATACTATGCTAAACAAGGAGATTGAAGAGGATATTAGAAAATGGAAGGATATTTCTTGCTCTTGGCTAGGAAGAACCAACATTGTGAAAATGGGCATACTCCCAGAACTGTTAGATAGATTTAATGCAATCCCAATCAAAATACCATTGACATACCTCACAGATCTAGAGAAAACACTCTTAAAATTCATTTGGAACCAGAAGAAACCTAGAATAGCAAAGACAATTCTGGGTAATAAAGGCAAGGCAGGAGGCATCTCAATTCCTGACTTGAAACTGTACTACAAAGCCACAGTGATAAAATCAGCATGGTACTGGCAAAGAAATAGACCTGAAGATCAACAGAACAGATTAAAAGATGCAAGTATAAGTACAAAGACACTCAGCCATATGATATTTGACAAAAGGGCTAAACGTGTTCACTGGAAGAAGGATAGGCTATTTAATAAATGGTGCTGGAAAAATTGACTCTCCACATGTAGAAGACTGAAACTAGATCCATGCCTATCACCATGCACAAAACTAAAGTCTAAATGGATCAAAGACCTAAACATTAAAACAGAAACATGAAATCTACTGGAAGATAAGGTAGGTAGACGTCTTGGAGACATAGGGGTATTCATGAACAAAACATAAACTGCACAGGAAACACTTCAGAAAATCAACACCTGGGATTTCATATTATTGAAAAATTTCTGTACTTCAAAAGAAATCAACAACAGAGTGCAAAGAAAACCCACAGAATGGGAAAGAATTTTAGCCAGCAACCCCTCAGACAAAGGGCTTTCATCAAGAACATATAAAGAATTGAAAAACATTGTTTCCCAAATTCAAAGACCCTCTCCATAAATGGGCATCTGAGATGAGCATACAGTTCTCAGATGAAGATATACAAATGGCAAATAAATACATGAAGAAATGTTCACCATCACTGGCCATTCAAGAAATGCAAATTAAAACAGCATTGAGATATCATCTCACTCCGGAAAGAATAGCTACCATCAAGAAATCAACTGATAACAAATGTTGGTGAGGCTGTGGGGGAAAAGGAACACTGCTCCACTGTTGGTGGGAGTGTAGACTGGTGCAGCCACTATGGAAATCAATATGGAGAATTCTCAGAAGTCTAGGATTTGGAGTTCCATTCAACCCAGCTATTCCCCTCCTGGGTATTTTCCCAGAAAAACTCAAATGTTCATATCATAGTGATATATGTGCACCCATGTTTATAGCAGCACAATTTGTGATAGCTAAATCTTGGAAACTACCAAAATGCCCATCAACTGCAGAGTGGATGAAAAAAGGTGTGGAATATTACTCAGCTATGAAGAAGGATGATCTTGAGGCCTTCATAGGTAAATGGAGACAACTTGAGGCCACCCTCATTAGTAAAATAAATAAGAATCATATTTATGAATATGACATTGTGTCTGTAGTGTAAAAAGTAATAAGAACTGTAGGAGTAATAAAACCCAAAATGCGTAATTGCTACTGCAAAAAAGAGAGGACAAGAAAGTGCTCTAAAGGATATAACAGCATGTGTGTTTAAGTGTTTAAGATAGATGACCATATTACTGTTTTTGTTAGATCATTGAGCAGAACTGTTAACAGTCTCCTGTTTGAATGTCTACTTTGTATGCTTTAATTTTGTAACTTGAATAACTATTTACAAGATGACAGTATGTAACTTATCAAGTAGTGATTTCTTAGTGGTTTCTTTGTTCTTTTCTTTTTTCCTTCGGCATTCTGTACTGTTGCTACCCTTTTTTTCTGTTTTGCTTTTTTTCTCTCTCTCTTTAAATAAAATTAAAAACAATAACTCTCATAAGTATTCACGACATTGAACCCACAAAGGCTAACACAGAAATGCTTAATAATGCTTAATAAGAAGTATGGAAAATTTCAAAGGCATAGAAGTGCTCACTCTGTCTCAGAAGTTATAAAAAGAGAGGGCAGGAACTTCTCAAACCACTCAATAATTTTTTTATGAAAAAAGGAATTCTCAATGTTCCTAATGTTTGAATTTATAGTAAACCAACTAAATAGTAATTTTTATTTCATTTGTTTTTCATTTTTTATGCATGCATGCAATCAATAGTAAGAGAGCTACTATTCTGACAATTATATTTAAAGACCATGGAAAGGTTATATTTCCCCCACTGATTAATAATATCACTCTGTACGGCTTCAGTGTCTCCCTTCATTTTCATGACCCCACATTACCTCGTGGTAATGTGTACCTCAAGGACTACTTGGAATCTGGTGGGGGTGTTCAAGGAAATAATGAGAAGGAGAGAAAGCACCGCACCTGATATTTATTTACGGACTCACCACTTCCGTTGCTCCTCTCTCCTGTGCAGTGGAGGGTCTGTGTGGTTCCTCTTCCAGCCTGGCTTGCATGCTGTCCAGTGCAGAGGACTCTTTACGCCTCACTTGAGCCAAGTATGTGTGTTGTTCACTCTCACTTTTAAAGGATGCTATTACTGGACCTAGTGTTCTGGGCAGGAGCTGATTTTCTTTCAGCGCCTTGAAGATGCTGGCTTCCCTTGTTCCTGGCTTCTTTCATTTCTGGTAAGTCGGCAATGAGTTCAGCGGTCCTCCCGGTCTGTAACACCCACCCCCCCTGCTCTCAGGGGCTTCAAGGGTTCCTCTGATGTGTCTGATGGTTTTCCCTGTAATTGTCACAAACAGGCTTGATGGCATGTTACTCTTCATCAAATTGGGTGAGTAGTCGGCTCTTGCAACTCTTTAAATCTTTTTCTGTCCTGTTCCTGTTCTCTTCTGCTCTGTGCACCTGTTTTATCTGTGTTAGAATGAAATCAGTTCATGGATCCCTGGGGCTTTGTTCATTTTTCCTCATTTTGACCACTTCTTAAATAATTTTTACTGACACTTTCTCAAGTTTATTGACTCTTCTGTCACTTCTATTCTAATAATTTTAAAAATTTAAATAGTTCACAATTTTAGATAGCTGCTTCTAGTTGCTTCTAGAATTTCCCTTTCTAAAATTATTTATTTCATGAAAGTTTCCCTTTTTCTCACTAAAAGTACATTTCCCTTGAATTTTAAAAAATTCTTTGAACGTATTTATAAAAATTGCCTTCAGATCTTTGTTAAATTCAGTATCCAGCTCACTTGAAGGTGTGCTTCCATTAACTGGTTTTCTTCTTGACTGGAACCCTATCTCCCGTATCTGTGCATGTTTTGTGATTTTTTTTGTAATTTAGCGGACATTGCTGGTACATTGTAGAGGCTGTTTCTGTAATGTTTCTCTTCAAAGCGGTACTTTCTATTCTAGAAGGTAATTCAATTACTGAGTAATGGTCTTGAGCCCATTGTAGTCTTGAGTTTATGCCACACTGAAGCGGTGTACGAAAGCCCAAGCATTTCCCAGGCCTCCTAATGGCAGCAGTGCTCACTGCTCCCCCTCACTAAGGCCTTCGCCAGGTCTGCTCTTGGGCTCTGTGGTGGGAAGTCTAGATAGAGTGCCACTCTATGCTAAGGTCCCTCCTCCTCAGCCACGGCTTTGGGATCTCAGGGGATTGCTGTGGGGGCTGCAAGATGCCGAACCCTCCACGGGGGCCAAGATTTCGAGCTAGTTTACTTTGAACTCCGCAGCGCTCTTCCCTTGTCTGCCTAGAATGCTTGGTCTCCAGTGAGCCCCATCTGTGCCCCCCCCCATCAGCATCCCTCAGGGCAGGCTCTGGGAAACCCTTGCCTAGAGCCTTGTCTTCCTTCCCCTCCCTCCCCGAAGTGCTGCTTCCTCCTCTCGGGTTCTTTGCTTTGCAGACGCCATCTTCTCCTGCTCCACTAAACTCCGCAATCTGCATCTTCACTCATCTTTAAGCTGGGCGAGTGTTAGGACATTTACCCACAAGCAGAGCTGTGGGAACCGCAAGGCTCACTTCCGGAGGTTCATGTCCATGAAGCCTGGAACTACCTGCTGTCCAGCGCCCCAAAACCAATGGATTTCATTTAATGTCATTTAATCTTTGAGTTTTGTCATTTAATCAAGGTGGTTAGCACAGTCCACAGCTGACTAATATGTCTAACTCGGAAGAGGCGGTCTCACACTCCAGTTTGACTTGACCAGTAGCCGCAGGCCAAGGCCGCAGGTGGAGGCCCAGATGGGGCGGTGCTAACCTGACAGCCCGGTCCAGGGGCAGCACCCACAGCGACCACCCATACCCTGCCACTCAGCTTTACTCAGTCTGACGTTCTCTCTGTCCCATGGCACTCAGACAGAACTGTCATATTTACAAGCTTTAAGGGAGCTTCACACCAGCACTGAGGGAACTCGGGAGTAAAGGCTAGTTTTCCTATGTGACATGCTACAGTTAATTCCAGGGAAATGTTTGCTGACAAGACACTGAAACAAATAAACATGAGCAAAGCCATATCTTCTTGTATCCCAGATGAACCTTATATGCCTCTCCACTTTAATGGTTCCAAAATGCAAATGTATCTTACAACAAAAGTTTAAATTTTCTTTTGCCTTCATAAAGACCTAATATAAAATTGATGCTTTACCTTAAAAATTGGAATTTATCACCAAGAATGGTATTTGTAGGCACCTAGTAATTTGCATCAATTTCTATTTCTTTTGGGCCTAAAATTCCAAAGGTTTTCCCATCTAGTGTCACTAGAAATTGCCTCCTTTCTTCAGAGAAGAGAAAACAATAGGAAATTAGCACCCCCACCCCTGGGGGATTCAAGGAAGCTATCAGGAAATATCCTCAAATGTCTTTGAACAGTCAAGATACATTTACAGTTAAAAACTTGAGGTAGCACTTCCTGGGTTTCATTAAGTACGAGATGAAGGGCGAAGAGGGAGAGGTCGGCCACAGGTGGTGCTGGACTAGAGAGGTCCTCCGGGAGAAATGGAGGCTTGGTCAGAGTGTCCTCAAGAGCTGAAGGCATGCAGACTGATTTTAGACACTAGAATTCCATTTCCAAATCCACGGCCCTATCACCGGGTGTATCCTGGGCCAACACAGATTAGCTCGGATTCAGAGGGTTTATTATGGAACGCTAATGACAGGTAATGGTTCACCCAGCCTGGAAGAGATGCCCCATCCCATCGCCTTCTCGTTTAAGGGGAAAAGTGCTTCTCCTCTCTTGACACATTTATCTGGTGTGCCTGAGCTGATTATCTCTGCCTGTGTGTTCAGTTTAGCTCCTAAAATTGACAGGTTGCTATCAGGTCCTCTGGAAATGATGCATGCACACGTGTACGGCTGTGTGCCAGGAAGAAAACATTTCTGGGATCTCCACCTGCATAATTAAGTGGTAACTGTGTATGTGAGACTACTCCAGCACATGACAGCAGGGGCTGAGACTACATACAGAGGGTAAACATATATATAAGATGACGTATGTGCAATGTATAATGTCACATTAACACTATACCTGTAGTGAGCTTCCAGTTTTGGGTACCCTAAAGTCACTGATGATGTCATCAACTCGGAATCTTAGCTGAGATCTAAGATGCTCTATTTCTCATCTGTTTATTGTTAATTTTTGTCTTCATCAAGTTCAGAATTTAATAACTCTTCCCTCCTTCTCTCTGTGTCTTCTAGTCTGAACTCTTAAGACATTTCAGTAGCTATCAGGAGAGACACGTAGCACTCTTGCTGTAATTGGCAAAGTTAGAACACTGTATTTTTATTGCAGCTTTGAATCTGGCACAGATACTCAGGACTAAGTGTTATCAGGGAGCACTTCGTCCGGACCCCTGGCCACCTCATGCATCTCTTAGAGGCAGCCTCGACTAGCCATTCAGAGCAGGATCTCCAACTGAAACATGGTGGGGCTGGAACAAGCCCTCAGGCTCCCCACCACTGTCCCTTGGCCGTGAGGTCCTCTTAGGCATTTTCTTTTCCCCAGTCTTCCAGAATTACATCCATCCTGGGCTCCGTTTGTATGCTGACTGACTGGTGATATTTCAAGGCTGCCATGAGCATAGGCAAACTGAACTGGGACTAACTGCATGGCAAACGTCCTTTCTGGACATGTTTTATACTCCATGTCTCTTAGAAATGCTGCCAGATCCCTAAACGTAAGGTTTCTGATGCTTTTTCTTGTGGCTATGGCAAGTGAGGGGTTGGCTGAACAAAGGAGGAGGCTGCAGAGAGGCCTGTGAGACCAGCTACAACCCTTTCTTAATATCCTGCTGCTTAGTTCCATGTCCTGCGTGTTATATTTTTCAGTCACAGAGACCTTCAAATCCCTACGGTTCCTAGTCAGTTATACACAGCAAGTTCCCTTAATTCCCCTGGCAGATATTTTCTCACACATTTGGAGACTAAATGGAAGGGTGAAAACTTTCCAAAACATAAACCCCAAACTAAAAAAACCTAAGTAGGAAATGTAGCAGTTGGGAGCCCAGTTACCGTGGCAACTCAGGTTTGCCAAGCACTCTTCTCGGAGAACTGGACCTTTGCTTGAAATGGTTGCTTCTCGGATGGGCTTTGACCATGGGCACGTGGCTCCAGCCAAGAGCACGGAAAGGGAAACTGGCTTTGGCAGCGACTCGCCGCCTGGGAGCATCATCTGCACTACAGCCCTGATTCCTTTGTTTGAATCCGTCTTCAACCGGCGTCTTTTCTGTGGGAAGAGTGGGGAAGGCCAGGGGCTTCTTGGCTACAAAGCTGAGAAGAGGCCTAGGGGAGAGGGAGGGAATTATCTGGTCACTGCCAGTAGAAGGCCATGCCAGTCTTCATGGCCTCGGGCACAGACTTTTCTACCACTGGTCCGGCGCTTTTTGCTTGGAGCCAGAGAAGCACACTGGCTGCTGGGAGTAAACGTGGGCACGGGGTGGATGGTCCCTAAGGGTCTCGGGGTCTTACTGAAAAATGACAGCACACACAAGGTGGCGCAGGATGAACGTGGTGGGATTTTCAGAGGTGCCAGAGCAGGCTGAGAGCTGATGGCTTCGGGAAGGTGGGACGGGAGCGGGGTGTGGAGGGAGAGGAGCCCACAGCCCAGGACGCCTCCCAGGGCCACCTTGGGCACAGGTCCAGCCGGCAGGGCCTGTGGGAGGTCGAAGCGTCAGCGCGGCCGTCATGGGACGAGGGAGAGGGAGGGATGTCGGCCGGGTGGGTGCTGCTGCTGCTCCACCGTGCAGCATCTGAGCAAGGACGCGGATGAGTAATAGCTTTTAGGACATTTTATCTACGTGGCAAACCACACAAGTAAAAAGATACAGAGGAAGAGAAGCAAAGGATGCGACATGAGCTGGATTTCATTTACTCTTTCTTGGTGCCTGCGGCACCCTGGACGCTTCCCAGAGATGGTAGAGTGTTCTCAAGGCCCGCTTTCCCCTTCGTTCAGAGAACTCGGCCTTCTGTGAAGCAAACGGGAGTCTGTTGAACATGCCTTGGCTTGCCCGTCTCAAGAGTCATCATCTGTCAAAAACTACTCCACACTTGTGGGCACGTTATTCATCTCAGAAAATGGAGCCTGGCATTTTCTGCAGCAGGCAGAGACAGGGCCTTTCTTCCTTGGTGGCATTGGCCGCCCCTTGCCCCTCACTGGATGGTGGAAGCCTCCGCCCCAGGGAACGCCCTGCAGGAGATGGGGTCTGGCTTTCAGTACCCCAGCCAACAATGCAAGTTCTTCTGTCAAAAGCCTGCTGTAAGTTTTAAGCAAAAGAAACATATTATCATCTTTTTTCCTTTTTTTTTAAAACTGTTACTACTAGTGAGAATATTACCCTTCAATTGTACTGTATGTTTTATTTTCCAAGGACTTCTAAATAAGTAATAGAACTCTCCAAACATATACCAACTGTGGTAAAGACCACTATAAATTCCATTGTGAATTAATGGAACATCTGAATTCTGAAATACATTTTCAAACAGAAACGCCATTGAAAGAACAGCTCCAGTCCAAGCCATAGCGGGGAGACGCTGCCCGCTTGTGTGGAGTGCCAGCCCCGGGCTTGTGTTCCGAGAGGCGTTGGCACAAGGCCCTGGGTAAATAACAGTTCTCACTTCAAAGGGTGCAGTCGGCAAAGACAGCCCGGGCCCATCCCAAGGCATGGCCAACACGGGGCGCTGCCACCGAGTGGTGACAAGCATGGCATGGGTGTCCTCTGTTTGTTCTTCACCACAGCTCCAGTTGACTGCGGCGGAGGGCCATGCCTAGTGCGTAGTGTGCTTGCCACTCCTGACCCAGGCCGAGGGGAGTCCAGAGGTCCAGTCGGTGACCTTCTGTGCATCTGCGCAGCCACACTGGAAGGAAGCAGAGGGGACAGAGCGTCGCCGGGCTGGACTGTTTTGCTGTTCAGCAAAGCGTCTGATCTCTCACTCTGAAAAGCGTGGCTGTCGGGAATGAGTGTCCTAACTAACGCAGATCTTTCGGGAGGAAAAGTGCTAGAAATAGCACCACTTCCGATGTCCTGTTCCAGTTAATCGTCAGATGAACCCAGCGAAGCTGCTGCCACTATCCCAATGTTATACACAAAGAAATGACAATCAAAGGTGACAAGTAACGTCCTGAGTCATAGCTAGTGGGTAGGAGGACAAGGACTGGAACCCGCATCCGATGGGCCTTGTGGCCTCTCCTGCTCACTGGCTGTACCCTCAAGAGAATTTACAACTGGGATACAAACTGCTCCGGGAGGGCCTGGTGAGGTGCGGATATGTTAGGTTCCTACAAGGAGTAAACCTCACTCTCTCAGAAATCCTTTGTATGAGGAACTGCAAGTTCAAAAGCCCGCAGCCTTCAGACAGCAAATATAAACATGTAAACAGGGGGTGGAGAAAGACATCAGAAAGCAGGAGAGTCGACGGAAGCCTGAGCAGCCTGCCCTGCCGCCGTCTAGTGACGTGTTTCTGACCTTGGCTTATTATTAAGCACTCTCCCTTTTCAAGTGATGATTGTACAGAAGCATCATATGTATATTTTCCAGTGTGTATATGAAAAATTTAAACCTCAGACTAGAGTCTTGAACATATATGAACAAGTGGGGATCAAATCAGATAAGATTTTTAAAAAATGTAAACGCAGATCAATGACGCTAGATAGATTAGGCGAGGGTGTGGGCCCCCTGGTCTTGGCCACCTTACAGAGGAGGCACTTAAGCCAAGCTACACCTGGTCATGAAGAGCGCAGCTGGGCACAGGGCAGAAAGGCTGGGGTGACCACTGGGGGCTCTCAGCCAGAGCCCAAGTGTCCACTGTGTGGACTCAAGGCACCTATGCTGCAGCAGCAGAAAAAGACGCCGACCTAGAAAAGGCAAGGCACAGAAAATATGTATAATTTTCTAAATAATGAAAAATCCTTACAAGGTTTTAGCAAAACTACTTATAAATACAAAGAATAGGCAACTTCTTTGTAAGATCAAGAAGACATCAAAGTGCTGAGATTGTAACTTGGCACAGCCTCTGCGGACAGCAGCCTGCCAGTTCTTCAAAACGTTGAACACAAAGGTGCCGTAAGACCCAGTAAGTAATTCACCAGCAGTGCAGCCCCGAAATCCAAAGTGCATTCAGACAAGGACTGGCATGTAAGTATTGATAGCAGCGTTCTTCACAATAGCAAAAAAGTGCAGGTAACTCGCGTGGTTCTCAGCAGATGAGTGGGTAAACCCAAGGTGCTGTGCCCATGTGGTGGATGTTATGCAAGGGGGCATTATTTGGCCTCAGAGGGGCATTCAGTGCCAACGCATGCTGCAGGATGGATGAGCCTTGGAAACATTAGCTCAGGGGATGGAATCAGTCACGAGAGACCACACGTTACCTGATGCCATTTATATCAGTGACCCAGAATTATGCCTAACCAAAGAGACAGGAAGAGCAGTGAATTACTGCTTGGGGCTGGGGAGATGGGGAAGTGGGAATTAGGCATTTCTCTCTGGATGTGATAAAAATGTTCCAAAAGTGACCGTAGCAGTGGCTGCATACCTGTAACTTGCACCTTTTAAACGAGTATATTGTGAGTTCACTGAATTACCTCTCAAGGAAGCTGGTTTTGAAAAGGGCCTGAGTTCCTTGGTCTCCTGTGCTCCTGCTGCATCCTAGGCAGACATGCGTTCCTATCTCAGGCCTGGCTACCAGTGGGTTACGCTAATGTCCTGTGCTTGGGTGACACCTTCCTTTCAAGGGTGTCAAGTAGTTTGCAAACACTACTTAAGCCTGTGCCACTGGCAGATTGGTAAACACTGTGTTTCTGCTCACAAACATTCAGACAAAGCCACTCTGGGGATCCTTGCATCAAGGTAACTGATATAACACACTTCCTCAGGCTGGCTGGACCCAGAGCATTGATAAGGGTGCAGGAAGAAAATTCAGGTTTACCGAGTATTTGTTTTACGTTTCCACTTGTTATCGGACTTGCTATAAACACTTTGTCACTTAATTTTCACATCAACTCAGAAAATAAAGATCATTGCTCTTGCGTGTCACAAGAGGAGGCTGAAGTCCAGAGAGTTGTATGCATCCAGCACAGTTCTTAGTTCCAAGCAGGGAAGGGAAGTGTAAGTATTCTAAGCGGCAGAGAGACTCATCAAAGCGACACCTGGCAGTGCACACTATCAGTGGGAGGTCAGAGCACGAGGCGGTGAGGGGACCTGCGCCCACTGCAGGTCACACCACTGGCACTGCACAGTCCCGCCCTGAGTCCACCACAGAACCACTGCAGACACTGTACCAGGGACACATGGGGGACTCTTCACCGAACTGTTGGCCCTGTGGTTACTTTCAGCAGTCTCTGTATTTTCTTCTAGAGTCAGTCTTTAATGTCAAAGTTCTAAGCATACAACTTCTTTATAAAAACAAAAGCCATCAAAGTGATGCGATTATAACTCGGCACAGCTGAGTATGCATCTGACTGCTGAGGTTGCACCGCAGCACCGTCCCTGCACCCTCCGGCCTGGCACAGACAGTGAGAACACCGCTGCACTTGGCCTAGGTAGAGGCAGGCGCGCCCGCCTGGCACCCAGGAGCAGGGCAGGTGCACGTGCTGGGCAGCGCAGGTCCTTTCAGTCTGCAGCCCTCTGCTGCACTGACCTGATGCAGGCTTCACGGCACACCATGCACCACTCACCAGGAAGGCCCCTGTGCAAGGCACTGGCTGGTTGCATAGAGACGGCCATGCTCCTTGGCTCCAGCCACTCTTGTTAGGATGGAATGGTACAGGAAAGGAGGGTTCCAAGGTGACTTTCATACCTAGGGCCTCAGGCAGTGAGGGTTTCTTGCAAGGAGGCCTTCACCAGCTTGTGGACTTGCCAGGATCCAAATTTTAGCTTTTGACTAACTCTCTCCTCTGTAGATTATGTGGTTTTCCCTCTCCTATTAAGTATATTCTGAAGGCATAAATAACCATGTAACTACCTGTCATCTAAATCACTTCAATGAGAGTAGATTTATTGCTGTTAATGAAAAAGATTTTTATTACAGCAAGAATACCATCCATATCGCCAGGATGGGTCCTGCTCCTCACGGCTTTATCAAATTGTCAGTGTCTTCCTTGTGCTGCCATATAATAATTCTCCAGTTCATTCACCGGTTGCGCCGTGGGCATCTGCTGTGTGCCAGGCCCACTTCTAGGCACTGAGGATGCCTGGTAATGAGACAGTGTCCACTTACACCCCAAGGCAAGGTAGACAATGCCTGTCATGTCAGCTACTAAAAAATACTTGAAAGGAAAACAAGGCGGGCAGCGTCTGAAGAGCATGAGTTGGAAGGCAGGCTGGGAGCACCTGAGGCAAGGCCAGAAAGTTCAGTCTGGCTGAGTGAGGAGGAAAGAGTCTGGTAGTTAAATGGGGTAGGGACAGGTGCGGCTGTTTCTTTGATTGGGTCGGATCAAACTTTTCTGAACAGTGGAAGTTGGACTCAGAAAATGCCTGTGGCCGTGTCCATGTCAGTTCCTCTAAGCCTGAAGCACAGCTGCTCCGCCCTGGCAGGGATTCCAGGGCTCAAGTTAGGTATGAAGTTGGATTTGGATAGAGACTACCCCAGACTGGTTGAAACATTTGCCATGCGATAGTGAAAGTGACTAAAAATTGAAAGCATTTGGATAAAAACTGGATAATTTTCTTGTCCTCGAATCACTGTGATTGCAACATACCAGGCACTTAGAAGAGCATGAGAAAGTGTGTGTTCTTGTATTTTTTTGTGTGTGAGCATGTGCATGCATGGATGTGGATATGCACACATGGAATAAATCCAGCATCCACAGAGGAGGCCTGGGGTAAGCAGCTTGGTGAAGTAGGAACGAGATCTCGATGGGAATCTTTCAGGCATGTGCGCGGCTCGGACGCAGTGGTGGCCATGGGGCTGCCCAGGCAGTTCCGTCCCCCAGGAGTGCAGAAAGCAGAGTGGGTGAGAAGTGAGAGAGAATTTTGAGGAGACAGGCAAAGTTCAGACCATGGAAGGCCTTACTTCGCACACTAAACCTCTGACACTTATCCTTGATGCAGGGCACAGCCAGGCATAAATATTTGTCGGATCATATGACTTTCAGGCCCTGGGAAACAACGAATGGTTCTCTGTTGAAGGGTGGCCCTGGGATCAGATTGGCATTTTAGGGAAGTTGTCTAGTGGTGGAATGGAGTCCTTCCTCAGAGTGGGGCAGGGCTGGAGGCAGGGACACTACTCAGCCTGTAGACCCCAGAGGGGTCAGAGAAGTGCAAAGAGCTTAGTAGGGCCAGGGCCAGGAGGGCAGAGGGGAAAGTTCTGTGTTCTTTTTGATGCTAATGTGGCACATGCCCAGAACTGACAGTCTGAGGTCCAGAGTACCATCACATTTATCTCACTTATTAACAACACTTACAGGAAAGTATCTTCGAGGAGACCGAAGGTAATTTGTGGGTGCGTGTGTGCCTGTGTGTGAGAGAGACAGGGATTGAACCCCTTGCCCTTGAGATGAGCTGCGTCCCTACCTTTTTCAAATTTTTAGAATTTTGAGACTGGGTGTCTCTGAGTGAGTAAGTTGCTGAGGTTGGTCTTGAATTTGTGATCTTCCTGCTTCAGGCCCCAGAGTTTTGGGATTATAGGACTGTGCCACTTACACCTAGCTGCAAACTTTTATGCTTTCATTATTTTATGGTTCTGGGGACAGAACCCAGGGTTTATCTCGAGCTACCTTCATTTCAGAGCTTCTGCACTGTATTTATTCTTTGTTTGAGAGTCTCCCTAAATTATCCAGGCTGAAATTTCTGATCTTCCTGCCTCAGCTTCCCAAAGTGCTGGATCTATAGGCATGTGCTACCACTTACTTTCGATGTAGAGTTTTTGAAGCCCTAAAATGCAACAGTATAGTCAGTAACAGGATTTTTAGAAGCATATCGATGATATTTCATTTGACAGGTCTGCCCCTAACCGCAGGCTGCAGCTGAGGTGAGTCTAAGACCAGAAGACTTCGGGCTCACAGCTTGCTCCCCAGTGCTCCTTTGCTGGAGTCTTGAGGCTTAACGAGGCCTCTGTGACAGAGCCTCCTGGATCCTTCAGCCCCAGATGGGGCACTCAGCACCCGACACCCTCACCTTGTTGACAGCGTGGTTGCTGGAGTCAGAGGTGCTCCTGAGCTGAGGCTGCGCCTGGACCACGACAGGCAGCGACTTGCTGGGAAGCTGGGGCTGCAGGGCTGTCTGCGGCTGCCCCAGGCCAGTGGTCAGAAGTCGGTCTGGGTACCTGGTGGCTGTAGATGAGCGGGGCCAGGGTGACTTGGGTCACCCATGGGCCGGCCGGGGCATGTGTCGCACTGTGCCTGGGACCTTGTAATATCAGGAGTGTCCTCGTCAAGGATCTTGGAGGAGGGACCCTCTTTCAGCCTTGGGCTAGCTCAGAGCCTCTGGCTTCCTCGCTTTCTTTTTTCCCTTCCCCCACAGATTACCGTCTCCTATGTGCCAGGCATTGTTAGAGACTTCGGTGAGCAAAGCAAAATTAACTCGACTCCTGCCATAAAACTGCTTTGCCAACAGTCTGTTGGTAAAGAACAATAAATAAACAGATGACTAAAATACAGTAAAATAAGGGCTATGGAAGAGATTTATGTTTTCACTTTTAGAAGATTTTTTAAAAAGTCAGAGAGGCTTGTAAATTTCACTTTAATTTCCTGTTGGAGAGTTTATGGGTATATTTTAATGCTTCACCAACCCTACATCAAGAAAAATATGTTACCTTAATTTCCTAGCCTATATTTTTCCATAAGAGTCAACTGCCTGCTTCAGGAAGTCTTAAACACAAGTGCTAACAAGGGCCGGGCAAGTGCCAGGAGACAGAGGGGTGTACCGAGGATCGAGGAGGGGGGAAACTGAGGAATGCCTGTTCCAGGGGCAGCTGCTCCTCAGAGAAGGCAGATCATTGCTGGGCAGAAATGTGCAACTGATGATGCCAGTTCTTATGGTTTTTCAAGAAAAACTGGGTTTTATGTGCAATCTCTGATTTTTAAATGTTAGCAAGTAACTGAACTAATTTCTTTTTCAAGCTCAGTGCCAGTGAGACTCTTCCTGGGCTGGATCGTCCTAAGTGGCGGCAGTGAGTGTTCGGAGAATAGGTTTGTGTGCTTCTGAGATGAGTGTGAAGACCGAGACAGAACAGTCTGGAGTTATCAGATAGCTCTCATCGATGAATAATGCCTTTGTTTTGGAGAGGCAGAAAAGAGAAACTCCAATGCGTGTCATTTGCTTTCTTCTCTTTGCTATTGCAAAGCACTTTAGAGCATTTTGAAGAAAAACAACACTCAAGTAAACAACACCATTTCTTCCTTTGAAGAGGAAGCCGATCGGACTCACCTTTGCGGCTGGCTGGGTCTGACCATCCGCCTGCCCATCCTGGTGGCGCCCCGAGCCCTCGGGCTCTCACTGCTGTGCAGCAGCGAGCAGACGGCCTGCGAGTTTCCCAGCGGTGCCGTCTGACCTCTGGTCCTTCGATTCCAGGACTCAGCCTCCTCCTGCCCAGTCTGTGCCACAGCACTGCGGGAAGGAACGTCCAGCGCAGCAGCTGCCTTTGGGCTGTGCCCGCTCTGTGTCCAGTCCCGATCCTGGGCACTGCTGGCTGTGTCTGTGTGGGGCAGCCATAACCTCAGAGCAGGAGACACGCTCGACCTCAGGGTATTTGCCGTGGCAGAGGTGACCTTCCTTGAGGACAGGGGGCCTGGCCTGCGTGGGGGACTGAGCAGGGGGCCCTGGAGAGGCGCGGCCCCGGCCTGGGCCTGCTCCCTTAGCCGCCTGTGCTCCGGACTCCACGGGTGCTGCCTGCCCTTTGCTTTCCATCAGCCAATGACTATAAATACAGTCACATTTCCCACATACTGTATTTGTGTTTCAGAAAATGTCTGCGTTGCATACGTAATGTAAGAGATATAATTATAATATTTCAAAACTGGCCAAATTTCGTGAAATATAAAATAACAGATGGCACCACATAATATTGGTGTGGTGTGCTTCGTTTAAATCAAAGCTGGGGCCTGAAAATGTTCCATGGTGCAGGGTGGTGACGAGTGTGTGTGTTGGGGTGGGGGTGGCGCAGTTCCCCTCTTCCATCCTCTTGACCTTTTTCTTCTCAGAGAAAACAGAGCTACAAGAGGGTCCATCCCTGTAACCTCAGGCTTGGCCTCGCTGGTCACCCAGTTATATCTTCCCAGTGCGTCGTTGGCCGGAGAGTTGGGAGCGTGGCTTGTAAACCTGGACTGTGGCCTAGACATCGCCAGGGCATCAGCTATCCATCCTGGTTGCACAGGCGGCACTGGACTCCCACTGATGCCCCCCGTTAGTCACCCACTGAGCTACAGCCGGAATTTAGACCTTCCGATCCCTGGTTTCTGTCTTAGCCACAGCGGTCATGCTGGATGTTCCCATCCAGGTGTGGACTGCACCACGCAGAGAATGAACGGGGACGCCCGCTCTGTTCCTGCCCATTCACACTCTCACCGTCACCCAGAGCCGACACAATGTGAGACGGCCTGGTTCTCCAGAGGTCCGGGACACTAGCGTCTAGTGTGGAACAAGGAAGAGGACACAGAGCTGTCTAAGCGGTGGGTCAGGCTGGGAGGCACACGTGCCCTCTGGTGCCCAGGTATCCGCATGTCCACCTGGAGGGTTCACGGACTTGAACCTGTGACCACTCCTCTAAGTGTCTGAACACAATCCATGTTCTCCAAGGGTTGCATTCACTTTTCCTCTTCCAATTGCCCTTTGCATTTAACAATAAACTTTTAGACCCTTAAATTCTTAATAAGCAATATAGGTCCAGGAAGCCATGCGTGCCAGTCCCAGCTCTCCCAGCCTGACAGGAAAGTCTTCCGTGACTCAGCCTTTCCGGCACCCGAGAACAGCAAACTCAGCCCCACAGGCCGAGATAACCGAGAGCCTTCTAAGGTTACTCTTTCACTGGAATTGATCTCCATGGCTCCCGCCCATCAGGGACACTGGAGAATTTAGATGTAAGGAATTCATCGATCTTTGGGTAGATCAACAGTTAGTGGGTGAGGATAAAGGATTTGGGCTTAATATAAGGAAAACACTCTAATAATTTGAGCAGTTCAAAGACTGAAAAGCTCCCTCAAGGGGGAGTAAATTTTTTGGTCCATGGAAGAGTCCACTGAAACCTGCGTGGCCACTAGGTGGAGATGATGTGGGAGAGGGGACTGTGGTACTGTGTGCTTCCCGCAGCATCAGGAGGCTGGGAAACTGCTGGGGGAGCTGTTCCCAGGCTCCCTGAGGTCTGCTAAATGGGAATCTGATTTTAGCGACCTCTCCCAGGTGGTTCTCCTGCCTTTAGAGTCCTATAGAAGTCCTCCTAAAGCACATATTTGTGAGTGGCCTGTGCTTGCTTGAGTCACGGAAGACTTCCCTGTCAGGCTGGGTGAGCTGGGACTAGGCACGCATTCTGTTCCCACGGACAACCTGCATGCAGAGGGTTTGAGGAGACTCCCAAAGACTCCTTCACTCAGAAATGGTTTAGTGTGGTGGAATTAGAATCAGTCCTTGTCCACTCTGCCCCAGTCTGCTAAAGGTGCTGTACATGCTTTCCTTGAGTTTCAACATTGCAAAAAATCCATGAAAATGATAACATCTTAACTAGATGGGGTAATGCTTTAAGCCATTATTACCAATTAAGTTATTAACATTAATTAGTGCATCAATTTGCTCTCAGAGAGTATCATCTTTGTATCCCCACTAGTTAGCATGTTGCCCAACAAATATTAGTATATAATTTATTTCTATGTATAGCTTTTCCCAAATAAGGATTTGGGGTTCTATTACCTGCTCAAATACCTGTTAAACTAGAATGGTTCAGACTCTAGAAATAATTCAAGAGACAGATGGATAGAAATTTTCAGGGGAATTTCTAAAGATGAGTTGCAGGAGGCTGTGGCTAATCGGGGGTGGAGGAAGAGACAGAGCAAAGGAGGGGGAGAGAGAGAGAACAAGAGAGAGAGAGAGAGAGAGAGAGAGAGAGAGAAGCTCTCTGCACCTGTGCACCTTGGGAGTACCTCCACAATGAGCACATAAAAGCTTAATGATCCACACGGACAGCACACTCGCACTGCACTGTACCCTCTGCCTTTCCTACAGCAGTAGAACTTGAGTGACACTCCCAGGCTCACAAGCTCGCATGTGACAGTGAAGGGGTGAAGAGCATGGCCTCTGCAGCCCTGAGCGAGTCACCCAGGCTTCTCAGTCCTCATGTCCCTGTGAAATGGAGGTGGCTGTGGGACAGGCTGTGGGGCTGGAGCAGGAGGGCACCTCCTTAGTGCTCACCACGTGGCCACCAAGTGGCAAACGCTGCAGAAGCCCCGCTGCTGTTGCTGCTTTGCTGTGGCATGCTTTCCAGCCTATGCAAATGTGCATTTGGACGTAACCAAGCATTCAGCCTTGGAACTTTTTGGTGACTTTCTAGCACCACCTAAGGATTTCTGCTGATCCTGCCTTCCTCCCTGGTTGACTTGTGTGCTCCCTGTTATGACTGCACCATTCTTCTTTGGAAGATATAAATAGTCCCTGGAAGACATTAATTCGTATGGGGCAGATGAGACAGAGATCTTATAGGAAAGGGACATTGCTGTAGGTGCCTCATGTCATCCTCGTGCCGTACGATTGCTAAATATGCTTTTCTTAGAAATACTGAGACGTCAGGGCACAATTCTAAACATGGAATTAGTGGGATAAGCTGTAACCAAAGTCCCCACATATTCTGCAAGCGGAATTCTTCCCACCTGTAAGCAATCTTGTGTGAAGGAAAACCAAGGGGGAGACCAAGAAGGACTATGTTTCTTCCTCTGAAATATTTTTCAAAGGAAAAATACTGTTTCATGAGGAGACATAAACATGTAGAGGGTATCAGTCCTCTTCCCAGTGTGCTGGGCTGCTTTGAAGGAGAAGATTACAGAGAAGAGACCAATGGATGCTGGGAGCTAGGCTTCCTCTTCCATGCATCCCCAGACCCATGGAAACTGGGCTTCTGTTTCTTTTTTTGTCCTACACAAGTTGCTTGTTTATTGTGGTACTAGGGATTGAATACAGTGCCTTCACACTGAACTGCATGCCCAGCACTTTTTATTTTGCTTTGAGGTGAGATCTGGCTAGGTTGCTAAGCTGCCCAGGCTGAGCTAATATTTGCAATCCTTCTGCCTCAGTTTCCCAGAGTGCTGGGATTATAGGCTTGTACCACCATGCTTGGCTAAAACTTCTTTGAGGCCGTTAAAGAGCTTGCCAATGATCATCTAATAGAAGAAAGTTACTATTCAACTTTCCCAGTTTCTTGGTGACTTTCTGCATTGTTGATTACTGCCTTTGTCTTTAAATCTCTTCTCTCAGATTTTATAACACAGCTGTTGCTCCACCAGAATCTCTTCTCTGGTCTGCCCATCCCTCTTTACCTGCCCTCTCCCCTTCCCTCTGCTCCCCTCCTCTCCTCCCCTCTTTTCCTTGGCTAGTCCTTTTGCCAGGCCATTGAAAGAGTTTTGTAAAAAAAGACAGTACTAGGTTTCCCTCAGTTCTGTGTATTTGTTTCCCAACATTGTCTCACTGACTTCAGTGACAAAAATCATTACTACTGGGTCTAGTGGGCACCATGACAACTTCCCTCCCCACCAAATTCTGAACGATTGAGAAATATGTATCAAAATATCAAATTTTGAACAATCGAACCACAGGCATCAAACTACCCGTTTCCTTATGAGTGGTACTGAGCTGGAAGTGCAGTCTCGATTCAAGTCTGGAATGACTTCTCACTGGAGACCCTTCTGTACTCAGCTGCCACCATGAAAATTCACCCCTGTTGATGCCGGCATCTCCTGCAGACAGGACCTGCTGGGGCTGACCATACAGGGGAGGGAAGAGGGAGGAACGGGAAGGGGAGCACATGACAACAATGGGTAGTCTTCCCAAGGGATAAAGGAGGCCAGAAAGGATGGGGCAGAGGGAGGAAGAGAGCACAGATGAGTAAATGCCCGAGAGCAGAGACGGCCACGTGTTACTACTGCCCAGTGGGGAAACAGTCAGATGTCAGGACTCCGTCACCTCTGTCACCAAAAGAATCAGTCTTGTTCCTGTAGGGGGAAACAGCGAGGTGAGTGGAGACAAAGCTCCTGCCCTGTGTTTTTCCTGAGAAGGCAATGGCTTCAATTACACAAAGCTAAAGAAACGCAGAGGAAGAGAGGATAACTCCTCCCATTACCCTGTACTAAAATAACCCACGAATGTTTATCTTTCCTCAGAGCCCGCTGGAGCGCAGGTTCCCTGTTCAGTGCTGCCCTTGACCGCTCCCTCTGGAGTGTCTGGTGCAGCTGCCGTCATCGGGCCCCTGAGTCAGAGTCTGAGTAACTAGTGCTGAGGTTCTGCTCCAGGCCAGGAGCTGACCTAAGCCCTCGTGGTCATCTCATTCCATCTTCATGTCCACCCTCAGAGGAAGGTGGTCCAGGGCACTCCTGAGCTCCAGCTGAGTGAGTTTCAAGGCACCCGTACACGTGAGGCAGGCACCCCAGGTCTGAGGTCAGCCTGGGTAACTCAGAGAGATCCTGTTTCAAGATAAAAGATAAAAAGCTGGGGTGCTTTCCCAGCGTAAGCAAGTCCCTGAGTGTAATCCCTAGTACCCCACAACAAATACACAAATAATAAGTGTCAGCACGCACTGCTTGCAGGAGTGGCGGGGACCTAGCCTGTTGCTGGCCTCTATGACTGCGCTGGTGTGCTCTGCTCCTTCCCACTCAGCCTGTCTCACCCTCGCAGGCTGGGGCTGGATCTGTGGTCTCCTTTCTTAGTCACAGGCACTAAGTCCAGAATACGTCAAGTGCTTATGGTGTCAGTTTTGCAAACTCCATCACCACCAAACCCTGTGGATCATACCCCACAAGGATCTACCTCTCTCTGTCCAGGAGCCCCACCCTGCCACCATCGCTCAGTGCTTCAGACAAAGCCTGGACCCTGGCAGTGCTCCCCGGCAACACAGCATCCACATCTGTTCCTTTCCAAGCCGTTCTGTACCCTGCACCCAGACTTGTGTGCACACGTCACCTCCCCAGTTCCCAAACCACCCAGACCTCCCCAGCACCTCGGATGGAGTCCAGGCTATGCAGACGGCTTCAGGTTCTGGAGGACCCCCTCTCCATATGTAATGCGCTCAAGTGCCCTGGCCTGGCTGCCCAGGTATTACTTGAGTTCCTTATGTGGGTCTTGATCTTTCCTGAGGGCCCCGTCTTCCACCTCTGTCCAGAAACTAAATTGCCTTTATTTGTCCTCCTGATTTGAGATGAACTCTTCCCTCCCAAGGGACACTTTCTGTGTCCTGCGAAACCAGGTCAAACCCCCAGTTCCCATTTCTTCTCTCTCAATACAGCCTAGAGTCCAGGCAAACACTGCCACTGCAATTCACCCCTAGGTGCTTGGTTATTTAACAAAATCTCTGCTGCCTGCACTCCACCACTCTGTGGAGGATGCATGACCTGACGCTGTGGGAAGGCTGGGAATTCCACTGGCTCCCTTGCGTGTCCAGCCATCTGCTCCATGCGTGTTTAGTGACGGCCTCCTTGGAATCCAGGCCTTGCAGAACAGTGCTGTTGAGAAGGCCGCACTCCAGGAACACAGAAACCAAAAAGGGGATCTTGGAAGCAGCCTAGGCTGCCTGTTTCTTAGTGTCCTAGTGGGTGGGGATGTCATGAGCTATGTAGTTGTTTACAACAGTGTAGCACAAGGCAAGACCTGTAGGGATCAGGAGCTGACACAGAGAATTAGGTTTGAATAAGATGAAGAATGCTCAAGACAAAGGGCCTACACAGGGCCAAAGGTGGGCATGGGGTACGGGGCTGCAGAGCTAGGAGGCTTGTGCGAGGTAGAGGCCCACTGGCCCTTTATCATTCTCAGATGATTAGAGCCAGGAGGTTCCAGGCGTAGCACTTGGAGCTGGAACTCCCACATCTGGCACCTCAGAGCCTCCGAAGGACCCTGCTCATGGTTCAGTCCCTGTACCCAAGGCCACTCTCTGCCTTCGCTGGGGAGGGGCACCACTCCTGGGGAGGCTCCTGGCTTCCAACGTCTTGTCATCCCAGTGCCAAAGTAGACTTCTGTCCTGCTGGCTCTCATTCTGTGGAACCAGCTGCTTTGCTACCCACCATCTCTCGCCTCCTCTCGCGTCTCCGTGTCCTTGTGGGCAACAGGGACTCTTCTTCACACCATCACTGGGCCTGAGAGTCGCTCCCACAGAATCTGTACCGAAGGAGGCAGCAATGAAACATCACGAAAAACAAGCTGGGGGTGTCATGGTGGTTGTTTGTCAGGCAAGTTTCTTTCCTGCTTGAATGTGCCTTGCAAGAATTTCACTCTTCTATTTTTGCCTCTGCATCCTGGACAACACACTTGGTGTCACCATGAAGACCCTCCCTGGGCCTCCCTCCTGCGGCTGGCTATCCTCCAGCCCGAGGACCCGCCCAGAATGGGATGGGGGGAGCTGCTTTCCCCTTCTGGACCTCTATCTGCAGTACTCAGAAAGGCCCCATGTGATTTCTCACCTCCCTGTCTTGTTTTCCAAGCTCCTTGGAATGAGAGCGTCACTCTTGGGAAGGCCGTGTTTATGGTGTTTACTCACTGTGGAGTTGTACTAAAAGCTTCATGGTCAGTGTACTGCGACATCCAAGTGGGTGCCTCGAGCCCTCCTGGAATGAGCTCTTCAAGGTTCCTACTGAGGAAGAGGTTGGGAGCTGGGTCCCGGGGTGGCCGAGTCGAAGTCCTGGAACCTGTAGGAGACTTGCCCAAGCCAGGCATGGCTGTAAATGCCTGTAATCCGTCTCCGGGCCAAGCAAGACAGAGGCAAGGGGATTGCAAGTTTGAGCTCCACCTAGACAATTTGGCAAGACCCAGTCCCAAAATTTAAGAAAGAAGAAGACAAAGCTGAGGTGATTGGGTCACTGGGATGCTGCTCTCAGGAGAATCTGGTATAGTTCTCAGAGCTCCCATGAAAACGTGTGGCTGTGAAGAGTGAGACTGACTCCGGATCCTGCTGACCCCTGCTCCACGGAGTGACCTCTCCTCCTGGGCAGCCATACCATGATGCCACCTGCCAAGTGTGGCCAAGACAAGGGGGCCCTTGCCTGAGGTGCAGCTTGCATGGTCAGTCTCCAAATTGGGCTATAACTAAACCTCTTTTTTGAAAACTAAAGCACCTCACTTCTAGTACTTTATTATAGCAATAGAAAATGGATTAATACCAGAGCTCTAGGTGTGTTTTATTGGGTTAGGATAAAGGCATTCTCTGTACTTTAGCTTATAACAGTTAAGTAAGGGGCACTGGGGAGACAGGAATGGACGAGGGAAAGAGAGAGACTGTAGGGCAGCAGGTCATCTGAACAGATGGAATAGGAGGCCTCTCCGGCTGCAACTGGAGCACCAGCTGATTTTTACTCAGGAATCAGGAATCAGCAGGACCTCCTGATTTGTCCAGAGGAACTAAAAGCCTGAATGAGCAGATGTTTAAATACTGGTAATATACTTCACTTTCAGAATGCTACTGGGTGTAGAGAATGCAACTGGGGGCCAGACAAGTACTCAGGCTGCATGGGAGAACCCCGGGGTAGATACTGCCAACAAACAAACACTAGAAGCCATGGGTGCTTGTCTCTGGCCTCTGTGGTGAGGTGACTGAGGAGGTCATGCAAGGCTCCTATGTTCTGTTTGCTAGGAGACATCCAGGCGCAGCAGCCAGGGCCCTCCAAGGCCATGGTCACAGCCTCGTAGCCCAGAAGATTAGGACTTGGAGCTGCTTCATTGCCTTTCTCGTTGCTGACATAAAACAACTGACACCCAGAGTTAAAGGTGAAAAGGTTCACTCAGCTCATAGTCTGCAAAGGTTTCAGTCCATACTTGGCTGGGTATGAACTGAAAACCAGGGTGACTTGGTAAAGGGGACACTGTTCACGGTGCTGGAAGACAGCAGAAGCCACAAGAGAGAGCAGCAGAGACAAGCTTGTTTCTGTGCCTTCCATGGTATGCAGCTACCTGCCCTAGGGCGGCTGCACCACTCACATCCTGTATCCCAGCATGGACCGTGAATCGATCACAACTCTAGATTCAGCCACCTCCGAAAAGCCCAAATGAATCCGGGGGGGCACTCAGACACAGACCATAGCAGGGCCAAGGGGCCCTCTGGTGCAGCTGGACCAGCTCTGGTGGGGCCTGTGAACCCATCTCCTCATGCTGCCGCAGCACAGTCAGGGACGGAGTGGCCCACAAGGAGGCCTGCTTTTTTGTCAGACTGGACTGTGACAGCAGAGGCTTTGGATAGTCAGCGAGCTCCTCACTGTTGGATTCTTGGGGAGAGAGATGCTGAGTAGAGGCCACTTTTGGGGTTCAGGTTGAGAGGTAAACACCTACGGAGCTCTGTCCAAGTATTTTGTCACAATGTTGATGACACTGTTTTCTCTGCCACACATCTCAGATAAGAACACCTGCAAAGGGGTGGGCTCTGAAAACACAGGCAACAGGGGGTTCATCTGGAAGGGAGCTGAGGGCCACTGAGATTGGTCAAGTGAATCATCCTCCTGGTTCCAGGGTGCTAGCACCTCAGGCTCAGTGTTCTTAACCTTCTCAGACTCAGCTCCTCGTTTTATATCAGTCTGTGTAAAAGGCATGGCAAACATTTGGGGGAGAACTGTTCATTCCGGGGAGTACTCAGCATGCCCCTTGGTAGAAAAGCAAGAAAACTTTCCCCACAACTTTCACTGTAGTTCAATGAGAGCTGTAGTTCAATAGTTAGCGCTGAGGGCTGGGGATTTAGCTCAGTGGCATAAGTGCCTGCCTTGGAAGTGCACAGTCATGAGTTCAACCCCCGGTGCTAAAAAATAAATAAATAAATAAAATTTAAAAAATAGTTAGAGCTCAGAGCGGGATATATTTGGGTTAACAGCCACACTTGTCGGTCTTTAGTTGAACGGAACTTTGGAGGCCCGGAGGCGCTCACGTCCTTGAGGAAATATCAAAAGCCGGAGCCGCTGTGTCAAACACAGGCACCTAGTGAAGCCTGAAGAATCTGATTTTACAGGAAGGCATCTTCACATAAGTTCCACCGATCGGTTGTGAAGCAAGTTGACCCTTTGCAGAGGAGAGAATTCAGATTCATTTCAGCCCTGTACTACCATGATTTCCAGCCCAAATAGATAGCTCGGGAGCTTGTTTTTCCCCATCATTCCAACTGGTCCAGTGTTTCCATTTTAGAAGGTATGCATGTGGACCAAACCAAAGCAAGGATTATTGAAAATACTGTGCAGGCTGATTTAATTTAAATGGCCCAGTATCTCTGCCTATAGCCAGTGCATTCTTGGTGAAACACACAGATTTGACTGCAGATTTGTGTATCAGCTACTACATCCATGATGAGGGGAGTTTACACTGCTGTCCTGCTTCCCCAAAGGCTTTTCCACTCGGCGCTTGGTTTGCTCCCTCTTCCTCTAGGGAATGTGCTCCCTATGTCAAGTCCCTGGTTGCTGTTCACAGGGCTGGTTTTGAGGCGACACAGCTTCTTGGGGTGCGTAGTGAGCGCTCAGCCACAATTGCTTTGGGACAGGTGCTGAAAAGAATCCCTTGAACGCATACATTCCCAGTGTTATGTGTTGGTTCCCAGGGAAGAGAGGAATGTGGGATTGAGTGATTTACAATTGGACACTGTCAGAACCTGAGAGTAACCCGGTTGTTTGACCTGTGCTGTCACCGATTGCTAAGCACTACCACTGAACCACTGTCACTCAGACCCTGGGACCAGCTTCTGCTAACAACAAGGTCTCCCTGTGCCTTCTGCACTCCTGTCTGGTCAGAAAACTTGGGTCCAGGCCCTAGCAAAAGGGTCAGTGTCAGCAGTGTGAGCCCAGAGGGGAACTGGGGCCGTACTGGGAGGGCAGCTGGTACTGAGCCAGGCCTGGGCTGGTGCAGCTTGGCAGCAGCTGGGACACTGAGACCCTGCAGGACACAGGAAGTAGAAAGGGGCCCAGTTAAAATCCTCTTCCCTGGAACTCCCCCCTTCCCACTGGGGAGTCAGGAAGT
This sequence comes from Dolichotis patagonum, assembly GCA_004027295.1. NCBI lineage: Eukaryota > Metazoa > Chordata > Mammalia > Rodentia > Caviidae > Dolichotis > Dolichotis patagonum. The sequence continues at coordinate 121,379 of PVJX010000920.1, forward strand.
CAGAGAATGTGTGACTGCATGGTTTTCTTTTCCCTCTCCCTTCCTGTCTCCTTTTCTTCCACCAAATGCAAATCAATGGATGTGTATTCACAGTCTCACAAAACTATGAAGCCAGAAAAGAAGAGTAGAGGGGTGGGGAGAGACCCTTGAGGACAGGAGCACAGGAAATGGGAAGAGCAGGGAGGGGCGGCCTCCTGGGAGGACTCTTGGTCTTCCCCCGCCTCTGCCTGTTCACAATAGGGGTCAGTCTGTGCCCCCCTTCTCACCACAGGATAACGGAGTGATGTCCCCTGCTGCATAGGGTAGCCCAGCTCTTGCTTGTGAGCTGTTTGGAGGGACAATTTCACACACAGGTAAAAACTGTGCCATTTTCCTGACTGCGTTCTTCCCTCAGTGTGCAGGAGGGGTCACAGAAGCCAGGAGCCCTGTGAACTCTGTGGGGACTTACACGGCATTTGCATTTCACATCTGTGGATGGACTGTATTACATTTACCATGGTCTCTGGATTACTTTTGGTGTGTGGTAGTGTCAGTGCTATCTAAGTAGCTGTTTGGAGAATGAGGACAAGGAAAAGTCTCCATGGCTTGGTCCATGCTAGGCTTCGTTGGTTTGTGTTTTTCCCCAATAGTTTCATTTAGTAGTTTATTGAATCCAGGGCTGTGGAACTCAGGAATAGAGGCCTATGGTACTTAGCTAAAGTCAGGTCAGGCTTAAGTATCTAAGCGGAAGGTTTTAGCATGATACAAGCTTGGTTGTTTTATTTTCTGAAGCAAATCTACCTGGTTTCTGGCCTGCAGTTTCTCAGGGAATGCTGTAGTGTTTAGTGAAAACAGTGACAGTAATGGAAAGGAGCATTGTCACTGGGGCTAGCCCATAGGACAGGTGTGACTTCTAGAGCATGTGTGTTCTGGTTCTGGCTCTGTCCTGCCTTTGCTGGACTGGGGGGAGGGGTTGTTCCTCACTTCTCTACCTGAGGTGTAGGCCTAAGGAACTCCTCTCTGTGTGTGCTACATGGGGGTAAAGCCCCAAAACGAGATGATAAACCCGCTCATCTCTGCACCCAGCAGCACCTCCTGTTCCAGTTACTTGTGCTTGTGGAGGGCACTGGCTGTGCCCTGGTGATGGGGGCGGCCACCCTGGCTTTAAGACTGGGTATCATCTTTTCTGCTGTGTGACTCGTAGGGGGATAGACCACTATGCAGCTAATATGGAGGACTGATATATCAGTCATCTTTCTCTTGCTGGGACAAAATATTTGACACACACAATTTGAAGGAGGAAAGGATATTTTTTTTCCTCGTGGTTTTAGAGGTTTCAGTTCATGGTCAGTTATCTCCAAGACAAAAACGCGCAGGAGCAGGGTGTGGTAGAAGACAGCTGCTCTGCAGATCAGTCAAGAAGCAGAGCACAAGGGGAGAGGCAGAGACAAAAGGGCCAGGGAGGAGACAGACTCCAAAGTCACACTCCCAGCCACCATCCTCTAACTGGGCACCTACCTTCCTGCAGCCCGTTCGGCTAATCAACTCATTAATAGGGGAATCTATTGATGAGTTCATAGGCACACAAGCTAATCACCTGTCTAGGCATTTACCAGCCCACTCAAGTTGATGATCAAGATTAACCTCCAGTGTTCCTCCAGTCTTTCAAAAATGATAGCAAAGGGCTCAAAAGGTATAAATCACAATGACTAATGTTTTGCAAAATGAAGTGTAAGTGGGCAAGAGATGGAATTTTCTTTGGAGAAGGAAATGGAGCTGGTGACAACTGATTTAGGAAGAAAGTTGGGATTTAAGCTTCTACAGAAGGGCGTGGCAGGTAGAATGGAGCAGATTTACATCACTGAGCCCAGGGGTGCAGAAAGGAGAGGTACACCAGCTCAAGAAGGAATGTGGTGGGTGGGGTAGGGGACCAGAAACCAGGATTCCGCTTAAAAGTCAGACATTCCCCACCCATAGCGTTTTCTGATCTCACTTTGTGTAAACAGGAAGTTTAGCTTTTGAAGGAACTAAGGAAGAAAGGCTCCAGCCCAGCTCTGCTCTGGGAGAGAACTCTCTGGAAACAGGCCGGGAGTCTCGGGGCAGTAAGCTTGCCTCTGGAGGACGACAGCCAGGGTGCCGCCCTCCTGGCCAGGGAAGGAGAGAGTCCCCCCAGAGCCTGCACTGGCCCGCCATGCAAAGCCCAGGACTGCGGTGGTGTGAGCAGCCTGAAGCCGCTCCGGCCAGAGAGTATCTTTCAAGGGTCCGCCAGGTCGAAGCTCCACCAAGGAGCGGGAAAGGGCTCCATGAGTGCGCGGACAGCGAAGGAAACTTCAGAAAGCCTGATTAATGCTTCAGAGCCGCAGCAGAGGACACTGAACCACTGACAAGAACAGGGCACTATTTTAAAAATCTCTCAAGGAAGACCATTTTAAATTCATAGTTCGATAGTATAGCTTTTTGTTAAGCTTATTTGTACGTTTCAGGTGTACATAACGATCACATTCATTACAGGGAATTTGTACTTGCACTTGATATAAGTTGATGCTTTTTGTTCCCATTCCCCAACCTCTCTTCAACCGCTCTTCTCCTTATTTACAAAAACTCTGTTTCCATTTAGTTTTTAAAATTTACATCAGTAAAAGAAAAATGAAAGCTAGGACATCTTGATGGAAAAGAGAGAAGGAGATATTTGAAACTCAAACCACATGCCTCAGATCTCTCTAATAGGAATTTCACAAAGAGAAAATAAAAATAGAAGAGAGAAAATTTCAAAGACAATACAAAAAATAAATAAAAACTCTCAGACTTGAAGAACCTACATTTTCCACACTGAAAGAGTTTGAGTGTCTAACACAATGAAAGAAAATGGTTCCGCAGTAAGAAATATCTTTGTGAATTTTGAAAAGCCATGGATAAAGAAAGTATGTTACATGCATACTATAGGGAAATAATATTTTACATACAAAGGAATAAAAATTGACATTCATCAAGAAATGTTTTCATGTAGAAGAAAATGGAGAAACGCCTTCAAAATGTAGAGGGGAAATTCATTGTTAACCTAGACATTTATTTACAAGTCAACTAGCTATCTGTAAGTCAGGTGAGACAAGAGTCAGGCCATTTTAAAATATGCAACTTCCTCGCAAAGATCACTTGTGTCCTGCCTTCTCTGCAAACTATAGAAAGATGAATTTCATTAAAGTGAGGAAGAGCACCCAGAAAGAAGCAGGTCAGGTACACTCCAGGGAGCGCCTGGACTTTCTGGAGTATCTAGTATTGTTTTGCACCAATACCAGATCCAGAAACCAAGAAGAAAGGCTGGGGCTCCTGAGAGAGGGTCAGGGCATCCTGAGCGCTTAACAAAGGGAATTTAGAGGGCAGCTGATTCCCTGGAGAGGACAGTTCCGAGCTCTTCAAAAAGAAGCTTAAAAATGCCATTCTGATTGGTCGCTCAGTTTACAGCACTGTATTGAGAGGAATTCTAGAGCTGTGCAGGAAATTTGGCAAGATTTAATGATATGTTCATGGAAAATTAAGGAAATGAAGCAAAAGATCAAGTATCATCTTCAGAGAAAGTACAATGTTGCACCAGAAAGACGCAGTTAAACACCAAGATGAGTACTGATGGCCTTTAACCTTGTGACGCGTTTGCCTTGGGTGACAGGGAGGAGAGATGTGGGCTGGTAATCAACTCAAAGTGGTCTGAATCCTCGTCTTCTAGGGTGGAGTCAACAGAGAATTTTAAAAAGCGTTAAATCAAGAAATGGAAGAATAAGCACCCTTTAAAGAACAAAGGAGCAAACAGAAGAAATAGCTAAGCGCTGAAGGAGATGGAAGTGGTTGCTTCTGAGCAATGGGGTTTGGAGTATTGTTTTCAACTTTTTCATTTAGCCCTAATACTTGGTAAGTTATGTAAATATTACTTTGAGTAAAGTCTTGTAGATTTTAGAAAAGGTAGGTTGCTGACACCCAAAAGCCAGTCTCACGTGGTTTCACATAGGTGCACCAAGCACCCTGAGGTAGGAAGCAGAGAACTCGGCTTTTGGTGCCAGACCTCTCTGAGTGACCCTCAGGGCTGTTGCTGACCACTGGAGGTCCAAGTAGAAAGGTCTGTAAGTGCCTGCTGTCCTGCTGGTGTGACCGTGGGCATGGTGTGTCCTAATCAGCTCACAGGGAGCCCGCAGGCACTGAGTGTTCACACACAGCGCTCATTAAGACTATCTCTGGCACGACTATTTGTGGATGTATTAAAAGTTTGGAGCGGTGTCAGAAGTGGATTAAGATCTGACTGCAGATGTAAGACACCTAAATCACTGTAAGCAAGTCTCGGGACTTTGGAAGCCAGGCTTTCTCTGCTGCACCTCACCCAGTCATTCAATAAATGATGGCTCCTTGAGCTCACTGACACCTTCGTGGTTTAAAGGCATCAGTGTGTGTTCCTCTCTGGCCTGTGCTCAGGGAGTCACCGTCCAGGAGGCCCCCATACTTTTTCTAATATTCAAGCTGAAAAGCACATTTGACTTTAATCTATAGTGTTTTACCATCTTCCTTTTTACTGGTTACAGGCAAAACAAAACAAAACACCCTAGCGTCGCGATATCTAAACCCCACCCGCCTCGTCCCTCAGCCGGGCTCCTGGTGCACCGAGGTACCCTTACTGGCACTGCAGCCAGAGCTGATTTCAGCCACAGCGGTGAGTGTGCGCTGCGCCGGAGCCTTTGCGTCTCCACAGCAGGTCCAGGCCCTGCCCAGGGCTGGTGCCCAGGCCCTCCCTTGTCCAGGCACAGCCTCCACCTTCCGGTGCCCTGGAAGCTCCTCCTGGGACTCCGGGATGGAAGTTACTTTCCAGGGCCAGGGGTTTAGCTCAGTGGCACAGGCTCCTGCTTGGCAAGAGCAAGGTTGTGAGTTCAATCCCTGGTTATCTCCCCACCCCCCAAAAAAAGATAAATAAATAAACAACAGAAGTTACTGTCCAGTGCAATTTTCAAACAGAAACCTTGGACCCCTCCATCTGTGTCTTTTGTTTCATGATCTCCCGTGAACAGGTATTTTTTGTACATTTTCATTTTATTTAGTTTTCTATTTAATTGGCATATTTTGTAATGCGTAACACATTAGTTTTGGAAAATTGACATGAGCTGATTTTTTTTCCACAATTACTTGTCACGAATGTAATCAATGATTATATTTAATAGTTTAACGTCTGCCTCCTCTACTACTCTGTGAATTTCAGATGGATGAGAATAGTCTTAGCTGATTTTATCATATCTTTGGTATATCACATATCATGGAGAGGTACCTGACCCATAGTAGATGTATTTGCATGTTTATTTCATGAATGAATACGTGAAATATCAAGAAGTGATGTCTTCCATGCTGTGAAAAAAAGACAGGCATGATGCACACACCTGTAATCCCAGCACTCTGGGAGGCTAAGGTAGGAAGATCATAAGCTTGAGAACAACTTACAAGCTTAGTGAGACCCTAAGATTGTGGAATGAACCTCAGGGTGAAGAGCTGGGTTTAACCCCAGTACCACAAAAAAGAAAGGAGAGAGAGAAACAGTAGGAGGAGAAACGGGAGAAGAAGGAGGAGGAGGAGGAAGAGAGAAAGAGACTGGTAAAGGAAAGTATAAATATATAAATATAAATATAAATATAAATATAAATATAAATATAAATATATATATATCCAGAGAGAACCCTGGACCTATACCCCAGGCCATACAGCTGGTCTGAAAAGAGGGAGGTCTTGCACCTAGAGGTACCTGGTAGGTGAAGACCATTCTGGTCCCATGACTCTTTCCACCAGCTCTAAGGAGCTCGACACTGCTTGTACAGGGGTCTGCTGTTCACTTTCCTGGTTCAAAGCAGAGGAGGCTCGCAGAAGGAAAAGTGTGACCCTCCAGCTCCTCACACAGCCGCCTACCTGGTTTTGGTCGGTTGGTTTCCCTACCTTATTGCTGTTTGAATGCAGTGTTGATGTTTGCTTTGGAGGAAGGAAAAAAAGAAGATTCACAGAAGGTATAAAATTGCATATTATTTACTCCAGAGAAGAGAATTGTCCCCCTAGTAAATATGCACTGAAGCATTTTTATTTGTATCTGTATTTTTTAAGATGTTTAAATAGACCTAGTAGACCGTAATATCGGAGTTGGTGCCATCTATTGATTAAACATGTATTTATACATTTCTTCTTTTTTCAAATAAAAAAGACATATATTTTAATCATACAATAGACTTGAAAGAATTGATCTTGGAAATACATATTTATAAGTTTCCTTACAAAAGAGTTTATCAAGCACACATATTTTTAAGAAACATAAATTATAACGGGATATACATTGATGTTTGCTAAGTGTGAATGTAATTAAGCGGCATGGGATGTGTGACTGTGCTCAGTGGCTTCGGGAAGAGGCGGCAGACTAAGTGAACATTTTTAAAGCACAGATATTTTAAAACAAGGTCACACAGCAGGTTAGCAATAAGACAAGTTTCAAACCCAGAGTTTCCTGTTTCCAGAGTGAATGTGTCCCTAAAAAGAAATCATCATCTTAAGCACTGATGTTTTCTGCAGAATTCCCCAACAGGGATTAGTGGAAGAATATAAACTTTGAGTAACACCTAAAGCATACTAGGGACTTTGGTAACCTGGCTGTTTCTTCATGTGGGAATGGACTAGCATTCCATGTACGAGAAAGTTCTGAGGGAACGCAGTACACACAGGATTTCGGTGGATCCCAGGAAGGATGTTTGTTCTGTCCTGCCCCGCTTGCCAAGCACCAGTGCCTGTGCTGCAGCAAGGGTCTGATGTGTGGCCACAGGTTCCTGTGTTCAAAGTTGGTCCTCAGTGTGAGCTGCTGAGAGATGGGGCATCTCTGAAAGCTGGTCCTTGGTGTGTGGGCTTGAGGTCTGATGGCTGCCCTTGCTGGGATACTAGAATTGCAGCCTCTTTCACTTCCTGTCTTCTAATTTAGAGCGGGAGGGAAGTATTGGGCTCCACCCTTCCTGCGGTTCTGTGCCTCATCAGAAGCTTGCAGGTAGTGTCTGCAGCCTATCCTGGACGGATACCTCGAAACTGCGCCAAAATAAACCTTCCCCTTTAGAAGTCAGTTATGTCAGGTGTCTGCAGCAGAGATGGGACACTGGCTGATATCCTGCATATCCTCCCTTCCTGAGAGTGAGGCAAGGCTCTGAGCTGATGCTTCTCTGCGTTCTCAGGTGCTTAGTGCAACGGTGGAAAAGCCTGCTGAGCCCAGGGGTAGGAGCTTGCTCCTCCCAGCTGCAAAGCCCCCCTCTTCCTCTCCTGCAGCCCCAGCCCTGGCCCCAGTGCACACCCAAGCAGCCTGCAACACCGTGAAAGCTATGTTACCCTTGGAGCCCTGGGTCTCTCTCTGTACTCTATGGGTCCTATGCCTACTTCACAGGTCTGCTGAGATGGTAAATAAGGCTACAACAGAGTTTCTGACACGTGGCTGTGTGACACAGTGATAGGTCCTCGGGTGTCAGGTATCTGTAGAGACTTCCAGATGAGGCATGGAGTGTGAGTTCCTGAAACCTGCGGCCACAGAAGGCGAGTGCCTTTCTGTCATTTGTGTGCATGTGGTCCCCGAGCTCTACCTACCAGCTCCTCTCCTTCACACACAGCCCCCTGCTCTTCCACCCAGTTCCAGAATGCACCGATGCTGATGCTGGACAGGCCCTAGCAGGCATGCGTGCCTCAATCCACCCCAGACCCATCTCCATAAACCAACTCTCCCTGCTCCGGAGCCCTCCCTGGCTCCAAAAGAATTAACTTTTCCCCAGCAGCAATTTCAGAATCATTTCTTTGGAGGCCTGGTCTCCCTCATTGTCTCCCACAGTGTTCCCCAGCTCATCTCAGCTGTTCCCTAGAGTTTCCACACCAGCCTGCCGCCTCCTCTCCTGGGCCAGGCAGCCTCTTCTCTGCTCCATGGCATCCCTCCAGCCCACTTGAGCTCCACTGTACTCTCCAGAGGATTCTGCTGGTGCCTCGGAAATTCCTCGGATCCTGTCATTATCCCAAGGATTCAAACATTGGGTTGGTTATCTCGTCTATAGCTATTGGTTCTGTAGAATTTAACTTTAATACCTAGAGTGTATCTTTCATATATATTCAAAATATGCAGGTATCGCCAAACATATTGCAGGCCAATTACAGACAGGAAAAATCATAGTCTTCTTATTCCCTGCTTTGAAAAAAGGATTTTATGTGAAGCAGAATTTTTGTGAAAGTTAGGTGGTGATATTACCCAGCGTCTGTGTTTTCCACAGGACCCCTAGAGTTAGGACAGAAGTAATCAATGAATCTATAGCACTTCCTTAAAAGCAACCAGGTATGTTTTCCAGATGGAGAGGAGCAAAGAGCCAAATAACTTGATTGCTTTATAGAAAGTGCATAGATTTTGCAGGAGACAGACCTTGGTGGTGTGGCATTTGGTGAGTTGCTGGAATCCACTGCCCTTCTGTCCCAGACAAAGAATCCCAGAGAACAATCCCTTTGAAGCAGGACTCCTTTGAGGAATAACGGAAGTTGTACCCTACATGGGGTGAGGGGGTGGTGGTACTTGGGAAAATATTGGGAATTACAGCAAAGAAGGAGGGGAGAATTCTCTGACCTAGAAGTCACAGGCCCACTGATCTCAGGCCTCAGGCCAAGCGTACACTCTGAGAAGAATTTCAGCCACAGTGGGATCTTTGGAGGCACCCGGGACAGACGGTCTCCTCCAAACCTCTCCTGTGATGGCTTCTGCTCCTCTGCTGCAGATCCGCCAGGTTCACAGCCCATTCTGGGGGCACCTCCCATTTCTCAGAGGGGCACTCTGGGGAGGGTTGTAGCCTTTTTAAAGTAGCTGTGTGTGTGTGATAAAATTCTGAGGTGCAACCCACCCAGAAACACTATCTGCACAAACTCTCGTTCCGGAAGGGGCAAACTGAATTAAGAAAAGGAAAAGGAAAGAAGGAAGGCAGAAAGCCACAGGTCTCCTTCCCTCCGTGGCAAAGATTTCTGATGACTTCAGCAAATTTCCACCTCTGTAAGACCTAATCTGAGTCTATCCCTGCCTATGCTGCAATCACAGCAATTGTTTGGGCTTCTTGTGTTGGTAGAGTTTCAGAATACTCTAATTGTGGGGAACTGGCCAATTCTCTTTGCATCTTTGGTGAAAAGAAGAAAAATTAGCATGCCCATCTCCCCCGGGAAAAGCGGATTGCTTCCAAACTCACGGTGGCAGGATGGAGCCAGGGTGCAGAATAAATGGCTGAGCGCTCCCTGTGGGCCGCAGACCTAGCTGCATCTTCACCCGGGGACCGGGAGGAAGGAGGAGGGACCGGCTGGCGTGAGCGCTGGTCACATTTCTGCCTAAGAGCACCCGCTCTCTCTTGGTTATGCCCTGAGCCCTGCTGGAGCAAGGTCTAAACCAACAGCGCCAGACGCCTCCCTCCTGCCCACCCAGGAGCGGAGCGCCCTCGGGAGCGCACGCCGGCGTACTCACACGGCCGGCCGCGCGCACTGCTGTGCTCGGGAGAGGGGGTGCGCGAGGGGCAGGCTCCAACCCCCCTTGGATGGCGCCTTCCGAACAGGAAAGTCTCCAGGTGTCGCTCAGGAGAGTGGAGCCAGTGTGCGCCTCGGAGGAGGTCTGCGCGGAGCCCTGTGCAGACTGGTGCTGACGATTCTTAGCAGTTGTGTGTGTGTGCACGGGAAAAATCAGAGACGCTGCCTGCCTGCTCCATCTCTCTCGCGCGCTCCCTCTCTCCAGCTCTCTCCCTCCCTTTGCAAACATTGGATTTAAACCTGCTCGGAATTCAGCACAGAGGAAGGCAGCCGCGGCAGCAGCAGCAGAGGCAGGAGCGAGCCGACAGCCCAGAGCACCGCAGCGCCGCGATGTTCCATCCCGCCTGCTGGATCGTCTTCTCCGCCACGACTGCCCTGCTCTTCATCCCAGGTACCCGGTTCTCTATCCCGGGCGACTGTGCGACGCAGGGCAGAGAGGAAAGGGGAGGAAGGGGCGCAAAGAGGAAGAGAGGGAGCGTGAGGGGCATGTGAGGGAAAGCGGTAGGCTCGCTGTGCACGCACACACACACACACACACACACACGCACGCCGGCTTGCCAGCCTGCTCACACGCACGCAGATGTGCTCAGCACGGAATCGGCGCTGTGTTAGGCGCATCCAGTGAGCTGGGTTCGAGATCCGCACGGGGCTGCCAGGCACTGCTGCTTCTGAGAAACAGCCTCTGGCCTTAGCCGGCGGCGGCCTGGGGAGAAGGGGGCTAAAGTCCGCGCGCCCGCTTCTCCCGCTCTCCGGGGACCTGCAGGATGGATGGGGCACCCTGCTTCTCTCTCAGTCCCGTCGCTGTTCCCGAATTGCTCTCTGCGTCTCCCTCTCGTCTATTTTTCTAGCTCTTCCAGTCTCATCCTCTCGGTCTCCCCTGACTCTCCTCTCTTATTCACAGCCCTCTCTGCTTCTCCCACATTAGCTCTCTTCCCCCATCCCCTTTCCTGCCTCTGGAATCTGCCGGTGCACTTCTGGTCTTAACAACCATTCTGCGGCCACTCACCCTTTCCTTAGCCTCTACCGAATGGGCAGGTTACGCCTTTGAAATTCAGAGTCCTCCCAACATTCACTTCCCACTCACATCAGAAACTCAAATTTCCCTTGACGGCATTTGGAAGGTGCAGACTGAGGGGAGGTCGAGGCGTCTGATCTAGAAACTCGGAATCTGGATTTCCCTGTCCTCACAGCACCTTCCTTACCTGACCTAAGGATTTCTGTGCCGTGTCATCTGGGAGGTGGTTAGTTGTTTGGGAAAAGAATGCTGCAGCGACACGGGGAGCATGCTGCAATCCTCCTGAAATAAGCTCCGTGGAGGCATTGCAAAATCCTGCGTCTTAATAGAGCTGGTAATTGCACAGGAGTCCTTTGCAAGCAGACAACTAAACGCCCGCAGGCATCCTTCACACAATGCTAAGGGGGCTCTGTTGTGCTTGCCAAGCTTTGAGGCAGCATCAAAGGGTCCAGGCTTTCCCATACTGCACCCCAATCCCAGGCAGTATTCCTTTTTGGGGGGTCCAAATTGAGATACATGTATTGGGTTAAACATTAGGTTAGACCTACATTCCCATGCATATATACACAGACCTAACTGCTAAGATTCTTAAACCATATCTTTTCACTGGTAAAACACATTCATTTAACCTTTTTCTATTCAGACTGTCTTGGTCAGGGTTACACAATTCCCTGAGTCCTTCTAAACTACTAAAGTGAAATCAGAAAAATAATAGAAGTTTATAAAGGGGGAAAACTGGGAGCACCAAGTTTTTTTTTTTTAAAGGAAATCCAGTGTATAGTGATTGTAAGTCAAATTTTAAGTTAGTCATGTCATTTTAATGTTTTAGTTTTGTGTTAGTCACGAATTGCCCTCTTTCAGATAGAGATGGGCTCTGCATACCCATGTTCCTGGATGTTTGTTTTAAGCTGAGAAGTTCAGAGCTGAGTGGTGGTGTTTTTCTTTTTCCAAATCCCTGTAGCCTCTCCAGAGGGTTTCAGCCAGGACCTACTGGGCTGGCTCGGTGGGCTGGGTTGGAAAGGCAGTGCCAGGGAGCTCAGTACCTGCTGGAGCCTGGTAGAGGGAGCCAGGTGAGTCCCCTGAGCCCCTGTAAGATGACAAACTTTCCTGCATATTCCAGTCCACTGCCTGGCAGCTCCTGGGGCCATGTCACTCCTCGTGGCTCCCACTGGGCAGCACTTGGACTGGGGATCAGACCTTCCTTTCAGGCAGGAGCCAGTGTCGCACTCCCCAAAGGGGAGGAGGTGAGCCCCAGTTGCTGAAACTGCATTGCAGTGCACCCTGAAGGAAGGCTGGAAGCGGGGAAGCCTTGCTCTAGGGGTGCCACTTCTTGGGCAGGCAGCAGGCAGAGCTTGCAGACAAGCATCAGCTCCCAAGCCAAAGCGCTGTGGAAAGGAGCTGGGTGAGGGTGACAGGACACCCCCAACCTCAGCTGTCTACGAGGGCAGGTCACAACTGTCAGCCCAGGGTCTCCTCCTGGCACAAGATCTGCTTCCTGCTCGAAAGCTGTGCTTCCTGCTAATTGTGCCAGAACCTGGCCTGAGCACTCTCAAGCAGGGGAGGAGGGACAGTTGGCTTTGGAAGGCATCAGCAGAGTAAATGACAGTGACACTTCTTGGGGGCTTCTGTAGGAACATGACCTGGTCTGTCCCACTCTGAGAGCTGCCCGCCTTTACTCGGGACTTCTTGTTTTTGCTTCTTACGCTTCCTTTAGTACAGCTTCAGACTGTTTTTGCTCTGTTTCAGAGGGTGTTTTTTCTCCAGTTGGGTAAATACTAGCTCGTTAGCCATTTACTTTCCCTGCGTCTGGAGGCGGAAGGCTAATGTAAGAACTAAACTCTGACCTGGTTGAGCCTCAATGCCATTTCAGCTGCAGTTTTCTATTTCTTGGTAAAACACTTTTCCACCCCAGAATAATTTTAAAGTTAATGCTGCTGTCACCTGGCACCTTCCGGGGGAGGGGACTGATGGTTGCGAATTGCTTTTCGAGGCAGAGTCACTGGCTTGGGAAGACATCACTGGATGCTGTTCTAGGCTCACACCAGAGATAGGGCCATGGGGGACACTTTCACAGTCATGCAGGAAACCCAGGGTGCAGGGAGTTTGTGGTCCCTGGGAGAGGTGACACGGTGGTGAGGAGCGCCTTTAACCTTGGGCTTGATGAACAGAATGGGGAGCAAGAAGTGAAGGCTGCTGGGCATTACATCAGGGTCACCTTGGAGGGAGGGTTAGATGCTGTGCTTGGTCCCTTCCTGGACAGGAGCATTTATGAATCACAAGCAGCCCAGGTCCTGATGACTAAGGTCTAAAGCAAGTGTCCATGGTCTATAGCACTTGCATTAAAGCCTGTCTTCTGCTTTTCTGCTTGGACGCTGAGAAATGGTATCATGGCCACGGCAGAGTGGGGTGGGCTAAGGCACTGTTGCTGTTCAGCAGCTGGGGCCAGCTCTGGAAACACAGCAAGACCCACAGCGGAGCAGGAGCAGGACATGGGGGAGGTCGCTTCTCTGCAGTTCAACCTGTGCCTTTCTCCTCTGCCACGCTGACTGGGGTGAGCGGAGGAAGGCTGTGAGGACTCCATCCACCCACTGGGTGAAGGTGGCTCCCTGATAGGGCAGAGGGCCAGAGCTACAAAGCTGGGCTCACAGCCGGTCTCCCCACCACATCTTAAATGGTCTTTGCCCGGTTAGTGTCAGAAAGCCCTGGACCTAGATGTAAGATTTCCTGAGGTCAGGATTCCTCTCTCCCCAGCACACCTTCCTCCATCTTCCCATAAGGCATTGCCTTGGCCTTCGGGGCTGGCAGGTTTGGCTTTGGGAGGTTTGACTTGTGGAGGGCTCTGTAGACAGCTTTGATGAATTTCTTCACCATTTCTTAACCCCTGACTGAGTAGTGTTGAGAAACCTGCTATGACTGTCTGGTGTGCAGACTGGATCAAGCAGGAAAATCTAAGCCCCAGACTCACTGGAAAGAGACAGGAACGAGGCCTTTCTGGCTCTGAACGAGACTTCATCACCCTTTGCCCTCCAGGTTCATGTTTCCCCTCCCCCCAGCTATCATGTGGCTCCCAATCCCTTAAAATAGCTGACGTGTTAATAGGTCAGACCACACCATGTTGGCATTCCGCATCGGCCTGGTGGCAGTAGCAGCCACTCAGGAGACAGGTGTCAACTGTGTTCTCAGTAGCCTGGAGCTGGGCAGCTCTCCTGAACCCGTGATTAATCAGAGGTCTTGAGGGCTGGAGATTCTCTGGCACTGCTCCAGTCCGGTCTGCGTTTCTGCTTTCCCTCGTTCTCGCTATCTCTAGAACCCTACAGGAGTCTTTACGTTTATGGGGGCTGGTGCATCTCCCACCAGATGGGCCTCACCCAAGCCTCTGAGTGGGCAGAGAGCTGGGAAGTGATTCGCTTTGGTGAGCAGCTCTTCGAAGTTCACTTGGTTGGTTCAAGGCATTCCCCAAGCCTCAGTTTTTACCAGTCTGCAGAATGGGTTCCGTCCATGTATGTTTCTTGCTTCCAATTGGACAGAGTGGTCAAAAACCTAGGTCAGGTGATGACCAAGTCAACAGCTCTGAATTTTTGCCAAAGCTCAACCTCAGCTCCTAGTAACAGGGCCCAGAGAAGGGTAAGCATTTGTAGGCTGGGAGGGGACATTCCTTTTTGTTGAAGAGGCAGGAAGACAATAGAGCCACCCTGACTCCTATGTTTTGCCATGTGATGAAAATTAACAAAATATGCTGTACTCATTCATTTATTCAATTATGCTTCATCTAAATTCTGATAAAAATGAATCCAGATATTCTTCTATTTTAAGTCATCAAACCACTACAGCAGGAAATTCGTCTTTTCGTCTCCAAGGAAATATAGATATTGACTCTGAGCTTCTTGGACTCTAGTTTTCCTGCTGTAACGGCAAGGGTAGTTGGTAAGGCCATTCGGTCTCCTGAAACACTGCCTTGAACTCTTCAATGGGGTGAGAGATGCATGGCCTCCTACCTCGGGATGTGCTAGCACAGCTGGAATTTCAGGATCTCGTCTCACAGCTTCGGTGCCTGTGGGCGCTGGCTATCCCGCCACAGGCTCACTGGGTGCGGCCATCGGCCTGCGGCTATCTGCAGATGGATGACTGCCATTGCCACAGCTGCCTGGGGCTGGGAGAGAGGGCAGGTGGAAGCAAACCTCTCAGGTTCCTGTCAGCGAGCTTGCGTGTCAGTCTGCAGGTGGCCCGTGGCTACTGACACTCTGGGCTGTCAGTGGCAGTGGATGCTGCTGGCACCTTCCGGACATGGAGGCCAGCTGGGCTGAGAATGCTGTGGGTGGCACTGCTCTGCTGTCTTCCTCCCCACCCTGACCCTTCTGTGAGCTCCAGGTTCCCAGGACACTAACCCCCTTGATGTTTATGGTGTGGGTAGGATAGCATCCAAGACTTCTTAGTTGCCTCTGCCTTGGGAGGAAGGAGGTATTATA
This sequence comes from Dolichotis patagonum, assembly GCA_004027295.1. Taxonomy (NCBI): domain Eukaryota; kingdom Metazoa; phylum Chordata; class Mammalia; order Rodentia; family Caviidae; genus Dolichotis; species Dolichotis patagonum. Next base: position 136,409 of record PVJX010000920.1, read on the forward strand.
GCAGGCAAAGCTATAGTCCACACTGCTAAATTTATACATGGTTCATTCAGACAGTTGGGGTTAGGGTTAGGCACTATATTTAGGGTTTAGTGAAAGATTAAAGCCAGCTCTGAGAAAGAAGCAGGAAAAGTTTCAAACCAGAGATGAGCTTGAAGACAAATTTGCTTGCTATTAACTTCTCGTAGGTATGTAAACGTCATCCTCTCCTTTCATCCTCACCATCCTTTCCCAGTCAGATTCATGCTCTTCCCCACACACATGTACACATACACACACACACACACACACACACACACACATGCCCTTCTAAGCCAGAGTTCAGTTCTCAAAATCACATCCACAGCCCACAGTTCTCACAGAAAGTGAGCCCATCCTTTGCCTCCTATCTCTGCCCTTCCAGAGCTCCCGACCCCAGCCTCCAGCCATGCCCCATGTGCACAAATGGCGGGAGACTGTGCCAGGCACAGCTGTCCACACTGCCGCCCACTGTCCTATAACCCTGAGGTGCCTGGGCGCTGCTGCAGTCCTAGTCCTGGACTCCCACAGCCTCCGTCTCACCCAGAGCCCTTGGCGCTGAGGCTGGGGACTCCCCTCCAGTCACCAGACTAAATTAAATGTTTGCAAAGTGCTCTGAGACACCCCTGGGCAATGTGCTGGGTGAGGGCAAGGCATTATCATTATGATGCAGGCACATTCCCCTTAATGAGCAGAGACACTGTGCTGAGAGACCCCTGCAAAGGCCAAGATGAATCGATGCATCTGACACAGGCCATTGATTAGAATGGCTGCTTGCATGTTTGTGGGAAATGACAAGTGACAATTGGATTCCACACTAAAATCCAGTGTGGAGGAAACCAGCACACTGGGCACATGAGAGGACTGAGTTTCTGAATGGGCTGAGTGGCTGTCCTGGAATCTTTACTCACGGGGGCCCTCAAAAGCTGCTTTGCCACACCCAAGAGTTGGCTAACACTCCCATGAGTGGCAGTGGCCTTACACTTTGTGATGCACTTGGGCAGTTTGTGGTCTTCTGGCACAGCAAGAGGTTCTGAGATAGCAACAAGTTGGGTCTTACCTTCGCTTTGTTTGAAACCCTGTTAAGTCTTCCTATTGAGGTTAGAATAGAATTGAAATTCTTTCCAGGGTCTGAGGGGCCGTGATCTGACCCCACTTTCCTTCTAGCTTCACTTGGTGCCCCTGCCCCCTTTGACTCTTGGCTTTGGACAATATCAGTTACTCAGAAAAGCCATGTTCGCGCTTTCCCCAAAGGTTTCACCTGTCGGGTTACCTGAACTGAGATCTCTGATGTCTTAGTTTTTTCTTGCTAAATATCTTTTCCATCCTTCAGAGCTTGGCACAAGAATTGCTTTCCAGATGAACATTTGTGATGCTTTAAAGTAGAATAGACTTCCTTTTCATTATGCCAGTCCTTAGGCTCGGGCTTTTGTTTCTAACACCTCGAGTGCATTTATTTCGAAGCAGTTGATGGCTTATGCTTGTCTTTCCTCCCCATTTCATGGTCCGTAAGATGGGGAACATGTCCATTTTGCTCTCCTATAGACCCTCAGTGCCTAACACAGAGGCAAAGAACAAGTGCATGTGAACTATTTGTTGAATGAATGAGTGGAGGGATGAGTGGACTAATGAACCTGCCACCAACCAAGGTCACACAAATGGCGAGTGTCGGCTTCATCTCTCTGAATCCTCAAAATCACCTGGAACCCTGAGTCGCCCCTCCTGACAGCTTCCCATTTGCCAAAGGAGGACGGAGGCCTGGGGACAGGCGTTGCTAGGAGAGATGCAAATGTGCAAGGAATGCTCATGACGATCATTCATTCCAGGGCTCACGCTTGTCAATAAATACCCGCTGGAGCTACCGGCCAACACACGTACCGCAGCTCAGAGCTGGAGCAGAGTTTGGATCTCACATCACACATTACGACAGACATGCCTGAGAGTGTGAGTCGTTTTGTAAACACAGATGTGGGCCCTAATGTGGGCTATTGGTTTAATATAAACTGAAGCTACTCAGCACATTTAATCAGGGTTTCTCTTAAAGCGGCCTAATTGTTTGAGATTTAGAGTCTGCCCATGGTGCCAACATAGAAGATCTGTACCAACACTGGGAGGAATGTTCGTTGAAGAAAAATGTTGCGTTAAGGGTAGGGAAATATAAATGGCATAGGAATGAGTTGTGTGTGACCCACTGATACTTAAATAGGTTAATGTTCATATGGAAAAGGCAGGAAGGAGCTCAGCAAATCTGAGGAATACAAAAAGGCCTGCACTGTTTTTGCGGTTTCTCACTTTCAGTCTAGTCTGTTTCAGATAGTGAATTTGCTTTCTCCTGGAGGAAGCCAGGCACTGCTAAAGAAGCTTTGACGGGAATGTCCCTTGACTTGTGGGCACCCAAACACAACCACTTACAGACAATCTCATGGTGAGGCTGGCCGGACCTGTGGAGCAGAGGGTAATGGCTAGGGGTCCCTGAGAACCTGTTTAAATTACTGTAAGTTATTTAGAGGTCCCTAGAACTGAATGAGGCCTCTCAGGTTGTTTGGCCTGTCCCTTCCAAGATGCAAAGGCAGTCCAAGGGTCTTTAGTAAAGTCGTGTGGTAAAGTCACACAGTGACTGAGCACCCTCTTAAGGACAAGACTTTTCCTAACCTGCTTGGAGTTATTTCAACAGAACAGTGAAAGGCCGAGCTGTGCTTTGCCTCCCAGAGTGAGAACCTTTTGGAAAATCAACCTGTAGCTTGGGCCTGAATCTCATTCTTATGAGCCTGCATTGTGTAATGGGGTAATTCAATGAGCAGAAACCCAAGGGTCAGGGCCTGGGCTCAGGAGGCAAAACAAAAGCCTTATCCCCTTCTGAAGCATTTCCCATCCTTCAAATGGCCTTTGTAACGGAACTAGGGGATGCCCAGAAACATCTTGCTCTGTCGTATGGGAAGGATAAGCTCAGGCTAGTACAACACCAAGTGCCAGACAGAGGTCAACCTGACACCCAACAGGTCCGCCTGTTTGGTAGACACACTGAACTACCTGCCTAGTTTCATTGTCATGGGACCAGCAAAATACCTCTTTATGAACATCTGTTAAGAGCAGAACATCTGGTTCTGCTCTAAGCCCGGTGAGAAGGCATCTCAAGAATCTGATGGACCCTGTATTAAGGATTCATGGTCAAGTGGTGGCTTACTGTGCACAGATCCAATAGTGTGTGCATCATGACTGCTCTGTGAAAAAGCAGAAGAGCTAGGGCTCTTTCCTCCCTACTTCTATCACTGCTCTGTTGCCTTCCCAGCTGCCAACACGGGCATGGGCACAATCAAGATGGTAGCTCCAAAGACTTGTAGACAAGCAAAGTGGGAAGCAAAAGTTCAGGTTCAGAAACACGTGTATGATCAGATGGTGAGATTGCCGAAGTAAGGCAGTGGAAGGGTCAAGCTCTTTGGGGCACTCTCGTTCCTAGAATGACAGGCCTAGAAACTCTGGGCTTCTCTCAATAAGAGAATTTGGTTCTTCTGAACAGCACAGTGCCAAGGGATTCCCTGTACTCTTCAAAGAGGAGAGGAGAATGTTGGAAGAGAGAATATGGCAGATGGAAGTAGCCCATCAGCCTACAGTAGCCAAGGGAAGCTGCAGTTTCCTGGGGAGTCCCCTGGCTTTCTCCCACAGGGAGGAGAGTTCCCAGTCTTACTTGGCACTGGGATGGATGCCTCTTTGGGTGAAGCCCAGATGGGAAGGGTTGGTGAAAACTCCTATCAGCACTGAGCATCCTTTCCTGGTGCACTCCTCCCGTGCCTTTGAGTGCAAATATGTGCCCAGCAACTGCAGCCAGTTTAGCCTCGTGATGTCCATGATGATGGGCAACTTCTGATGACGCAGGTGACTCTTTCTTTCTTTCTTTCTTTCTTTCTTTCTTTCTTTCTTTCTTTCTTTCTTTCACTTTGGCTATTTATTGATTTTTCACCAGTACATGTCGACAGTGCATAAGGGCTGCATGGCCCTTCCATGGTCACCCTAGAGAAGCATCTATGTGGTGAGTCCCTGACACGGCCACAGGCTTTGCCTCTGGGGGCCTCGTGCAAGCTGTTTAACTTCTCTAAGACTCTTAACCCTCTCTGCAAAACAAGCAAAAAGAGTTTATTTGCCTGCTTCCCAGGATTGTCCCAGAGGTCCTCAGGAAGGCATGAGAAACATACCCTCTCTGAAGGGCTGTACGCCAGCTTGTCATGTCTTGCTGTGTCTTCTGGATAGGCCACTATTGTCTCAGTAGTTTTGGCTTCTGTTGCAAAGCTCTTCTGTCATTCTTTCAGCAGGACTTATGCTAAAGGGCCTGTGACTGTAGTTCTGGAGCGGGAAGCCTATCAGAGGAAAACCTGCACCCACTCCCCAGGCATAAAGCAGTGTTTGGTCTGCTTCTCTTTCCATGGAGAGTGCTGAGGGGCAGTTTCTGTCCCCCAGCTGAGCCACTCTGGCCCAGTCAGAATGTGCGGACTCCGCCATGTTTGCTGTGATGAGAGAGACCTGGCATGGGTGAGGCAACAAAGTAAGAACATACGGTCAGGCAAAAAGCACTCTCTATCTCTGCAGAGCAGGCCCCGGCTGGTGACGCCTGCCTCCTGCAGTGGCTGCTATCACTAAAAATAGAACTTCAAGGTGTATTGGGGGATGGGATATTTCTGGGGGTAGTTGGAGTCTTCTTGGCTTTTCCTAACTGCTCTAGCTGTCTTTGGAAATTGAGAATTTACTTTGCACTGCATTTTAATAGGCATGGACCTCTCTGGGTCTGGCTTTGGGTGGGAAGAATCTTAGAGCTGTAAGGCTGCACTTACCAGCTCTGATTTGAGTTGGTCTACAGCCTTCATTCTCTGGCCGCACTCCTATGGTTCAGGAGTAGCGTTGATGCAGTCAGGTTTCATAGAAAGTGTGCGTACGTCCTTGGAAGCCCATCGCACAGCACACAGTGTAGATGACTGCAGTCACGTTTGTCTGACAGGCACCTCAGCCTGTGACTTGGAGGTGCAGAGGGACACTGCCATCTTCACTAGGTCAGTCTTCTGGAAGCATCGTTGGAGTGTCTGTGTGCTGGGGCGGGCAAGATGGTGTTGGTAACAGAGTAATAATTTATGCTGTGGCTTAAAGGCAGAAACAGTGGAAGAGAGCTCAGAAGAATAGGGAAGCTGAAGAAATCAAAGAGGAGGCATTATAGCATTTTTCCCATCCCTGAAAGCATCTTATATTTTCAATTCCTCTTTATTTTTAATTCTTTGTAACTATTTTTTTCTTACTACTTTTGATGGTGACTTCTGGGAACAGAGAGGCCAGGACAGAGTTTCCAGTGAAGAGAAAGCCCTTCATTCGCCTTGCCTTCCTGTGTCAGTGGCAGACGCTGGCTGGGCACTCTCTTCACAGCCAGCTCTCTCACTTGGGCCTGTGGTTGGGCTCCGTTTTACTGAAATAAATTAATATGTGAGAAATATCTTAATCACTCCCTCAAGATTCCTTGCAGACTCTTTTGTACTGCTGAACATTTGGCGGTGGATGGTAGAGTCAATGTGGAACCAGAAAACACAGATTAGAATCAGAAGAAAGTTAGGAAGAAACTGTTTGCTAGGAATGTCGGGAAGCCTTGGCCGAAGTGCACGGGAAGTGTTTCAGACTTCAGGTTTTTCTTTTTCTAAGTCTTGGGAATATTTGCATGCATATAGTGTGATATCATGGGGAGAGGCCCAAGATATAAATGCAGACTTCAATTATACTCCATATACGCCTTTTCTACACAGCTTGAAGGTCGTTCATAGTAGCGCCAGAGCACCTGCATTACGGCTGCATCCTGTCGCATGAGGTCAGGTGTGGAATTTTCCCCTGGAAGCATCTCGCCCGCACTCCAGAAGGTGTGGGTTTGGGAGCTTTCGCATTTCTGCTGTTTGGATTAAGGATGCTCAGCTTGTACAAGGAAGATAAGGGTGAAACCCCAGGGCACCAGGCAAGAGGGCTGCAGGGACCAGGAAAGGAGCTGACGAATCAGCTGCCCAGGAGGGAGAGCCCACAGCAGCTGGGAGAAGACCCGGGCCCTGAGGATGCACCTACTCTGAGCAGGGCAACTGCTGTGCAGAGGCCGAATACAGGGCTTCTGCCATCCATCACCCATGGGCCACAGCCCTGTGTAAACCTTGCCTGGGGCATCGGAGAGCAAGCTGTGCAACTGAGAACCAAAGGGCCAGAGCATCCCGCCTCCTCCCCGCAGCTGACACACCCACCTGCCCACATCTGTGCCCACACGCACCTCCACCCACGCAGCATGTGACCACACCCGTACACAGCACTGCCCGCTTGCACACACATAGTCCCCCCCATATCCACACCCATCCATGTGAGCACATGCACAGCCGTGCACACTTTGTCTGCTCATATACAGGTTGCTTGCCCACATAAATACAGTCACACACACACTGCCCTTCCCACGTAGACACACATGCACACTACCCCTTCCCCCCCCCCACCATCCACCCATAGCACACAACCTACCCTCCCTTCACACCCGTGTACATGAACGCCACCCCCCCAGATCCCATACACATGTACTCACCCGTGAACACACACAGTGACATCACCATCCTCCTCACACATGGACACACAGGTACGTAGTTATTCATCCTGTTGACCTTTCTGGCTAGCGAGGGATCCTTTTGGGGACCATCCTTTCAGAGGTAGAGATGTCTTGGGACTCTGCTTTGTTCCTGGCAGTAGAAGAAGTGTCACTTGCTGGACTCTGACCTGCCAGCTTCAAAATGGCACAGGGGAGGGGACTTAGGAACATTTGGGTCTTCCTTGCTTACTTAGTGGGTGATGTCCAGTGGGACGTCATTCTGGACGGTCCCCTCTGCACACAGTGTGGCCAAAGCGACTCCTTTAACACGTTGCTATAGCTACTCATTCACTTAGTGTGGCTGTGAGAATTTCTCCAGTGCCCCCATTTCTGTGACAGACATACAGATCTTCACCTCAGAGTCCTCCTCCAGCCCAGTTCTGTCTCCTGGCTGCCACATCGCTATTTGGACCCTGACACTGACGGCTTTGTCCTAGGTGTGCCCAGCTTGGTGGGCTTTCTTCCCCAACATGATACCTCTCAGACCTCTGCTCAGTGCCTGGTCCTGCTGCTGGAGGGTCCGGTGTGTCCTGCAGGTCCTGCGCGGTGAGGCTGGAGGTGGTCAGCTCCCCCTACACAGCAGCTCCACTGCCCCAGCTCTGTGTTATCTCTTCTATTTAAAAAGCTGAAGACTTGCTCTAGTACAGCGGTCTCCCATTTTTTTTTATAGATTCCTACGCTTTGTTGCATACAATTTCAAGCATATACGCATAGTATGTGTTTGCTGGTATATGGGGTATGTCTACGTGCCACGAGATAAGGGTAGGTCAGGTAGGAGTGCCCAGAGCAGCCCTGGGACCTGTGCCGCGTGCTGCGGCTGGAGTCCAGACGGAGTGTCAGACCCCGCGGCGGGATGCACTGCGTGCTGTGCTCTCCTGCTACCCCGGGCCTGTGTGTGCGCATGTGTCCTTGGCTGTGCGTCTCTCTGGGTGTGGGTACAATGCAGTCACTGTGGCAGACTCCGTCCTGGAGCAGCTGTAATGTTTTCCAACAACAGTGTCTTTGTAGTGAAAATGGGCAGTGCACCAGCGGGTGCAGACCAGCATCCAGAAGAGTCTCATTGATCAAAAAGACCATTGAAGAGGGAAACACGAAACAGTCTTTGCAAGAAGAAAAAGCTAAGATGGCCTGTCCACTCCGCCTGCCCTGGACTCCTCTGCAGCACCCTCTCCCTGGGGCGGTCTGCCTTGAGACCCGGAGGGCCTCGTTCTCTCAGTGTGCCGGGCAGCTTTCCACTGCTGGGACCAGATATCCAAGAAACACACTTGGAGAGGGAGCTGCTTACTTGGCTCCAGGTTTCCGAGGTTCCGTCTGTAGTCAGCTGACTCGGTTGCCTTAGGCCTCAGTGAGTCGGGACCATTGCGGCCGAGGGAGTGGGGGAGGAGAGGAGAGCTGCCCACCTCCCACAGCCAGGAAGCAGAGCAGGGAAAGAGCCGGAGGGACCGGCAGTCCCAAGGCCATGCCTCCTGTGGCCCACTGCCTTCCTCACCCCCACACCGGGTCCCATCACTTCCCAGTGATGCTGTCACATCGTGATGTGCATTGTACCCTCACCACTGATGAAGCCGGTGCCTTAGGATCCAGGCAGTGGCAGCCAAGCCTTTCACACAGTGAGCTTTTGGGGGGGACATTTGGTCTGGTCATAGCACCCAGTTTGCACTGGAAAAATGCTCTAAGGAAAAATCTAGTTGATGGTGAGTTACTTTTGAAAGAGATATTATTAAAACATTTTAATAAGATACACAGAAAAGAATCAAAGTGGGGAAAACTGGGAACAGGTGCCTTTTCCTGAGCCTAATTTTAACCCTAAGGGGCCTCGAGTCCACGACTGCGGGGGTGTGGCTGGCGTTGGCTGGGGGACTGTCTCCCCAAGCTGCTGCCAGCCCACAGCCAAAGACAGTGGAGACCCGAGTCAGGTCCCCTTTGGGACAACAATGCGCCCTGCTGCGTGACTAGCTCCTCTGCGCGGGAAACACTTCCCCACAGTTCCTCAGAGTCACACTGTGCCGTCTGTCTCTCACTTCCGCCTGCCTCTCACCTTTGCAAGCGACCAGGCTGGCACGGGTGTCTGCTGGCCCTCCTGGCACCTTCATTTTTCCTCACAGTTGCTTCCCCTGACAAATGTCTTGCACATTTAGACCGGTCTCCATGTCTGGTTCTCGAAGGACCCAGACTGACACAGTGCCACTGAGCTGACCGAGACACGTAGGCGCGCGAGCCAACGTTTTACTCCATATGTCGACCTTTCCCAGTCTGACGCTCTGCCACCCACTCTGCAGAGTTTAGCTAGGACTCAGGGGTGCTGCCGCAAGGACTGCAGTTTGCCAGGCCACTAGAAACCTGCCTGTTTGCGTCGTCCTCAGTGGAATCTAGGAGCCCCGTCCTGGAGAGGCCCTGCCTTCGCCCCCGCATAAGTGAAACAAGTCTTTAAGACCCTGAGGTTTCCCATCTGGGCTTCTGGCTGTTCTGAACATCACAAGCGTGGAGGTTTCTTTTTTCTTTGGTGTCCTCACTACATGGCTCCTAAAAGTGCTTCTGTGCCATACCAATGTTTAGTTTCTAATTGTTGTGTTTTTTTTTAATCAGCTTCTTGAACTCAATTTTCCTAACATCCCCATGGCATGGTTTTTTATCTTTGTATGTGTGACATTTTAGGTGGGGTCCTTATTAGTCACAGGTGTCATCCCGTGGGGAGTAGGGTGTCTGAATGTGATCCCTGGACTCTACTCAACAGATGACAGTAGCACCTCTTGGGTTGCAACAACCGGAAATGTCTCCAGACATAGTCAGATGTGCCCTGGGGGACAAAATCACTCCCAGCTGAGAATCACTACTCCTTGGTTTTAAATGACCAGTGCAGTATCTTAGCAACACATCTCACTCACGTTAGTAGCCCTCTCTCAGCTAGTGAAAGACGGCTTTGGTTCTTCTGTCGTCAGACTGTACTTCTGACCTGTTTTGGTTTTCAAGTCTGCAATAAGCTTCTATTTCTTGCCTTATTTTTTTCACTGAACATTAGTTCCTCTAGAACCTGGAACCGGGTCATCAAATTCTTAGTCTTTTCAGGTGCTTTCTGATGAACAGTCCACAGGTATGCTAGCAGTAGGAACATATTTGATAGCAACACTAACAGGTACAATGGCAGGGCTCTTCCTGGAAGGCTGTGTCTACAGTAAAACACAAGAGAAGTCTTACTCCACGGCTCCGTTATTATTTGGCTGGACTGACTCTCTCATGGAGTGTGTGATCGTTATGAGCCAAACCGTTCCTGCGACTGTCTCCAGGGCATGCTTAGATTTTAGTCCATTAGCTTGAGGGTAGACAGGAGTGAGAATGACAGCTCAGATAAGGTTCCTGTAGGCAAATGCTGAAAACTAAACTAAGGGGCAGCATCCAAAAATTCAAAAGCTGTAAATTTCAGCCTAGATCTACCCGCAATTATGACAGTGGAGTGTTGAGATTAGTTAGGAGCACTGAACCATTTTGAAAGGAAACTTTGATAATCAAGAAAAGCATGCTTCTAAACATTGAAAGAAAAAGCCTGGTTCTTTGGATTGCTTTTGGTGGGAAGCAGGGGTCTTTGGTAGGACACTCAGAATATTCCACGTGTGTGTGTGTGTGCAGTAATTGTGGTGACCCAAGATGCCGAGTGCTCCGTGTGAGGGGTGGGAGTGGATGCAGGTGCTTTGCAGTGCTGCTGGGAAACAGAACCTGGGCACTTGGTTGCTGTCTCTTCATCCCTCTGTGGAAGTGACCATGGACCAAATGAACCAAAGCATCAGCTCTACCTTAGCGAGGTCAGTGCCCCAGGGCTCCAGGCTGGGAGCAGGCCAGCTTCCTCCTCTCTGGGGACTGTTGCAGAAGGCAACAGCTACTTAACCAGGCTCCCATGCCATGGTTTCTCCCTTCTTTCAGAGCCTCTTATGACCTTGGGACAGATGACCCCTGGTAATGCTTAGAACTCTAGGGCCTTGCAAGCACTCTGTGACATGGCCATCTGCCCTCAGAGACGACCTTCTCACGGCGCAGGGCCGGTGTCGCTTCATCAGCAGCGGGTGCTGCTGCCCTCTTCTCTGACTTTCGCAGCCCCCTCCACAGCCCTGGAGGAGCTTAGTGAATAAGGACCAACCCTCTGGGATTCGGAATCCTAATATGTCAGCTGACTCTGCTGGCCTGATTTCTTTGCTGTTTTCTTCTTGACAACAATAATTTTAAAAGCTGAGTTGCTAATCTCTGTGATCCAGCTCACTGATTAGGATCTCTTCATGAACCAATATAAATGACAAATTGGGTTAAGGTAAAAGCTACTTTCCTGTGCATTTCCACAGGCAATGACTCCTTCTACAAGGTCATCATGCAATAGTATCAGTTTTAAATTTACTTTGTGTCAGGCACTAGAGACCCAGGACAACCACATGACTAAGAAAGACCCCTCTCCTGAGGGTTCATGGAGAAGACAGCCCTGCAAATACATTAACAGAGCACAATGCGCTGTGGCTGCACTCTTTGCATAATCAACCCCAGGAAAGCACAAAGAAGACAGAAGCCAGCCCTGCTGGGTCTCCTCAGGGAGGCTTCTCAGCAGAGGTAGCATTTGAGCTGGCTTTCTAAGGAGGTCTAGAAGATCTCCTCTTGGAGATGCCAGCTGGGAGATGTGAGCACTGCACACATCGATGGTTGGAAAGGGGAAGGCTGGGAATGAAGTGGTTGGAAAGAGGTGGGGAAAGTCTCAGCCATCTTCCAAGTTGGAGGGTCAGGAAAGTGGCAGGGCTTTGGGATCTCCACAGCAGTTCTGTCATCACATTGCAGATCTTGTTTGAAAATCAGAAGAGTGGTTAGAGGTACTGGTAAAACCTGAACATTCAATAACCCCACTATTTGCTCAGTGTTCATGTTACGATGGAGTCCAAGGTGTGAGACACTTCGTTTTTATACCTTTTATGCTTGGGCTCCATATATTACCAGAGACATGATGCTTTTTTCTCAGTTTTTGTTCTGTATACTCCTATGTAGAATTTCAGTCCCCATGTTTATGAATTCTAGACAGCAGGACCAGTAAAAATTAAGTTCTTTACTATGCCTTCAAGGATTTGTTTTATTGTAGGGTGTGCTCAAATTTCAAGATAAACCTATATTTAACTGTTAATCAAGTTCTTGAAAATGAAGTTACTGGATGTAGTATTGTAAAACACTAAGAAATATATATTGTTCTTTCCCCTCGTTCCTAACAGGAAGATCCTAATTCTCTCGTAGATGGAGGTGCTAGGAGGACCATATAATATTTTATCTCTGGCTCTGCTTCCTGATACAGAGCTCCCAGGACCTTTGTAATTTCTTGAGTGATGACAACATAGGACACTAAGCTGGTAAATCCCTTGGAATTTCCTGGGTGATAGGAGCATCTTTGCTCTGATGAGGCAACTCTTGGTGGGATCCTTGATAGCCTCAGGATGAGGGCAAGTTGCCTGGGGAGCCAATTATGTCATTAGACAGTAGGCACTTTCAACCTTAACCCCCACCCCAGCCACTGGGGAGGGAAGAGGGGCTGAGTGTTGAATTGAGCAACAATGGTTAATCTCTTAATCAATCATACCTATGTAAAGAAGTTTCCATAAGACCCCAAAAGGATATGATTTAGGAGGCTTCTGGGTTCCTGAGGATGTGAAGGCACCATATCCTTTGCCCTATGCATCTCTCCCATCTGGACATATGTCCATATTCTTGGCATCATCCATTGAAATAAATCAATAAATGTAATTGAAGTGTGCCTTGAGTTTTGTTCACTACTGTAAAAATTAATCAAAGCCATAGAGGGGGCTGTGGTAATACCTGGAATTTGTGATTAGTACCTGAAGTCACTTTGGCACTACCTCCAGGTAGAGAGCATGGAAAACAAAACAGATCGTAAGATATCCAGCTGTTGTCTACTGGTGGATTAGTTGGTGTGTGTGGAGAAAATCCTACATGTCTGGCACCAGAGATGTGTTAAGTGACTGGGTGAGTGCAGGAAGAGTAAACTGCTTTTCCTCCTGTTCTTTCAGACCCAGCCACTACTCTTTTCAATTGGATTCATGATAAGTACCTGGCATGGGCTGTGCACTATTCTAAGATTCTGGGATTCGTTAGTGAACACAAACCTACAACAAAACCTACAACAAAAGATTTTTGTCTTTAGGAGTCTTGCTCACTAGTGGAGGCAATCATAAAATGAACAATAAATAAAGATTCATTTTATAGTAGCAGGACATTAGAAGTAATGTGGATAACAGAGAAAACTGTATATTGGGTTACAGAGGTGGAGACTACTGGGGAAGAGTGCTGTGGTTTTAGCTGATTTTACCCCAGTCACTCTGGGTAGGTCTCATTTTGAAGCTGCTATTTGAGCAAAGGAGGAAGTGAGGAATTTGGGGAGGACATTTCAGGCAGGAGGATTAACTGGTGCAAAATTACCTGGCCTGGTCAAGGAATGGCGAAGAGGTGAGTGCACCCCAAGCACAGCAAGCAACAGGGAAGAGAAGGGGACACGGAGAGAGAAATGATGGGGCTTGGTTGTCCGAGCTCCCCAAAGGTCATGTGTGAAAGGCTGCATCTAAGAGTGGAGGCCTAATAGAAGGTGTCAGGTCCCGGGGGGGGGTGGTGGCCTTGTAGGGCCCTGTGAGGGCGGGGCCTCTTCCCCATTCATTTTCCATCAGGAGGATGGTCTCCCTCCACCATGTACTCCTGCCCTGGTAGGCTGCCACAGGCCCAGGGCAACAGGACCTACTTTTCATGGACTGAAACTTCTCAAGCTATGAGCAACATAAACTCCCTGCATAACTGGGTTGCACTGGTTATTTACTTATTATTTGTTTAATTTATTTATTTTGCAGTACTAGAAAGCTGACTGGCACAGCCTCTGTAAGGCGTTAAGTTTTACTCTGAGTTTGATGAGGAGCTCTCAGAGATGTTCAGGAGAGCAGTCACATCATCTCCTTTTGCTGAAAGGACATTCTGGCTGCTGAAGGGTAGATGCTGTCTAGGAGGCTCAAGCAAAAGATGGTGGTGGCTTGACTCAAGGTGATAGCAGAGGAAATGATACTGAAAGATCACAGATATGTGCGAAGGCAGAGCCAGCAGGCTGTCTGAGTATGGAGTGAGGGGAAGTGGGTTCCTGGGGGACTCTGGAATCGTTAGTCTAAGGAACTGGAAGGGTTCCGTTGACATTAACTGCTGTGTAAATCTGTAGGTAGAATAATCTGGAAGCGGAGACCAGGAGTTTGTTTTGGGCATTTTGAGCCTGACATATCTCCTGACAGTGGTGAGGAGGCAGTGGAGGATGTGCTGAGTGCGGAGCGTGCATGTGGGATGCGTATGGAAGAGACAGAGCCACACACGGAGCCGTTGGCCTGGGGAGGATACTCGAAGCCACATGGCTACGTGAAACTTGAGGGGAAGGGAAGCAGAAAAGGAAGAGAGCTGAGCTCTGGGGAGCATCAGTGGTCAGGGAGGTGCACATCTGCAGGACCCCGTGGGTGATGGGCACATGCGCCAAGGCCACAGTCCACAAGTGAGTGACGCACAGGCCTTGGGTGAGGCAAAGGTCTTGAGCACGTGGCGTCCAAGATCATCGCAGTGCGCAGCCAAAGAAACCAAGACGGTGTCACTACAGTATTGGCCCCATGCATGAGACTCTCCATACTGCTTAATTCTAGGGCGTGAAGAGACATACCAGATGGGGAGGCCAAGTATGTGTGACAGATAATTGGCATTCTAAGGGACCTGAAGACCACTTAAGTAAGACTCACGCCACAAACTGGAACTGATCTGATTAGCTTCGTGCAACCCTCATAGGAGTCTCAGGTGCAGAAATGGCGTCTCCTTTTTCCCAGTCCAGTGCACTTTCCTCGGGCTCTCTCCCCTTGCTTTGAAAGTTTGCTATAGATCATACCAAAGAAATAACATTCCACAGACCTGGTAGGTTCTCTTCTCAGCCTAAATGACATGATGGAACCATAACACAAACACAGGTTCTCCTAGGGGACCTGGGGATAGACTTCTTTGCATCTGTCTGGAGACCAGCTCAGAGCAGGCTGAAGGCCTGCACAGATGCCTGCCGGATGTTTGGGGTGGCGGTGAAATTGTAGGCATTTGCAGAGTTCTCCATTAAGAATGTAGCCACAGGCTTCACTGCTGTGGTCAGAGCATTGCTGAGGTTTGGATATTGTGTCTGAGGAAGGCAGTGATTGTGGGCCAGAGGTACACCCCAAAGGCCTTCAAGAGGTGGCCCCCACAGGTGCTGTGCTCAATAAATACTCTTTGAATAAGCCCACCTGGGGAGCTTTAAAACTGCCCTGACATCCACTCTGCAAATCTGTTTGGGTGGAGTATCAGATATCGGTGCTCTTAAAAAGCTTTCCTGGCGATCACAGTACCCATTGTTGGGTTAGATAGAAATGTCTTACACAGCAGGTTAGGGAGAGAGGGGAGAATCCACTGTGTTGCAGACTGTCCTGATGCCCTTGGCAGTTTGGGTAGGTTCTCTGTGACTTAGTGTTTTCATCTAGAATGAGATTGGAGCTCTTTGGTGAGACCTATGGGAGAAGGTTAATTGAGAGTAGTCATAGGGAACATTAGAGGATTTTCAAGATAATCTTGGTGCAAATATTGAATAGCATTGTCTCTACTGCCAAATTGCAGAAAGGGGCCTTGGGAAAGCCAGGAGGGAAGCTGAGAAGCATTGCTCCCTCTCCGTCCCCTCCTGCTGATGGGGTGGTGGGGTGGGGGTGATGCTAAGCAGAGGTGGGAAGCATGGCAAGCTTCCACTCCCAGCTCCGGTAGCCCTCAGCCCTTTCCTGGCTGTTGGGTGTGTGCCCAGCTGTGTCTGGCTGGGAGAGATGAGGCTGCTGACATAGGCAGATGAGATCTGTGGTGACAAGCCAAGGGAGAGACGACATGTGAAAGACCTCTGCGCAGTTCCTCCTCTGTGTGATCAGCAGCCCGAAGGGGCGCATTTCCTTACAAATCTGGGGACGACATCACCTATGTTGCTGTGATGACGGCTTCGGGCTGGTCTTGCAGTTGGAAGGCGTGCAGCCAAGGTGATGGGTGCTGAGCGCGCAGCCCGCCTACCCCGAGAAGGGCTGCCTGGCACTTCCTCAACTGCTCAGTGGGAAAGTGGGAACAGAACCAGCTGGGTCATTATGCACATAGTAGAAAGAAGGTCCAGAGAAAGAAGATACCGGGATCTAATGGCTTCTGTCTTCAGCCTTGCTACCGGACCATCAGCTTAGAAATGAAGAGTCTTGGGCTGTACCTCAGGCCTACCTTTCTGTTTGATTTCTCCCCCAAACCCAGCTCATGAACATTCTGTTCCAGTCAGTCGTCCCTGGATACTTTACCCAATAATAAACTTCCTCTTTGGCCTTCCTGAAGAGTGATTCTCTACTTAGCTACACATTGGATCACCTGGGGGACCTTTAAGTCTGCCCTTCCCCCTGTTCCCCTAATTTTGTAGGGGAGAACATCAGGTATATGCACTTAAAAAAGTTTTCCTGGTGATCAGACTTTTCAATGTTGGAAAAGTTTCTTAGTGTAGGCATTGTGGGCCTTGAATCTTGTCTGATTTCAATGATTTACCCCTTTGATGATTACTTCTACAATTGTCTTTCCCTTGGCGTCTCTGCAATCAGAGAGCAAACTGTAAGGAGAGGAAGTTGTTCTATTTCCAAGCGGGAGGACTTGTGGCCAGGGAAGGAGCCCAATGCGTCAGCTGGGTGCTGGGTGCTTAGGGCTGGCCCCTGGACTTTTCCCAGCCCCAAATTTCCTCCTCCACAGAATAAGGCTACAGTAGATGATTCCTTGTGGTGCTTGCCAGTTCCGATGTTTTGCAATTATAATAAGCACTCAGGAAATGGAGACTGATTGCGGCCAGTCCTCTGCCTTGAAGCCCGGTGTCTGACCCATGTTAGCACAGGGTCCCCATCCACCTGCCCCTGGGAAGTAAAATGCCAGTGTTCTTCACCTCTGATGATGCATCTCCTCAGCTGGAAGCCAGGACTTTCATGGGGTCCCTTTGACCAAGCCTTGTCTCAGTCAATGGTGTTGGCAGGTCCTCAGTCCAAAGTGTGGGCTGGTGAGGAGCGGATAAAGGGTTTCTTGGTGCTGATTCCCACTCATGGAGCAAAGTGAAAATGCACTCACTTTTAATGTTAACAGTCACAGGTTACTATGGTTTGGCTCTTAAATGTCCCCTAAAAGCCCATGCTTAGTCCACTGTGTGGGACTACTGAAGGGTGGGGCCCAGAAGAGGTGGGCCTGGTGACTTTTCACCTATTGGGAACGCGGTTTGGATGGGTGTGATGAACTTTTGGCTCTGCCCTGTTCCTCATCTTTGACATCCTGACTGTAAGGCGCATGGTTTTGCCCTGTGTTCTCCACAACGATAGACTATACTGTCTTGCTCTAAGCCCAAAGCAGTGGGCTCAGCTCACCATGGACGGAAACCACAAACACTGTGAGCCAAAAATACACACTTACTGTTTTGACAAGTGTATTATCTCAGGTGCTTTGTTACCGTAACAAAAAGCTAACTGACATAGTGAAGAAAGGAGAAGTGTGGGAAGATCCACCCACAGGCAAGGATAAAGTGAGATTCCCTCTGGATTTGGGGGCAAGAAAGTGGACCAATAGGGACACTTTCAGAGCTTCAGGCTTGAACAGAGACACGTGGTGCAGTCCAGGGTGTGGCAGAATGGCCAAAGCCTGGAGAATCAGCTCTGGGGGTGCTCACACAGAAATGACAGACTCCTGTTCCCAACCCCAGAACGGTACTTGGGCAGTATCATCTGCACACACAAGTTAAACAAAAACATCATTCTGTTTGGGATTCCAGGATAGTGTTTTTCTGCTTGTATGGTCAGAGCAAAGTCATTAGCTGTCTGTTGAAGTGACTCCAGTCTTCGATTTCATCAGGCATTTTGAGCCCTATCTCAATCTTTTTTTCCACAGGCCAATGTTCCCTTCTCTCTCCTGCCTTCCCATACAGTTCCCCCAATCCCAGACTATGTCAGCCTCATCTGAAATGATAAAACAGGTGCTAAGTTGTCCTTCCATCTCCTGAGGGGTCATAGCGATGGAGCAGGAGAAGACTGAGAGGCCAAGAGGGAAAGACTGTCCTCTGCTGTAGACCGCCAGAACTCTTGGGATAATGAGCTTGTGTTGACAAAGCCCTCTGAGCCACTTGCCCAGTGCTGCTGAGCATTCTGCGTGCTCAGCTTGGGTGCAGAGTTATTTGCAGGCATTTGACAACCCTCTCACAGTGCCAGTGGAGTTCTTTGTTCTACTTCTTAAAACTCAGGCAAAGTTATTAAAAAAATCTGGACTGGACTTGGAGTTAAGATCTGTGGCTTTTAGTAATTTTCTGCTCTACAGTGTGGAACCTTGCACAAGACATTTTCTTTCCAAGGACTTCAGTTTTATCAGACATTAGAAAGAAATGGTAATATCTGCCTTTATCACACCAGAGAAAGTTTGTGTGTGGCTCCAGGGTACTAACAAGGAGAAACAATTTAGAAAACAGTAAAATATAATGGGAATATAAAATATTTTTTATCATTGTGCTTCCAGTTGGGTGGGCTCATATTTATTTATTGGAGACGTACAGAATTTTGTGCATGGTGGAAATCACAGTTGTTAATCTGAAGCAGAAAAAAATAGTGCCAACTTCCACTCAATGGGTAGCGGTCCCTGGACAGCCTGGAAGGGAGCCAATGACTGGTAAGTGGCATCTGCTGAGACTGGAGGAGGAGGCTGCAGTAGATCATGAGCACATTTGGCCATTTTTGCAAAGGGATATAGCTTTCAGGAAGTGGATGGACAACAGAGTGGTGGTAACTGGAATTAATGTCCACTTTCTAAGGAGTCAAAAGAACAATTTTGTTCTTGTCCCTCTTGGATGCATCAGTCCATATCACTGCTTATTTATGATTAAGATTCACGTTATGGCTTATGTCTAAAATGCCCCCCAAATCTCTTACGTTCAAAGGTGTGGCTGTCAAGGGGACTGGGTCTTAGGGGAACTGCATTCATCCCTGGGTGAATATAGAAGTCACAGAATGTGCAGTGGCAAAGTAGGCCTGATTGGAGATGGGTCACGGACAGGGTGACCTGGAAGGGTGGCTGCTTGCCCCCTTCCCCTCGCTACTTCCTGGATACCATGGTAAAAAGCTTGCTTTTGCCCTGCTGTTTCTGCCTTGGAGCCAACCAGTTGTGGACCGACTCCTCTGAAACCATGAGCCAAAGCAAAACGCTCCTCTTCTCCGTTGCAGGTGTTGATGTTTTGCACCTGCAATGGGACAGTGACAATGACCTTCAGGAGGACTGGGGCAGCGCCCTCTGGCGGGAATGAGAAGCTCAGGGGGTGGAGAACCTGTGATACCTGTGGGAGAAGGGAGTGGGTTAGAGACACAGCAAAGGGATGGGGGGTGAGGTAGCATGGAGTAAATGGACTGAAGGGTGGGGCCAGATGAGCCCATTTGATGCCAGCGGTGCCCAGGAGAAGCTCTGGGCTTAAATCATACTAGATGTTCTCAGAATGCTGCTATCTGTGTCCCTCCGCCTGGGCTCTTTCCCTGCAGGGGAGCCTGCCCTGCAGCCAGGCCTGAGAGCTGACCATGTGAGGCTTCCTGTTCCTTGCCTGGGATCCATCTCAGGAGACCACACATTGCTTCTTCCCACTTCCAGGAAGAAGTCTTGGCAGATACATGGGAGAGATTCCGCTGCTCCCCTGTCTTCCTAGAGAAGAATTCAAGGGCTTGAGGGTGCCACGCATCCTCCCTGTGGTCACCTGGCACGGGGTGGTGGCAGGCCTGTGCTCGCCTGGCCAGCTGTCTTCTGCAGTGGCCACGGAAGCCTGGTGCTCTGAGGTCTTTTCTGTCTCCTTAGAGGGTGTCTCAGCCTTTCTCAGTCCGTCACATGTAAGGTCCCTGTTGGCCATTTTTGCTTCTGTATTTTAATGGTTTGGACTAATTCCCACTTTATTTTTGTATTTATTTTAACACAATCACTTATAATGAGGCTAATGACATTTTGCCTCCGTGGCGGCGCATTTTAATTTGGTCTCGGAAATGTCAAAGTGATCCAGCAATTTGGTATCTCGGAAACACAAATCGTGGCAGGGACTGTAGGCTTCTCTCTCTATCATCCCGTCTCCCTTGCTGTCTTCTGGCTCCTAGGGCCACCTCTTCCCATCCGGCCACTTCTTAATGATGGCATGGGTGGAGATCAGTGGCAGAACATTGCCAAGACAAAAGGCTGGACCCCAGCAGGTCAGTGCTTCTCAGGAAGTGCGGTTAACACAATTACTCAGGTCTCAGGGCTCAGCTGTGTTTGTTATGCTGGAGACCGCCTCATTTCCCGATGGCATTTCTGTGTCAGTCCTTGTCCTTCCACTTGGAGTTTTTCTTTGTGCCTGCCTGCAGCCTTCTTTCAGCTTTCCAATTCTTTCTTTTAAAATAGGATTGGCTGTGTGTGTGTGTGTGTGTGTGTGTGTGTGTGTGTGTGAGAGAGAGAGAGAGAGAGAGAGAGAGAGAGAGAGAGAGAGAGAGAGAAGGATCAGAAGCAAAGTATTTGAGGCTTTGCCAGCCTTCCGTAGTCTATCTCTCATCATTTTCTTTTTCTTTCTATAACTCTTTAAAAGTGTACATAACATTCTTGACTCCTCATATGTCATGTGAGTTGCTGAATAATCTCAGATTTGGGATTGTTTAGTTGAAATGTTTTGTGGGATTGGAATTAGGAGTTTAATCCAGTTTGTTTTCAACAGGGGGCATGCTTGGTTTTGCAGGGGTGAGGCCCTGGGTAAGTTCTCTGATGCATCAGTATACAGATGCATCAACTTACAGTGGCGTCACATCCCTGTGTACCCACTGTAAGCTGAAAACACATCCCACACACCTAGCCTACTTGAGCGTGATAACTCGGCAACACCATATCCTGTAGGGAGACCATTACTTCCCTTCCTAAGGCCCAGCCGACCAAAGCCCTGACTCCCTGTAGCCCCCCAGCATTATGAGCGTCCTGTGATGCATATTGCTATCTGGGGAAAGATCAAAGTTTTCTCATCTTCTACTCAATGCATATCACTTGTATACCATTAAGCAGTCAAAAGTTCATCAGCTGAGGGTGGGCTATGTTCCAGTCCCAGAGGCACTGCTGACTTTAGCTTTGCTTCATGGGGAACTGGGGCACAGTGGTGGGTCTCCCTCAAGAAACTTGACTTGTCCTGGGATGGCTGAGTCTAGCCACATCTCCCCTCTGTCCTTCCCTGCCCAGTGCTTCCTACAGCCAATCATTCTTGGGAGGGTGGCGAGGGATGGCCTCTGCAGCCAGGACCGCCTCCACTTGGAGAGCGTGGAGAGCAGCCGTAGTTGTCTTCTCCTGGGCTCACAGGCTTGCTGCTCAGAGCCTAACCTTTGAGCAGGAAATTAGCACAGCAAAAGGGATGGATTCTTGGGGCAGCGAAGTCATAAGGTCAAACAGGGAAAACTCCCAGCATAACCCAGACAGATCCTACGTCCCAGAATGGCCTCGTGTAGGTTTCTATTTAGAAACCACTTTGTCAATTTCTTTGCCAGCTTTTCCATGTAGTAAGAATACTTTATCTTTATAAAGCAGCAATAAGTGGACAGTGTAATATATTTCACTTTTAATAAGGTGTTGCCAGTTGCACACACTCTGTAGAGCAATTAGTGTCAAAAGCTGCTAAGCAATGCAAGGAACTGTATGTGAGTGTTTACAGACTGAGAGGATTTACAGCAGCATTTGGGAGAGTGGTGACCACAGTGTGAGGGGCCAGGGAGGGGATGCTGACCAGCTGAGGTTAGGCCTACTCACCCTGCGTGTTTCGGGAACTTCTCCATAGCATGTACTAGGATGCTGTTCCCGGCGCTGGGAGATGGTAATGGTCCTTTCAGGGTGCATGAAGCAAGGGAAGGACACACATATAGGAATCCCAGGAGCTGAGTTTCTAAGTCAGCTGTGCCACTACAGGTGACTGGTAGGCAAACACCTTTCTCTGCAACTTATATTGACTATCTGTAAAAAGAAGATGAGAAAATATCAGAGAGCTCAGAATACAGATATTGTTTGTATTCCCAGCCCTCACATCCGGCTTTGTTCTTTCAGACTGTGTCATTTTCTGTCCCCTTGGTGCTAACAAAAACAGCAACCAAACTAGTGTGCAACTCATCCGGGGTTTCCTGATTTACACCAGAAAGTTATGCATGTTGGGAACTCTGCCTTGGGACACCTGGTCTCCCTGAGAGAAACCTGAGCCTCTGTCCTCCAAGAGGTCTGCCTCACCTCCTGTTATAGTGCACATGGCTGTAAACCACAGGATGTGGGAGGAACAGCCCAGCAAAGACGCACCCAAGGACACGGGCTCACAGTCAGAGCGCTGGCTCAAAGGTTCCTAGGTTCTTCCCTGATGATGGTGCTGAGCTTTGGCAGGAAGAGATTATAGGGTGAGCACCCCGAACCCCCAAACCTGAAACCTGAAATGCTCCAAACCCTGAAATGTTTTGAGTGCCTATATGATGCTACAAGTAGACATGATGGGAGTGTCCAACAAGCACAGACTGAGCCAGCTGTGATGATGCATCCTGTCATCCCAGTGTTGAGGCAAAGTCAGGCACAGGTAACTTAGCAACATAGTGAGAGACCGCTTCAAATGAACAAACAAATAAACAAAGTGCCACACACACGCACGCACGCACGCACACACAAACCCTGCAGTAACAGAATGCCCATGTGAGTGGCTAAGATACTGAAACCCTTGCATTCTGATAGTTCAATGTACACAAACTTTATTTCATGCCTCCAAATGATTTTTAAAATTGTATAAAGTTACCCTCAGGCTATGTGTACAAGATATATTTGAAAGATACATGAATTTTGTTTTTGACTTATATCACATCCCTAAGACATTTCATGATTTATGTGCAAATACTCGGAGCTGGAAGACCTAAAATCCAAAACACTTCTGATCCCAAAGATCTCAGAGAGGGGACAGTCAACCTGGAAGGGTGTTTCTGTCTTCCTGTGCACTTCCAGATCTAGGCTGTCCTCAAAGCCTCAATCCAGCCCCAGGTGCAGCCTCCTCTTGACCTCAGCACTGTTCCAGGTGGGGATGGGGGAGCAGCCCCTCCCCCGTGTCCAAGGGTCCTTGCTGTCTGCTTTGGAAGAGGAACAGCAGGGAGTGCCCACCTGGCTGGGCAGCTGGCGTCTGCCTGGCTCCTGCCTGTGTTTTCCAGGGTGGGTCAGGAGGGGTGGTGTTAGCTGTCCTGCAGGTGGGACAAGGTGTTACTTTCATTCTGTTGACAAGAAAGCATTCAAAGAGGTGAAAGCGAGGCGTTCAGGCCTTGCTCTGGCATGTCCCACATGAGTTTCCTCTGATGCCACATATCCACCAGAGCAGTTTTCTTTTGTGGCCTGATGCATCTTTCGAGCACTCGAGGAATTTCAGAGGAGTGGATCACAGATGGAGAAGCTAGATTGGGAACACACGGCATAAAGACGGCCTGGGCTATCAGTGGCCATGGGAGGATTAGGGAAGGGAAGGCCAGAAGGGCCATGGCGTGGGGTGGGTGGCAACGTGCTAGACTGGGACGTGGGAAGCTCCTCCTCAGATGCCAGAGAGGAATGATGGATACAAGTAAGGGGAGCCACAGGCTTCCAGAAGGAGCTTTGTTGCTCCCTGGCTGAGACGGAGGGGAGCTATGCTCTGTTTCCTGGTAATTAGCCTGCCCTGTCCCTGTAACTTCTGAGGGGGGGAGGTAGAGTGATTCTCCCCAAGTGGTTCCCTCTAAAGATAACTGGATGGGGGTGGAAGTACATTCTCACTTGATTTCCAACCCACAGTTAATCCCTTGAGAAGAATTTTTTTTTTTAATATAGCAAGAGCAGCTTTTGGGAAGTCTGAGCATCTGACTTAAAACACTGTTCCCGGGTACCTTCTTCATTTGAGTTTTGTGCAGCATAGCAGACCATACAAAGAGGATGTGGGATTACTTACTTTTGACCATCAATGCATACACAGGGACTTTAACTAATTTTGAGAGTGTGACTGGATGACTTTGTGTGTTTGGATTTTATGTGTGGCACCGCACACAGGGCAGCTTTCCGAGCAGACCTCCCCTGAGTCAGAACGGCGTCGTGTGACCCAGACGGCAGGGGAAGGCAGCTGTGGCTCCGGCCGTGCCTGCCTGGCTGGATCCCTCCTGGGGGGCTGCAGGTGAGCCAGTGGGGTTGGCAGGTGCAGGCTCTCTGGTGCTGTCTGTCCCAGCAGAGCCACCCACAGCCTCCTTCCTGCCAGAGCTCTCTCAGGTGTTCGGTTTTCTTTTCCTGCTCAGTCAGCCCTGGCTCCACCTGCTGCACCTGTGTGCACCGAGGACCCTAGGGCCATTCTGGGCACCCGGGATGGGGATCCATCCTTTGCAGGCCTCCTAATCGCAGGAGTGTCATCCCTTCACCCTGCTGGCATGCCTCCCTTTCTTTCTTCCAGCGTTTTTTCTCAGTGGAGTTAAAGTCCCTCTCTGAGTTTGTTCTCAGAATTCGAAGGTTTCTATTTTCACACCTCAGTAATTGGTGCTATGTGTTGAAAGTAACTCTGGAACTACAGCCTGCTGGGGTCAGGAAGAGCTGAATTAAATTAAGGGAATAGAAATTGGCAAGATGCAAGAGGAGGACTTCCCTTCTCGAGGCAGCCATCAGCCCAGTGCAGGAGCTACTTCGCAGCTGGCTGGCTGGTGGGCACCTGCCTTCCTTCCTTGGTCCCTAAGTGGGAGCCCTGTGGGGAAGGGTGGAGACAATGAGGCTCCCCCCCTACTTTCCCCCAGCCTCTGGCTAACCCTGGAGACCCACAACACACAAGCAATGCCAAGAAAAGGCATTATGTTAGCGAAATGAATTTGGAGTGATTAATTATGCAAAACATCCCTGTTTTTAATAGCATAATGGAGGGAGAGAACTGACAAAAGCCAGGAGTCTCTTAGTGACAGCAGCTAATCCATCCAGAATTCATACTTGGTGGTAGACACGGTCCTGCTGGCCTGAGTCCCTTAGGGCGGCAGATCCAGCTCTGGATTCATGAGAAAAAAGCAGTGGGTTTCACCATTTCTCCTTCTGTGTTAAGAACTAATCTTTCAATTTAAAAAAATTATTTTTTCAGCTAGTGTTGTTGATCATTTATTTTTGACCCCCTGGAAGGTTTTTCAATTACTCTAATAAAAAGAAGAAGAGCCCGCAAAACAAAC
The DNA here is from genome assembly GCA_004027295.1 of Dolichotis patagonum. Taxonomy (NCBI): domain Eukaryota; kingdom Metazoa; phylum Chordata; class Mammalia; order Rodentia; family Caviidae; genus Dolichotis; species Dolichotis patagonum. Next base: position 161,354 of record PVJX010000920.1, read on the forward strand.
AAGCAAACAGTGAACACCTCTTCTCTGCTCAGACTGCAGGTGCCTGACTCTTCTTCCAGGCTGAGATATTTACTCTTACTCTAATCTGTCAGAGGGTTTGCCTCCAGGAGAGGGCTGCCCTTTGGGTGTGACTCACAAAGAGCTTCACAGCTGCAAAGTGTGGGTTCCCCTTCCAGCAGAGGTAAGGTCAGGGCAACAAATTCCCTCAGTGGCCAAAGGGCTTGAGGCGCCAATGCCCTGGGACCCAGAGGGATGGCGGAGGGTGCTTAGGATACACATCCACATATGGATTTCTTCTGACTGGAAATGGATGAAGGGCAGGAATAAGATGTTATATGACAGAAGGAAATACTTAGCCAAGACAGCATCGCTGCTGTTCCTTCATGCTGGTATGCTGGTAGAGACACCATGGTGGGAAACTCCCATTATGTTACCTGTTTCTTCCCATCATGCTCCCTGTTTCCTCCCATCATGCTACCAGTTTCCTGCCCTGCACATGATGTCTGCATCGCTGCAGGCTTTTTCCTCACTGTTCACTCTGCACGCAGGAGGATTTGGGTCCAGGTCAGTGAAGAGTGGTGCCTGGAGAAACTGGGTTACTCTTCAGCTCTTCACAAGCAGAGACAATGCGCAAAGTGGTGGTTACGTGTCTGAGGGCAGATGCTGGCTTTCTTGCCTCTGGCATGGGTTTTGAGGACTTGGATGGATGGTAAACTTTATTTTGTATCATTTTACTCACCTGCAAAGTGGCAATAATGCTGCTTCCTACCACATAGAGCTCTGAGACACTTAGATAAAGTTGTCTCTCAGGATCCATGGGGGCAGACCTCAAGTCCCTTATGTAACCTGACGTAGTATTTGTCTGTCACTTGTGTGCATCTCCCCATATACCTCAAATTATCTGCCTAGTCCTATAGTGCCTAATACTTCTCATATTTAATGCTATGTGAATTCTTTTTTTAAAAAATTTTAAACAAATTTTATTTAAAGAGAAAAAAAGCAAAACAGAAAAAAGGGGAAACAATAATACGAAATTCCAAAAAATAAAATAAACACTAAGAAATCACTAGTTGGCAAATCACATACTATCATCTTAGAAATAGTTGTTTAAGTTACAAAATTAAAGCACACAAAGTGGACATTCAAACAGTGAGGCTGCAAACAGTTCTGCTCAATGATCCAACAAAAATTTAGTAATATGTTTATCAATCTTACATCCTTAAATACACATGAAGTTATATTCTTTAGAGCACTTTTTTTCCTCTCCTTTTGACAATAGCAATTAAACATTTTGGGTTTTATTATTCCCACAGTTCTTATTATTACTTTTTACATTAGAGACACAATGTGATATTTATAAATATGATTCTTATTTATTTCACTTATGAGGACAGTCTCAAGTTGCCTTCATTTCCCTATGTAGGCCTCAAGATCATCCTTTTTTATAGCTGAGTAATATTCCATTGTATAAAAATACCACATCTTTTCCATCCACTCTGCAGTTGATGGGCATTTTCATTGTTTCCAAGATTTAGCTATTACAAATTGTGCTGTTATGAACATGGGTGCACATATATCACTGTGATATGACATTTTCAGGTTTTCTGGGAAAATATGCAGGAGGAGAATAGCTGGGTTGAATGGAACTCCAAAATCCTAGTCTTCTGAGAAATCTCCATACTGATTTCCATAGTGTCTGTACCAGTCTACACTCCTACCAACAGTGGAGCACTGTTCCTTTTCCCCCACAGCCTCACCAACATTGTTTAACAGTTGTTTTCTTGATGACGGCCATTCTTTCTGGAGTGAGATGAAATCTCAATGCTGTTTTAATTTGCATTTCTTGAATGACCAGCGATGGTGAACATTTCTTCATGTATTTGTTTGCCCTTTGTATATCTTCATCTGAGAACTGTGTGTTCATCTCAGCTGCCCATTTTTGGAGAGGGTCTTTGAATCTGGGTGGCTTGATGTTTTTCAATTCTTTATATGTTCTTGATGTAAGTCCTTTGTCTGAAGGGTTGCTGGCTAAAATTCTTTCCCATTCTGTGGGTTTGCTTTGCACTCTGTTGGTGATTTCTTTTAAAGTGCACAAACTTTTCAATAATATGAGATCGCAGTTGTTGATTCTTTGAAGTGCATTTTGTTCATGAATTCTCTGTCTACCCCTATGTTTCCAAGACTTCTACCTACCTTGTCTTCCAGTAGATTTAGTGTTTCTGTATTAATATTTAGATCTTTGATCCATTTAGACTTTAGTTTTCTGCATGGTGATAGGCATGGATCTAGTCTTTTGCATATGGAGAGCCAATTTTTCCAGGACCATTTATTAAAGAGGCTATCCTTCCTCCAGAGAACATGTTTAGCCCCTTTGTCAAATATCAGGTGACTGAGTGTCTTTGTAGTTATGCTTGCACCTTCTAATCTGTTCCACTGATCCTCAAGTTTGTTTCTTTTCCAATACCATGCTGATTTTATCACTGTGGCTTTTTAGTATAGTTTCAGGGCAGGAATTGAGATGCCTCCTGCTTTGCCTTTGTTGCCCAAAATTGCCTTTGCTATTCTAGGTTTCTTGTGGTTCCAAGTGAATTTTAGCAGTGTTTTCTCTAGATCTGTGAGGTATGTTAATGGTATTTTGATTGGGATTGTGTTAAATCTGTATAACAGTTTTGGGAGTATGGCCACTTTCACAATGTTGGTTCTTCCTAAGCAAGAGCGAGGAACATCCTGCCATTTTTTAATATCCTCTTCAATGTCCTTTTTAGTGTAGCATAATTTTCAGCATATAGGTCTTAGTTAGGTTGATTCCTAAGTATTTCATTTTTTTTAGGTGCTATTGTGAAGGGCGGTAGTTCCATAATTTCTCTCTCAGTGAGTTTTTTGTTTGTGTACTGAAATGCTATTGATTTTTGAGCATTGACTTTGTATCCAGCTACACTGCTGAATTTGTTTATTACCTCTTGTAGTCTTTTAATGGAGTTTTTTGGATCTTCTATATAGAGTATCATGTCATCTGCAAATAGTGATAATTTAACTTCTTCCTTTCCCATCTTTATTCCTTTTATTTCTTTCTCTTGTCTGATTGCCCTAGCTAGTGTTTCCAGAACTATATTTAATAGGAGTGGAGATAGTGGATATCCTTGTCTTGTTTCTGATTTTAGTGTGAAGGCTTTAAATTTTTGTCCATTTAGTATAATATTGGCTGTTGGTTTATCATAAATGGCCTTTATGAAATTGAGGTACATACCATATATTTTGAGTTTCTGTAGAATTTTTATCATGAACCAGTGTTGGATTTTATCAAAAGCTTTTTCTGCATCTACTGAGATGATCACGTGATTTTTATTTTTGTCTCTGTTGATGTGGTGTATTACATTTATTGATTTGCATATGTTGAACCATCCCTGCATTCCTGGAATAAATCCCTCTTTGTTATGTTGTATAATCTTCTTGATGATTTGTTGCATTTTATTTGCCAATATTTCATTGAGAATCTTTGCAATGTTCATTAGTGAGATTGGCCTATAGTTCTCCTTTTTGGTTGGGTCTTTTGCTGGTTTTGGTATCAGAGTGATACTTGCCTCCAAGAATGATTTAGGGAGGACTTCTTCTCTTTCAATTTCATTGAAGAATTTAAGGAGTGTTGGCATTAAATCTTCTCAAATTTCTTATAGAATTCAGCCATGAATCCTTCAGGACCTGGGCTTTTCTTTGTTGCTAAGTTTTTAATCACATTTTCAATTTCAGTAGCTGGTACTGAGTTACTCAAAATTGTTACATCTTGATTGAGCTTTGGTAGTTCATGTGTTTCTAGAAATCTGTCCATTTCCTCTGTGTTTTCCAATCTATGTGAGTAGAGATTTTTAAAGTAGGTGTTCATGATCTTTTGAATTTCCATGGGATCTGTAGTAATTTCCCTCTTTCCAGTCCTTATTGCATGGATTTGAGGTTTTTATTTCTTTTACTTGATAAAGTTGGCTAGGGGTTTATCAATTTTGCTTATTCTCTCAAAAAAACCAGCTCTTTGATGCATTAATTGATTGCATTGTTTTTTTTTTTTGTTTCAATTGCATTAATTTCTGCTCTAATCTTTACAATTTCCTCTCTCCTATGAGATTTGGGTTTGACATGCTCTTCTTTTTCTAGAAGCTTGAGATGAAGCATTAGGTTGTTCATTTGTGCTCATTCTGTTTTCTTGATATGACAATTTATTGCTATATATTTCCCTCTTAAGACCACTTTCATTGATTGCCACAGGTTACAGTATGTTGTTTCTGCATTTTCATTAAATTGCAGGTATTGCTTTATTTCTTCTTTTATTTCATCTGTAGCCCACTGGTTGTTCAAAAAGTTTTTATTTAATTTCCAGTATTTATGCAGGTTTTGCAATTTTTTTGCCATTAATTTCCAATTTCAGTGCATTGTGGTCAGATAGTATCCATGGGATAATTTCATTACCTTTGCAGTTACTTAAGAATGTTTTATGGGATAATATATGGTCTATTTTGGAGAATGTCCCATGAGCAGCTGAGAAGAATGTGTATTCTGATGTGGTCGGGTGGAACACTCTGTAAACATCTACTAAGTCCAATTGCTCACAGGTATGATTCAGTTCTATTATTTCTTTGCTGACTTTTTGTCTAGTTGATCTATCTCTTTGTGACAATGGGCTGTTAAGGTCTTCTGTTATAATTGTGTTCTTGTGTATTTGGTTTTTCATGTCCATTAGTATCTGTCTTATATAGTTGGGTGCCCCTGTATTTGGTGCATATATATTTATAATTGTTAGTTCTTCCTCTTGAATTTTTCCACTAACAAGTATGTAGTGACCTTCTTTATCTCTTTTAATCATTTTAGGTTTGAAGTTCATGTTGTCTGCAAAGAGAAAAGTTACCCCTGCTTTTTTCTGGGTTCCTGTTGCATGGAATATTGTTTTCCATCATTTGACTTTTAATCTATGAGTTTCCTTTTGGGTCAGATGTGTTTCTTGTATACAGCATATTGTGGGATTATGTTTCTTGATCCACTCTGTCAACCTATTCCTTTTGATAGGTGAATTGAGGCCATTTGCATTTATGGATATCACTGATATGTACTGGCTTGACTTGCCATGTTATGTTCTAGTTGTTTGCTTTCTGCTTTTCCCCTCTTGTTTAATTGCTTGTCCTACCTGGTGGTTTCTTTCTGTTGTTCTAGGGATTGTGGTCATTTTTATCTCTATGTCTTTCAATAGTCTTTCTAGGGTTGGCTTGGTGGACATGAATTTCTTCAGTTTGTCTTTGTCATGGAAGTATCTTGTTTCTCCATTAAATTTGAGTGAAAGTTTTGCTGGGTACATCAGTCTGGGTTGAAAGCTGTTTTCTTTCAGGGCTTGAAATACCTCACTCCATGCTCATCTTGACTTGAAGGTTTGTGCTGAAAAGTCTGCTGTGATTTTAATGGGCTTTCCTTGATAGGTGAGTTGTGTCTTTTCTCTAACAGCTTTTAGTATTCTGTTTTTATGCTGTATGTCTGAGACCTTAATTATTATATGTCTGGGTGTAGGTTTATGTTGTTTGTGACTGGTGTTCTATATGCCTCACTTATCTGTGTATCAGACTTTTCCCCCATGTTTGGGAAATTTTCTCCTATTACTTCTGTGAATATTTTAGATATGTCACCTGCATTCACTCCTGCCTCTTCACTGATGCCTATTAATCTTATATTTTTTCTCTTAGCATCATCTTAAAGCTGCTGGACTTTCACTTCATGCTGTTTTGTTATTTTTAAAAGTTCTCTCCTTTCATAATCACTAATTGTGAGCCTGTCCTTGAGGCCTGAAATCCTATTCTCAGCTTCATTTAAATGGTTTTGCATGCTTTGAATAGAATTTTTTGTTTCTGGGATGTCTCTTTGAGTTTGTTTCATGAATTCTTCATTTTTTTTGATATTGTTCATTCAAGGTTTCAATCAGTTTCCCATGCTCCTATACTTTTTTCTCTACTTGTTCTTTAGTTGCACTTAGCAACTCCTTTACTAAGGTTATTTCTATCTTTACATGGGAGAGTACTTCTAATTTGATTTCTTCTATAGCCTCATGGAGTTGTTTTTTTATTTCACTTGCTATCTTTTCAGAGATTTCTGGTGTGTTACTTTTGAAGTTCTCTATTTCAGTGTCTCCTGTACTTGCTCCTGGTGGACTGGATGTTTGAGATTGCATTTTGCTTTTTCCTTTTGCCATTTTCTCCTTTCAATTTAATATTTGGTCCTTCACTCCCATTAGCGTCAGCTGTTGGTAGTATTATCTTGGGGTCCTACTGTGTGGTTGATGTGTGTCCAATTGCTGGGTACCACAGTGAAGAGGAGGGCCAGTCACCTGACTTCCCACTGCAAGGCCTGTTGGGTGAGTCCTATATTCTTCCTGGGCTGACAAGCCTAGGAGTATTGATGTAGGTCAACTTTTAGTTCCTGCTGTTACTTTATCTTCAGGTTATTCCAGGTCACCAAATCTCCCTGTCTATAGTGTTTGTGTTGGCTGAGGCCCTACTGTGTCCCTATTGTGTGCCTGTGTGTCTCACAAGCCTTTTTGATTTTCTCCAAGTTGGGGGAGTCTTTATTGGCACACTCTTCACTCTGCCTGACATTTTCTGTGTGCAGAAAGGAGTCACCATACTCTTGTCAGACTCACCAAGGTCTTACAGTTAGTTGGAGGGAGCTTTACTACTGGCCCTATTTACCCACTGTACACCTCTATTTTAGGGGCATATTCAGCACACTGACTGGAGCCAGCTGAGATCTTCTGTTTGGGCGAGGCAGTCACTGAATCTCCCCTGAAGCTAGCACAGTTAATCCACTATAGTCCAGGGTTCTGGGGGAAAGGGAAGGAGCTCTGGCTGGAGCTCCCTGGTCCTGAAAGGTCATCACGGAGAAGGTGGAGTCACAGGAGAAACCCGCATCCAGGGCAATCAATGGTATGATCTTGAGTTTGCAACTCTGTACACTAGGATTATTTAAACCCCAGCATGGCTGTGGGTATTCAGGCTCTGGCACCCTTAAAACATCCCAGGGGATTGCACCTTGCTGACCACCATGCAGGTGGCATCGGTGTCCTGTTCCAGCTCCGTGCTCCACACCGCCCACCGAGTCCCCATGCCCAGAGCCACCACCTCCTCCCAACCCTGCAGACCTAAATTCTTATTACTGTTTGGTGAATAGTGACAAGAAAAAGAAGCCTGTAGGTGATGCATTCCACTCTCTGGTAACAGACACAACGTACTAGACACACTCAATTTAAACTTGAACAACTTGAACTTTAACAAACTTAAATTTAATGGAGGAGGCTTTTGCTGTGGCTCGGGGCTGCCTGTAGCCAAGGTGGGACTGGCGTGGTGGAAGAGGTGTTGTGTTCACGGCAGCTGGGAAAGCAGAGCAGCAAGGAGGAACCAGCTCAGCCCCCAGGTCAGGCCCAGTGACTCACCTGCAGCCAGGCCTCAGCTCCTGGCAGCAAGTCAGCCCTGGGGCCCCATGACCCAGGCACCTTGGATACCCTCGGGGGACATTTTAGTGACTGAAAGAGAGGGAAGCAAAGTGTTCTTAGATGAGTGCTGGAGAGAGACCCAGGCCTGGGGACTAACAGGCAATCCTAGCAGGGCGCGCCTGCTCTTCTGAGTTTGTGCGGGTTTGGCCAAGTGCTGGGAGCACTGCCAACTACAGTTTTGCTTTCTAGAACTTTCTAGAAATATTTTTCTGAAATTAAAAAGAAAAATTTCAATGGGAGTGCATCACAGCTCATTCCATCTTAGAGCCAGGCGGTGCCCGCGACTGCACCCACAGGAGCTCCTCCCACGACTCAGGCATTTGCACCCTCATCCGCTCTCCTGCCTGCCCTATGCACTCCATCCCCAGCACCGACACCCTTCTGCCTTGGTCCCTTGGGCTCAGCTGTTTTCTATCTTTCTGTTGAGTGAAATGTAAAGCCAGTGCATAGTCTGTGGGACCGTGTGAGCCTCACGACTGCATGAGCTCCATGGCAAGGATCAGGAAGACTCTTAGGCCCAGGTGGCCTGACAGTGGACAAAGGAGCCCTGTGAGTTTCCCCACCAGGTTCCCTGTGTTCTGGTTCTGGTTCTCCTCGCAGACTCCGCTTGGTGTCTCTGCAGGTTCTCCATTGCCTTGGTGTCTGTTTCCTTTGTTGGTTTTTCTGTCCTTGGCCCCCACATTGCCCTCTAGCACTGTCTATTTCTTATCTCTCTGGACACAGGAAAGGGAGAATTTCTGTTCTTCCTTCAGGTTCCGAGGGGGGCTAAATCAGCGCACACCTGGAAAGGGAGCTGAGCAGAGACCCAGGCCCTCCGTGTGAGCTCCTGCCCACTCAGAGGGCACAGGGTGAGGGGAGTCTGCAGCAGCTGTGCCGCCTGCTGCCGGGCGGGTCTCATCTCCTCGCCCCTCCTGGGGCTGAGAGGCTGTTTTGCTCTGGCTACAGCACAACCTGGCGTAATTTATACAGGTGCAGCCAGTGTTCCTTTTAAATTGATAAAAACAGAGCACAGAGCCCGGGAAGCCCTTTGACCCCTGATCCCTGGTCCATGGAAATTACAGGCGCTGTGCAGTACGCTGCCTCTTGATGTACTTGCAGTGGGGAGATGCCGGTTAATTTGCCAAGACTCAGAGGTGACCCAGGTTTAATAAAGAGGATTAATGGATTTGCGCTAAAGGTCTTGGCTGTTTTAAGCAGATAGCCTCTTCCCTCGAAGACAGCTTGCAGACTCTTACTCAGTGCCTTCTCTTTGGGGAAATAGCTCAAGCTGCTTGCTTAAAGGGGCCTCTTTCCCCTTTTGCTTCTCAACACTAACTGGCCAGAGGTGGTCAGGTGTTCTTTGTGTACTCTCAAAACCAGAGGGATAAAAGCTCTCACTGTTCATGGGAGCACTGACCAGAAGGCCTCTACTGGACTGCTGGTGGGCGTTACTGCCTGCCTAAACAGCATTTGTGTGGCAAGAATCAAAATGCTTAGGAACACTATGCACAGCACAGCAGATACAGACTTGATTTTTATCATTTCGTCTTATGAAATAAGATGCCTATAAAGATGTTCAGCAAAAAGATTTTTTTTTAAGAAATAGGGACAGGGAGATGTGGAACAAAAAATTTGTTAAATAGATTGGACTACATCTGTGTACTATGACGAGAGGAAATTAAACATTCTTTTTATTGTTTTGAAATTATAGGTTTTAAAATATGACCTACTGTCAAACTCACTTTTGTAAAATAAGTTATACAGACACATCAACATCACAGGCTAAGGTTTTACTTTGCTGCTTTGTTCCACTCACCATCACTGTCTAGTTATTTCCACAGCTGTTTGCTACAGAGTAAGAACCACAGCAAGAGACCAGTGTGTGTCTCCCCAGGGTGCTGCCTCCCACTGCGGTGTGTGACCTCCTGATCCCAGAGAATTGTCTGCAGAAAGGCATAGGTTTTAGGCTCAGGGGCCCGGGCTGTGGTCCTCTCTGGGAAGCAAGGACATTAGTGGTGTCATGCTGCACTTGTCTTAGTCGTGCCAGGTGCTGGGCTGAGGGTTTGGGCAGTGAGGAGGCTCCAAGCTGGTGCTCGGGTACTGGGCTCTGTGGGCAGGTGGCCTCCCAAGGGAGCAGAGTGGTGACGGAGCCCAGCGCTCATCCTGTGGGGTAGCTGACGTCTCCTCTCTGGCCCCTGCCCTGGTGCGCTTTCCTATTCCATTTCAAATGGCTCCCGTTGGGGTGACATTGTGGTGTCCTCAAGGAGTCTGTTTCTTTGCCTAATAGACTACTCTGCCACCCAGTAGACCTCACAGTCAGGACATTTTTCTCAGATTTTCACTAGCCACTAAGTGCTTACACACTTTCCTTTAATATTTATTCCAGATTTTTAGTGGCACTGAATTTAGACTTTCAGCAATAATTCCCTGCTTAGCCCTGCTCTTTCCTTCTGATATTGACATCAGGATTACTTTTTATTTTCCTCTTTGATAGTTTGGCATTATTGTCTCCAGCTTAATTCTTCTGAAACCCTGGGTTGTGTTTGAGTATCTAATGAGTTATTTCTCCATCCATGTAGTCAGGTCTTTGTCATTTAAAGAAAAAACAAACAGGCTGGGGATTTAGCTCAGCAGCACAAGCGTCTGTCTGGCAAGTGCAAGGTTGTGAGTTCAATAACCAGTAACACCCCCCCCCCAAAAAAAAGAAAAGAAAAGAAAAAGAAAAAAAGAAAACACAAACAAAAAGCCTGAACTACATTTGAACAATGATTTTGCTTCAAATCTTCATGATGCTCAGGTTGTTCCTCCTTTTGCTTTTATACACGAGCTGTTGTCAAGGGTAGAAAAGCAGTGAAAAGCTGATTTGGAATAAGTTTGTCTCCTGAGGGACTAAGTACTAAAAGCAAAGGGAGGAAAGAGGCCAGAATGCACCGTACAAAGCAGCTTGTGGTACTCAGCGGCGCTTGAGAAAGAAATTCTCTCATAGAGGACCTGAAACCAAGGCTGCTGGAAGTGACCGCCCGGGGCTGATTTCCACTCCGCTGAAGCTGCCTGTGGCCCCTGCTGCCCTCTTCCCCTGTGTCCACTTATTCCACAGAATGGGCCAGGCTAGATTTTTGCCTAGCAGCACAGAGAACTGGGAGCCCTTCCTGAGGCCGAAGGCAAGCCCTTCTTACTGTGGGAGAATCCTGCCTGTGACTGGGGCACTGGCTATGGCGTCTGCTTCCTCCCTCTCCTGCCTGCCCTCGCTATTCGGGTGCTGATCAGGCTACCAGCTCTGAGAGTCCAGGATAGAAAGGTATCGGCAGTGAGAAATGTAGTAGTTGCTATTTATGTGGATTTTTTTTCTGATTTGCATTCTTGACCCTTTGTCTCCTGGCATATCCGTTCTACGAAAATCAAGTTGTAACTGCTCAGTGCTTCCCCCATCCCTTCTCCACGTGTATACTCAGTTATCCCTCAATATCCACAAAGGATTGGTTCCAAGGACCCCAAGGATAACATCTGCAGAGTCTTGCATCTCTTGTATAAAATGCTGCACTGTTTGCACGTAACTGTCACCTATCCTCCTGCATATTTTAAATATCCTCTGGATTATTGACAATCCTTACTACAGTGTAAATGCAATGTAGGTAGGTAGTACACTGCATCATTTAGAGAATAACAACAAGAAAACACTATCCAATACAGACACACACACACACACACACACACACACACACACACATTTAATAATTCCAATCCAGGATTTGTTGAATTTGCAGATGTGGAAGTCAGATGTGGAGGGTCCCCTGGATGTGTTGTGTGTGTGTGCACACTTGTGTGTCACCCTTGCCTGATGCACGGCAGGTGGCTTCTTCTCCACAGCACCATGGCAGATGCAGGTTCAGCCTGCACAAAGGCATCAGGAGAGAGCTGTGAAGATTGTGCTGCCACAGCCTGTCCGCTTCTCTCTGTCCCATGCAGTTTCTGGCTTCTGCACACAGCCTCTGGTCCTCTTGCCTGCATTCCTCTTCTCCAGTCTCCCCAAGTCCTTCACGAAAGTAGCAACTAAAGATTCCTCAGATAAGGATCCATAGATGTGGCAGGAGGGACTACATTTATGACCAGGAACCAAATTGCACACAAATGATGGTATTTTTCCCAACAGGGCCCGCTAGGGTGCAATCAACCCAGGTGTTGTTCTTCTCTCCTGCCCTCACGTGTGGTGGTGTTTCCAGCGCTGAGTGGTCCCAAGGGCAAGGTGCTGAAGTGACTAGGGCACTCAGCATTGGTGCAGCAGTAACACAGATGGGCCCAGCCCAGGAGCGGAGCACCCAGCCTGCTCCCTGCACATTCCCTGCCTCCGGAGCTCGCCTCCCTTCGGTCACCACCCCGAACACTGGTCACTGCCCAGCCCTCAGCAGATGCCATGGCCTTTGTCTGAGTTGCTCCAGGGCTTCACATTGCTAACCATTCGTTCACTCAACAGCTGTTTGTCTCCTGCCTTCCTTACCAGGCGCTGTTCCAGGTACTGGGGACACAGCTGTGCACAGGGCACACGGAGATTCCTGCCTTCCTAGGTTCCCGTTGTAGTGGGAAGAGATGGACAGTGCAAATCACTGAGTTAGGCAGTGTGGTGTAAGGAGGAGGGCTGCGGGAGAAAACTCAGTTTACAGGTGTCCAGGGGGAGCAAGAAATGTGCTCAGCAAAGGGTGGACAAGACAAGAGCATAAGCCAGGGAGACGGCTGGGAAACGACGGGGAGCCGCATGCGGTAGCTTGTTGCGTGTGTTGGAAGGGGGCTGGTGGACAGACAGAAGCAAAGGAAGAAGAGATGGTGTCCAGGTGTCGGCTTTCATTTTGGATGCCGTAGGAGACTGAAGCATTTCGGTAGCAGAGTAGCATGATGTCATGGTTTACTGCTAAAATGCCTTGTCTCTGTCTTGGAATGTGACTGGGTCATGGGCGCCCTGCTCTTGGGTGGAGATCGCACTGTAGCTGAATGAGCTGTTTGGAGGCAAGGCTGGTGGCAGGCCATGGGTCGCCAGGGTGGGTGTGTGCTCTTGTCCCCCACTCCTCCTTATCCCTCCCCTTCCACACGATGCTTGCGCTTTGGAGCCAGCTGAGCAGGGACCAAAACCTCTGTGTGTGTGTGTGTGAACCAGAGTGACCCCTCCTCTAATTGACAGGTGTGGGGCATTTCCCAGCATCAGCAGGTGACTGTGTCTTTTTTCTGAGTTCTATCTGCGAGGCTGCCCAGGCTTTGGGCAGGGGCGGCATGGCTGGGAGCCCCGCCGTACAGGCCGGGGTCCCTGCTGACCGGCTTTAGTGCCGCTCTTCGGAGCCTCCCGGTGCTTCGCTGCACCTGCCCGCCATCCCGCGCCTCAGCCCCGCCTCGCTGACATCAGCCAGTAAGTCCTTAGGACCTGCTGCCAGTACCCTGATTTGAATGTTACTCACAGTGCAGCTTTACTACTCTGACAACTGATTCTTAACCCAGCAAAGCTGACGTACTGCATGAACGGCACCCCTGTACCTCTGCTTGGGGTGGCTGGGTGGGTCTTGAAGTCGTGGCTTCTGGCTTTCTACAGTTCCTACTTCTTCCCTCTCTGGCACTGTGACTGAGTTGCTCTGCCCCTTGCTCCCTTCCTCTGTGTGTTTCTCTGATGTCGCCAGTTCATCATACACTGAAACTGTGGGCCACCTAAGTCCCCTCCTTTAAGCTGTGGGTGTTGGCTGGCTTGTCCAGCAACAGGAAAGCTACTATAACATGTACTACAAGGTCGCACTGTACCTCATATATGCGTAAACTTCGTGTCAGTTTTAAAGTCAATTTAAACCCATATGTATGTGTATATAAAATAGTAAAATATATATAAATATTAAAAAAATTGAAAACCAACAACAAAGATCTGCTCCCAGGACCTACCTGGCTCTGAGGCAGGAAGGAGGCAGGCTTGGGGTGGACAGGAACAGAAGCCAGGGGTCTGTTTGGATGGCAGAAACACTGAGGGAAAGAGCAGGTTGGTGAAGGGAGCTGGGAGGCAGGGTGGTGGGGCGGTGGGCGCGGGGAGACTCAGGCTGACCTCATCACAAGGCGTCAGGAGGGACCAAAGGCGTAGCCAGGTCAACGGTGCTCTCCAGGGAGCCTCCTTGTCACTTTGGAGAATTTGCACAAAGACCAGAATGTTGTAAGATGAAGCCTGCCCCACCCTTGTGGACAGACTGGACAGGGATCAGTTGTGTGAGGTCTTCGGGCCACGCTAAAAGGCTTGGATATCGCCCTAGATACAGCAGATAGCACTCTGAGGGGCTTTGAGCAGGGCCAGTCCGATTCACGGTTTACCAGCTCATTGTAGTTTTGGACAAGAATAAATTACATGTGTGTTGAGAGAGACAGGAAGGGAGGTGAGAGACTATTTAGGAAACTGCTGACATAATCAGGATGCAAGACGATGGGACTCTGGCACTAACAAGGAGCTGAGAGACGCTAAAGGAGCTGGAAGTGGAGCCAGGTTTTCCTGGTGCGGGAGGAGAGGGAGAGAGCGGGTGGAAGAGCTCTGACGCTGCTGTTTGAGAAACTCCCCAGGGGGAAGATGGGGGAGCAGAGCATGGGGGTTCGCCCCTGTCCTTGATGGGCTGCAGCCCGCTGCCCAGGCAGAGAGGGCCAGGAGGGAGTGGACAGGAGCCCAAGTCCCGCGGAGCCCTGCTATTGACAGGTCTTCGAGTCACCCAGTTTGTGTCTGCTGGGGCCGCTGTTTGGACAGGATGCTGGGGGCTGGCAGCCAAGCGCTGAGGACACGCAGAGCGGGGAGGGGGGACAGCCAGGGAGGAAGGTGTGTGGGCCGGTAGGGAAAGTGGGAGGAAGCCACCAGTGCATTTCTGAGGGAGACACACCCCCAGCTGTGTGAGTAAGGCGGAGGACCCCTCTGCCCTTCGACCTGGGAACTGGACCTGTGGAGGTCAAGGGGGACCTTTACCAGGGTGGTTACGGTGAAATGAGAACAGAGCTGGACTGAAGTCCAGGATAGAGTGCGGTGTGGAAGGATGAAGCTCGTGGAAATTGTCCTCACGCGTGGCTCTGTACACCACCGTGGGCACAGCAGTAGATATGGAACCGTTGATCCTATGGGAAAAGCAGGCTTGGCTCCTCCCACCAGCTCCTGGTTATTTGGGTCCATTTCTCTTCACAGGCACTTTGTTTAATGAACGCTTGATTCAAAGCATTGAGCTCCTGCCCAGCAATGCCCAAACTTCAGCTTGAGCAAAGTTACTTTATCACATACTCCGTAAGGCTCGCTGTAGGGACTCTGGACTGCACCTTGATACTGCGCTTGGGGTCAGTTAAACAGTGAAGTCACCAACACGCGAGGGAGAAACAACCCTGACTCCCACTTATGCCTGAGAGGTGAAGTCCAAGGCTGTGTGGATCCTTGCTTTGACTCTAGCTGAGAATGTGTATGCCAGATGCCTTGAGATTTTGCTGCTCAGTGTAAGTCCATGGGTGAGCTCTGTAAGTACTGGTTGTGGGTTGGGCATAATTTCTAGCAAGAAGCTGGATTTGCACATTTGGAACCCACTAATAATGAAAGTCAAATGTACCATGGATAGCAACTCTGGAGACGTCTGCAGCACATTTAAGGATGGTGACGGAGGTTTTGTTTAGCTTGTATCACGATGGGCGATATTCCTGTGTGTTCTTCTGCTGGGAGGCTTGATCCTATACAGACAGAAACTTAGGTACAGAAGGAGAAGCACCGAACTGGATCTGCAGGTGTCCGCAGTGGAGGAGGTGGCATCCACTCAAGCTTCCGCACTGTGACAGCCTCAGGTGGGGCAGAGAGAGGGAATTCAGCGGGGTTACTCCCTCCAGGCTTCATCTAGAAAAAATGTTTCCGTGGTTTTTTTTAGTTTTATTCATATAGGTTTTATGCATTTCTCATTAAATTAATTCTGAGGCATGTCGTAGTTTTCGATGTCTTAAATAGATTTTCCTTATTACTGCACTTTATAATGAGTTATTGATATGCCTAGAGGAAAGCTATCATTTTTGGTATAGTTCTTTTATGTACAGTCCCTTTATTGAACTCGTAGCAGGTTGTAAAATTTTTTAGATGAGGTGCTTGTATTTTTAGAAGGACATTTATATTACTTTTAGATAATAATAGATGTATCTATTTTTTCTTTTAGTGTTTATTTAAATCTCTACAAAAGCATTGGATACCCCTTTTCTCATCCAGTGTTTATAAATATCTGTGTTTCAAATCTAATGAAATTTTGTTAGTTTTTGCTGTAAATCTTTATGAGTTCTGCTAAGTTTCTTTTTCCTACTTTTCCTAAAATCAATCTTCACTCTTTTATTCTTCACTTCCTTCCTTCCCTCTATTCCTTCTTCCTCTTTTCTTTCCTTCCTTCCTTCCTGACTCCCTCCATTCTTTCCTTATGCTCCTTTTTCTTCTCTCTCTCTCTTCATATATATATATATATTTATGTATATATATATTTATGCATATATGTATGTATATCTGCCATATGGATGGTTATTAATTTACCAAATGCTTCTTTGGCATCTAACAATATTACTACATGATTTTTCTCTTTATGTTTTAACATAGTGACATCACTGATAGGTCTTCTGTAGTGGAAACCTACTACTGAACATGAACCATACTTAGTTACCGTACATTTTAAATATGCTGTTGGGCTTATTTTGTTATTTATACCATATTGCTCGGTGAATGTGGCCAAAGTCTGCTCTAAGCAGTTCTGTAGCACGGTGATTACAGCCTTCGCAGATGAGTCTAAGAAGTCTCCAGCTGCTTCCCTTGGTTTTCCGACCTCCTCCGAGTGCCAGCTGCTGGCTCCGGGCTTGATTGTGCATCGAGGCATTGGACAGGGCCGCTGAATCTTCTTGAAGCTCTTGCCTCTTTCTCCCTCAGTTCTCTGAGCTGTGGACTCATCCTTTCCACTAGTGGTGTGACTTCTTCCCATCTTTCCATTTTCAAATTAGAATCTGAGTATGGAAAAGCGGAAGTACATCATTCATGGGACCTAATCCCCACCGAACCACGCAATTAAAGGCCCTTGTGTGTTGTTTGTGTGTTTATCCCTTTTTACCCTCATTGCCAAGGCCGTCCCCGTAACGAGTCATTGTTTTATGTGCGTCCAATGTCTGTCCTTTTAAGCTCCTGTAAACATCTGTCTCTCCCTCTGTCAGCCTGCGTATCTGTCTGTCTCTATCCATCTGTGTATCTAGTCACACAAGTACATTATGTATACATCGCTAATCTGTGTATGCATCTGTCTTTATTTATTTATTTATTTAAAGACAGGGCCTCAATGTATAGTTTTAGTCTGGTCCTGAACTCACTGTGTAGTCCAGGCTGGCCTCAAACTCACAGCAACCCTCCTGTCTCAGCCTCCTGAGTTCTGGGATTACGTTGTGCACAACCACACCCGGCTTTGTCTCTCCATTGTAGGCCCCTGTGCAGTTCCCTTTGCGCTGCTCTTCCCTTCCCTCAACACTCGGCTCAATCCAGCTTTCTACATTTCTCCAGCCTTTTAGGTAGAGAGTGATATCTCATTTTTACTTCATTTTTCTTGTTAACCCATTTATTTCTTTATGTACTTTAAAACTATTATATTTCTTTCTTTCTTTCTTTTTTTTTGTGTGGTACGGGGGATGGAACTCATGATCTCGCACTTGCCAGGCAGGTGCTTATGCCGCTGAGCTAAATCCCCAGCCCCAACTATTGTATTTCTTGTCTTTAAATTCCTTAACTTCTTCTTCCACCCTCTTCTTCCTCACATGCTTTCCTTGTGCATTGTGCATACCAGTCTTCTCAGCTTTTGCACATTTTAAGTATATTTTTGTAATCTCATCATCTGTTAATACCACCCATCACATCATCTGTTAATACCACCCATCACGTCCTCTGTTGCAGTAAATGTTAAGTTTTATGTGCTCAAAGTCATAACTTTTATGAGATATTTAGGACTTTCGTTTAAGCAATCATTCCACCCCTGCATCACAATGATACCTACCGAGATTGCGCTCACCCTTCCCTCTTGGCTTGCGCCTCTCCTGTGGATTGTTGCATTGATAATGAGTGCTTCCTTCTGCTCACAGGAAGCTACTGTGGGCTACATCACTTTCCCATGCCATTCCCTTGGGCGGTCCACTTGCATGTGTCCAGGCACTGGTGGCTGATCTCACTGATCAGACGGCAGGTGCAGGGCCCCAAGGCCATATACGATGAGTGAATGGGAGAACCCCAGGCCTCCCGCCAGCTGCCCTGGCCCCTTGCACAGTTGCCCACCCCCACTGGCTGCTGCTCACTGTCAGCCCCAATGGCAGGGGCCACTCAAGCTGCAGCAGTGTCTAGCGTCTCTGGGGAGTGCCCACGACATTGCTGTCAGACTTGTTGTAAATCTGTGAAGCCCTCGCTTTCTTATGTACCCCACATTTTCTGGATACGTTGCCGACCCCTCTGCCCCAGGACCGCTACTGGCACCCTGAGGCCTGAACTCCATTTCCTTGCTGCTTGCAAACGTCTACCTGGACACTGCCCGCTCTGCTGACACCGTGACCCCTGTCAGTGTCTGTGACTGCCCTGCCCTCACCACTGTCTGCTGAAGAGCTGGCAGTTTGGCTTCAGCTGCCTGCAGTTTTTCAAGACGCTATGCTTATCCCGATGTCACCTTGTCACACTGCCTGTCCTGTCCTGTTGTGTCACAGTGCTCCTGCACTCCCCTCCCAAGCACACACACACAACCGAAGGGTGTTTCTGTCCACATGCACTTCCTTCTGTCCTGTTCGGTCTCATCTGCTGGACATCCCGAGTCCTGGCTTCTCCCTCAGCCCCGCCACGTCCTGCCTGGCAGTCAGCCCCATCCCTTGCCCACAGAGTGGGTTCCCCTGCTCCAGTCCCTGTGGGCTGTGTGCTCCCAGGGAGCCCTGCGGCTGTTGCCAGCCTTCTCCTCTGGGCTTCGTTCTTCTGTGGCTCCCGTGTTACATTTGAACTGGGCAAATGCTTTGGAGGTGCGGCAGCCTCGTGCATTTTGGCAAGTACAAGCTGGGCGGAAGTAGCTTCACGACCGAGTGCTCAGCCGAATTTGCGCAGCTTCATATTGGTGTGCAATTACTCACTAAAGTCACTGAGCAGTGCTGAGCGCCTCTCCTGCATGGCCACCTGCTGCTCACCACCTGTGGGGAGGCCTCTCTGGAGCTGCTGACACGCTGGGGCCCCTGGGGTGAGGTGAGCCCTTGTATTCTTGGTGCTGGGACACTTCACTGTGTGACATAGCCTCAATGGGATGTGACTTTCTGCACATGCCTCCAGATGAAGCAGTGATTTGGGCTCAGATCACTCTGTCTCATTCCTCTTGTAGCAGCTACAGGCGAAGCTCTGTGATAGATCCCAGGGAGCTGTAAAAGACAAAGGTAGCCTGGGCCACTGAGTTTAGGAACGTCAGACGTGGAGGATGCTGGCAAAATCACGTGTGAAAGGAAGATAGTACAAGAAACTCAGGGCAAGGAGACACAGATTTGAAGAAAAGTAGCTCCTCAGGGTCACCCAGAAGAGACAAGGTTTAATCTAGAACTTTAGGGAAGGGTGGAATTTTAGAGTCTGGAAAGAGATGAAGTGATGTTGCTGCTGGATGATTCCAAGTAGGAGTGAGGAGGAGGAATGAGGGGTCATGGTGTTTCCCAAGATGCATTGGGGAGGGCTGGGAGCCAGGCAGGAAGCAGTGAGCCACGTCCCTCGGCTCAGCCACGCAGCCAGGTAGGGTGGACCTGGAAGGACGCCACCCACTGTGCTCGGTGAAGCAGAAGCAGCCAGGTGCAGAGGGAAGGGCAGCGGCTCTGCAGGCTGCTGGGGGGCCAGGGGCAAGGTCCCCTTCTGCCGCGCTGGAATAGGACAAGGCAGGCCTGTACCTGGTCCCCATCACCATTGTAAAATAGAGTGATGACAGGACCTGCCTCGGAGGTAGCGAGCTGCTCAACAGAGCTCCTGGCACTGCTGCCCTCCTGCGGGTGGTCCGGAGCGGGCCGTTCAGGGACCAGCCAGGAAAGACCAGTTTGCTGTGCACTCGCTGCAGCCCAAACACAGTGCTGAGCTCTGAAGAAGCTGCTGTTATTAAGCTGTTACTGCTCTGAGACGCTAAGGAAGGGACTACTGTTATTTTCTCCATTTTATGGATTCTTTTAAAAAGTCATCAAACAACCTGAAGTGTAGGTTAGATGAAGTGATGCGCCCAAGATAACAGTGCTGCAGAGGAATGGCCTGGGGTCAGTCAGGATGGTGTGACATCCCCAGCTCCAGCGTCTCCGGTGCTGCCGCCCCAGGGTGGGTTCATTAGACGGCGGAGGACAGAGTGAGGGAATGAACAGTGCTTACAGCAGAGCTCTCAAAGAATCCAAGCTCTAATACTGGAGGCCAGGTAGAAGCAAATGCTAAATGAGGAAACGTGATCAAAATGTCAAAATACTGCATCGGGGGAAATGTGGGGCAGAAATTGATGCTTAAGTCTGTCGGAAGTTTAGGTTGGTATCTTTGGCCTTTTGAAGGATGTAGACACAGTACTCCAATTGCAGGTCTGCGGTTTGTCTTGCGTAACTCATGGAAGGAAGGTGGCAGGAAGGAAGTCTG
The DNA here is from genome assembly GCA_004027295.1 of Dolichotis patagonum. Lineage (NCBI taxonomy): Eukaryota > Metazoa > Chordata > Mammalia > Rodentia > Caviidae > Dolichotis > Dolichotis patagonum. Next base: position 181,483 of record PVJX010000920.1, read on the forward strand.
TCCCCTCTACAGCACACGCACGTTCCCCGAGGTGTCACAGGTGGCTCACGGGGGCTGGGAGGCAGAGGGATCTCTCGCTGCTCCTTTTCTAACAGGCACCGAACACCGAGGGGACACAGGTGTGCTCTGCTCTCCAAGTCAGGCCTGCAGACCTGACCTGTCAGGTTGCTGAGGTCTCTCACTCACAGTTAAACTTCTTCCCCACAGAACAGACCTTGCCCAGCTGCTGGAAGAAGACTGGGGAGGAGAGCCAGCCTGGGGCGGTGCGGTAAGGAGCACAGGGAACAGCCGCTGCCAGCCACATCCTGGGCCTCCGGTCCCCACTCTTTCCACCCAGCCCAGCCCACGAGGCTCTCGTGCGGATTCTGCCCCTCTACCCCCAGTCCGCCCCAGCCTGGGCAGATTTGCCCCTTTTCCAATAAAGGCAAACCAAAATGAAATCTATAATTATCATTACTAATTCCACTTAATTAGTCACAAGCCAGCAGCCAAATTGGCTTTCTCATAATTATCTGATAAGCAGTAAGCACATCGCATAGATTATAATTAACACTACTTAATTAAAATCTAATATACATACACCCTTTCCTCAAAATATATCTAATTGGGTTCATAACGGCAGCAGAGAAAATTTCCTCTTTGGTCGCCCCTCCTTGAGGATTCCAGCTTCCCACTTTCTTTCCTTTCAGTCCCCTGGAGACCCAAGGGTGAGCTGGGGGTACTTGCACTGATTTAGTCCTCAGAAAGTTGTGCATTGTCCCCAGGAGACTGAGCAAAGTTCACAGTCTTTCCTTCCGCGAAGGGTCTTCTCTAAGCCTGGCCTGCATCTCCGTGCAGCTGGTTCCTGCTTCCCAGCCGGTTGGTCCTAGGTCCTAACTTAGCATTCTTTGTAATTCTTTCACTATGGGCAGGATTGGAAAGAGCCTATGTACATGTTCCTCAAGAGAAGACATGCACATCGACCACAAATGTATGAAAAGCTTGTTCCTGTCTGTAGTTACCAAGAAAATGCAAATGATATCATCAGAAGATATCACCTCGTGCCTGTGGGGATGGTTATTATTAAAATGAGCAAAAATAACAATTGCTGATAAGGACATGGAGAAAAGGAAACCTTACTCTTCCAGCGTTGATGAGTATGTACATTAGTGCAGCCAGCATGGAAGACAGTATGGGCTCTCCTCAAAAACCAGACATAGGGCTCCCCGCGACCCAGCCTTCTGGTGTGTGACCAAAGGAGCCACAGGAAACCCAGCAGCACACTCTAAGACATCAGCGTTTCTTCACTTCCACATCCTTCACAGAGTCAGCCGTGTGCCTACTGTTGATGAAATGCCTGGGTGAATTGTGATACATGGTGAAATATGACTCAGCCCCAAAGAGGAGGGAAACCTTGTCATTTGTGGCAATGTCATTTGTGGCAATTTGTGGCAATGTCATTGTGGCAATGACAATGTCATTGTGGCAATCCTGAAGGCAATCCTTGAGGATTTTAAGTGAAATAAATCAGGCACAAAAAGATAGATGCTGCTGGTTCTCACTAATGTATGGAGGCTAAATGGTCCATCATGTAGATGCAGGGAGTAGAACAGTGGTTACCAGTGGGTGGAAAGCGTAGGAGGAGGCCGGACGCACAGGTTAACAGGCAGGATAGAAGAAACCACATTAATGTTCCATGGCACAGTAGGATAACCAGGACGGCTGGCCGGTGGAAAGGACTTTGCTTGTTTTCAGCACAAAGAAATAAATGCTTGAGGTGATAGGTCTGTGAATCCCCCAAATCTGATCGTTACACATGGATTACATACAAGTGTTGAACTATTACACTGTACTCAATAAATAAAATTCTTATTCACACATGTTCCTCCACAAGATCCAGACCTCTTCTAATCTAAAAGCAGTAGAATGTTCCCGTAAACCTTCCACTCGTGACCCTAACAAATGCTTTGGAAGATGAACGTGTGTCAAAGCTGTTCTGAAGTTCCGAGTGCCTGTGAGGTATGTGCTTCACCCAGGGGTGTCTGAAGCTGCCTTGAGTGGGGTGTTGCTGGCTGGAGGCAACAGCCAGATGGCTCCCCACATGCAAAGTTGGGGACCATGAGTGCCAGTCTTTGCCAGCCACCATCTCTCAGAGACGAGTTCAGAGAAGAGGCCAAGGTAACGAAAGCCAGTTATTACCTTGCATCTTCTAAGACCTAGTGTGTGTCTGACTGAGGCAGGGAGTCCTTCTTGCACTGAAGGCAGCGGAAGTTAAAAAGAAGAAAAGTGAAGGAAAAACAACTAAAACATGCAGGGACAGAGCCTGGCGTGAGGTAAGCTTCCCCCTGTGTTGGTAGCTGACCTTCATTTGCAAATCCCTGGGGCAACTGGCTAGGCTGAGAGCCCCCTGCTGCTGCGGCTGGTCCTTTAGCACCTGGCTTCCTGCCTTAGCCGGGAGGGAAATCAGTACAGGGCTTCTGCATTGACCCTGTAACTTACCGAGTCTCACTGTTTTCAGGCAGGTGTCTGGTAGGCGCTTTAGGTCTCTGTTCAGATTGTAAATAAAGAGTAGAGCAGTGAGCTGAGTGCCCGATGGCCAGAGCTGCCCGTCCGCCTCCGTCCTTTCCTTGCCCGCTCTGACTCACCCTCCTCCTGGTGCCTTGCTGGTAGCGGTTACCAGCACAGTCTGCACTTCCTGCCTGGTGGTTTAGTGAATGTGGGAATGGGAGTCAGTTCATTCGCTGCTGTACCAGCTGGCACATCCACGAGGTCTAAGACGGGTACACGCTCTGTGTATTCCTGGTGGGTGAATGAAAGGATAAATGATTATCCTGTGGCTTCTTTGTTTCTGAAAAATGGAAAAGTAAAGTTGCTACCAATTATTGCCACCCACGGAAAATAGCAATGTTTTCATCGCTTCTAAACTTCCCTGTTGAAGTCCTCAAAGGCCGGGAAAAATTAACTGCCCGATAACGATCATATTAGGAAAAGCCTGCTTTTAACTTGTCTCAGTACTTCTTTCTCTGTAGTCTAATTGGGCCATTTGATGAAAGGGTTCCACAGTTTACAGACTTGGGAAAGAATTGGAGTTGGACTTTTCCACTAAGGGAGAAACTAGAAATTCCTTGGAGGAAGGTCCTGCAGGTTGAGAATTACTTACGAGGGTCCCCCTCAAACACGCTTTCCTTCCCCCATTTATCTCTGGTTCTCCTTTACTTGGTAGGTTGCTTGGGTGGTAACAGCTGTGTGAATACGGGGGACTCTTGGCTCAGCCATGGTTTTGCTTGTGGTACTCGGAAGCTTTGGAAACCTTTCCGTCTTTCTTCTTCCACTTTCAGAGTGCTCTCAAAACACACACAGTTTGCCCCTAACTTGCCATCGCCCTGGGAAGGTGCTGTTGCCACCTTGCCCTGTGCTTCCTCCCACCCCTCAAGGACCGTTTTATTTTAGTGCCATGGCCAGAGACATTTCCATCCATAGGAACGCTCTCTGGTACGTTCAATTATCCTGTTCCCTTGACTGGAGCTGCCTTGGCCACCTAATCCACCTTCTACACTGGGCCTTCTGTAATAGCCTGGGTGAATAAATTATACTATTAAAGGTTAAGACTGGATTTCAGCAGTCATCTTGCCTGCTGATGTCTCTGTTATTTTCAGAATCTAAGAAAAAAGAGCAATTGCCGATAAGCTTAGGGAGGAATGGGACCTCTTCTGCAATCCCATCTCTGTGAGGATGAGACCAACACATGGCCACAAAACAAAGCAAAACAAAACAAAACAAAACAAAACCACAACCCCGGTGGACTGCATGGGGTGGAGAGGACTCTGTTTTTTGGTGTTTCTTGCTCAGAATGTCCATGAGCACAGCCTAGTTGTCCTGGGTATGTCTCTCTACCTGTTATTTAAAGCAAGAAGGAAATGGATAAAAAATTTTTAAAAAATCAAGATGGAGGATGATTGGAGGAGGAAAAAGGAGACAAGAGAGTGAGTGAAATAAGCCATGTGGTATCCAAGGAGAAGCTGTTGGTGGCACATACATTTGTATCCAGCTTGACTTGAAATGTTCGCATCCACTTGGATGGGGTGCTATGTGGCGAAAACAACAACAAATCCAAAGGAAAACTCTCAAATTAGACACTGCTGGAAATTCAAGTTGTGTAGTGGTGACATCATTTTAGAAAACCGGAATACTGAAATGTCCCACGGCCACGCATGACGTGGGTGCCCAAAAGCAAATGGTGCGCAGCTTGCTTCGAGGCTGAGGAGTGAAGGCAGCAGGCCTAGGAGAGCGGGAGAGAGGCTGTGGGCAGTGGGGCAGCATCCCACGCAGCCTGGTGGCCTCCTGCCTTGCCGGGGCAGGTTCCTTCCGCCACCCACCTTGGGCATCTCGCCCAACCCTTTCTCTTTGCCATCCTCTCTGGAAGAAGCAGGGCTCGCTGTGCACACATGAAGGCCAGGGCTCCAGTGCAGCCGAGACCCGCTCTGATCCTCTCCTGTGTTCTCTCCCTCCTGACTGCTTGCCATCTGTCCTACTGTCAGAGAGTAAGTCTGAAAGGAGGGGAAGGAAGCCGAGTCTCAGGGGGCGACCAGAGTGTGCTGGTCAGCCTACTGGGGTACGCACAACCTACTGGCCTTTTCCTTGCGATGTCCTGGAAGGAACTCACAGTTGCGTGGAACTGTGATTGCACCTGAAGCAGTGTTCCCCTGAAATCTTCCAACCCGATTCTTAAAAGTGGTGAAACTCACCTGGCCATCTCTCTTCACTGCCCACCGCTGTCGCCTCTGTCACCAGACCCTGTCATTTCAGTTTCCGAGTTCTGGGTCTTCTTGTCCTCTTCTCCCCATACCCCTGCCTCTTCCTAGTGCCGTTCCTCCTGCCCCTTGCTCTGTGCAGGTCGGCATGGCCCTGACCAGTGTGCCCCATTGTTTAGCAGCACCTTGCCTGGAATCTAACCTGCTTGTGCCCTGCTGGTCACCATTTCAAGAACACTGGTTGCTTCTGGGAAAAAGTACACACTCCAGTGCCAGGTGTTTGACATCTGGATGCTGCCCTCCTCCCTGGTCTCATTTATCCTCAGTCTCCCCCTCCTTTCCTGCTCACTCTACAGACACTTGGTTATCTAACTCCTTGTGTGCCCCCACGTGGGATATATGCTTTTCTCCCTCCTTCCATTGTCACTCCATTATTCCACCTCCGCCCATCTCCATCTCATTTTTCCAGGATAACTATCGCTGTGCCCCTGGCTCCTAGCCTCAGTCCAGCTGAGGTGTTTTTTCTGGCCTTCTACAGCATGTTACGCTTTAACCTGCCTCCCTAACCTTACTACAGAGCAGTACCCTACCTCGTCTTCTTCCCCTTTTCACTAGGTGTGCTTTCCTGGAGGATGACTATGCCTGCCCAGGACACTGCGGTAAACAAGTGGTGATTAGTACAACTGTGAATTCACCAATGAATGGCGCTGGAGACTGTGATTTCAGCGGCAGATGGGTCTGATAGGAGGAGGGATGACTGACAGACTGTGACGTGGCCTCTGTGCTGAAGCTCTCTGTTCACTTTGCTTCCTGAACTCTGTTCCTTTCTAGCAGCCTCGGTATCTATACCCAGAACCAAGTAACAAACACCCCTCAGTTCAGGCAGGAACTGGCAAATTAAGAGCACTCAAGGAATATTAAATTAATATTTGCATAAATAATATAACTGTCCTGACAAGGCATAAGCTAATTTACTTATCAAACACAAATAGACAAATAAGAGCAACTAGAAGAAGGAAATAGAATGTAAAGTGTGCGTGTGTGGGCCACGTGCCCAGGAGGTATACTGCTTTTATTTTTAGTGAGTCAGTAATAGCTCTGCCGTTAGGACTGCCAGCTCAGCCTGTTCTTAAGCAGTGTAATCCACTCCAGTCACAAACTTCACACCCTTATTAAAGCACTGCTCTCAGAGCGCAATGCTGTGCACAGTGGGCATCCGCGCTGCCGCATCTCCTCTGCCTCCCTCTGTCATGTCGGTGCACGGTTCTTGGGGAGCCTGCCCTCCCCGCCCCACCGCCATCAGCCATGCAGTTGGATGTGCTGGCCATGAAACAAGCTCCATAGCGTGGCCAGTGGCCCAGGTGTGGCCCTTGCATTACCCCTTCCTGGAATGACCCACTGAGAAATAGGCCTACGACCCAGACCAGTGCCTTGAGACCGACCTCCGAGCCCTGTGTGACTCCACATCTCTACACGACCCTCCCCTCCTTCTGGGTCTCCTCAGGGTTTCCTTTGTTTCTTGTTTGATTACATTTTTAAAATGGCAAAATAGGAAGTGACCTAGTCACTAACCAACCCCAACCTGCTCCCCTCCCTTTACATACACAACTCAGCACTCTAACTTCCTGAAGGGGTTGAAATTATTTAAAACCACAGGCAACTCTAAAGTCAGCAAACCTATTTAGCATCATGATTTTAAATAAGGCCGAACAGACATTTTCACAGGACTCGGATGCTGCCGGAGAGAGCTCCCGCTCCTTACCGCACAGACACCGTGTGGACTGTTTTAGGGGGTCTCTCTCCTGCTCCTCAGCCCCTGTAACTGTGTTTGCTTAAAATTGGAGTCTGGTTAGGTTTCTGTGTGGTGACCCTGTGCTCCCAGTCCTCCTTAGCCTCCTTTCCTGTCCCGGGATGAGGGGTTCAAGTCAAGGTCCGGAGTGGCCCAGGAAAGACGCATCTTTTTCAGGGTGACCGGGGATCCCAGTCTGTGTGCTCCCAGAATGGACGGAGGGGTGGAGGGTCTGAGGCACTGAGAATGCACCAGTCTGAGGGCGCCTTGTCCCTTGGGTGGGCTGTGCCCCACTGGTGCCTGGGCTCAGCTTAGCAGGACGCTGTCAGTGCCAGGTACCTGGACAAGGACACTGCCAACTGCTGCAGGTCAGCTCATAGGTGTTATCAGCCAAACTGGGCTTTCGGTGAAACCAGGGAGGATTAGTCTTCCCCGATGAAAGGAGGGACTCCAGGCGGTAGGAAGACAAAACTTAACTGCCACAGGCTATTTCTGGTTACGGGAACTATCTGGGGCCAGTGGGCTGTCTCAGCACTAAAACTCAGGGTGACGCCCTGCTGAGCGAGGGTGCAGTGGCCCTGAGAGCTCCTGACCTCCTGGAGCAGGGCCAGCAGAGCGGATGGCAGCCTGCGACGGGGCTGGCTCCATCCGGGTCACGTCGCTGGGAGTACAGAGACTTGGACAGCAGTGGAGGGCCCCTTCCTCCCTCTGCCCAGCAGCAGCAGCGACTCTGAAGTGGTGTCTGTGTTGTCAGAGCTCCGCTGCCCCTGCCTGGGGCAGAGTAAGTTGTGTTTCCTCCTCCAGCAAGCATGGCCTTGCGCCTCCACTTCACCGTGCCTGAGAAGATGGTGCAGGGCAATGTGGTGTTCCTGCAAAGGCTGCAGGTGCCATTCAAAGTTCCATCAGGCCAAGGTTGGCCTGGCTTCTGGCATTTGCAGAGGATTTGAGGATTAGTGGAAGAGTTGTGTGCAGAAAAGGAAAACAACTCATAGACCCTCCTCTCCAACAGGAAGTGTGTTACAGGCTTCCTTTGTCTTTGTGCCAGAGTTTACCTTTCCTTTTCACTGCCATCCTCCAAGCCAGCACCGGATGTTACCACATCTCTGCTCCCCTCCCCGCAGCATCTCACACCCCGTCTACCTCCCACACCCACATTCTTAGCCGGAAACAACTGCCGTGGCCCCAGCCCCTTGGAGGGTGGCCTTGATCTCACAGAAGCCTCCTGTGCATCTGCATCTTTCTAGAATAAGTGTTCTCTTCCAGCACGAGGAGTACGAAACGTGCATGTGTGCACCCTGCTGCTATCTCACTCCACTTCTCTTAAAAATCACATTTCAACATTCCAAAGGCACAGGTGAGAACGCTGAGATGTCTGTGAAATGCTGATTTTCTGTGCCTGTGTCCCAGATTACCCAGTCCTCTCCTAGGGTGACCTGCACCTTACGTGCCATCTTCCTCAGTGTTAATCCCTGAGCTCCTCTCTCTCTCCTTTCCCCTCCTGCTGAGAGGATGCAGCACACCCAGCTCTGCGTGTCCCTTTTATCTAACAAGTGTTCGTATGGAAAGCATTTCTTCCCTCTGCTTTGCACATCCCTTTGATCGCTTCTCCCTTCCATTCTTCTGTTGCTCTGAAATCTCTCAAGTTCTGACTTAAATGCTCCTTCTCTCAGAAAGCTTCGCCTAGTCATTTCCGCCTGCAGTGATCTTTCCAGGTGCTAAGCTCTAGTTTTCCGCTTGTTTTTTGAACTACTCAACCCCATATTGCTGGCAGACCGTATTGTTCCTGGGTCATGGCTTGCTAGACAAACTGCGAGGTCCTCAAGGATATCTCCTCCTGCTCTGCAGCCCCACAACTTCTAGCAGGGGACCATGTGCGTAGTGGGGTGCAGGAGATTTGGCGACTTGGTAGACAGCTCCAAGAGCAGACACTGCCAGCTGTCCACCTTCTCAGAGCGAGGCACTGACCCTGTGCGGTCTCTGCAGCCATTCCTAGCCTCTGCGGCCACCTCTGGGAAAGCAAATGTGTGCTTGTCCTGAGCAAAGGATAAAGGGCAGCATTTCTATGCCTGTTCCCTTCAACAGTTAGTTGCTTTTTTCCTTTTTTTCTCCAAAAGTCAGCCAGTAGGTAAACTCTGCCAAAGTGTAAAGTGCAGAGTAGAAAGATCAGACTTCTCAGTTGGCTGTGTCCAAGGCCAAGCCCTCTTCAAGATGCCTGGCAGAATCACAGCCCTCCACTAATGTTTCCAGAAATCCTCCTGCTGGCCAGGGCTGCAGAGACAAGGGACGGGGGAATCACTGCCAACACACCTTCCCACGCTCTGGTGCTCTTTGCTGCACTGTGCGGGAGCAGCTGTGTGGGCTGCGTCCGTCCGGCGCAGGCTGGGGAAGGTAAGCTACGTTCTCGCACTCCAGCCAGCACCCCCTGGGGACCCTCTCCACAGCGAGATTGCACCTAGATTAAGCACATAACTTCACATTAGTCTAATTAATTCTAATAGACTCATTAGTCCAGTCTTAGAGCTTGTTCTCAAGGGAACGACGGCCTAAAGCTGCGAAGAGCCTTCTCCTGTGTGAGGAAATCATGCCGCTTTCACTCGGGTTGGAATTCCAAAACACGGCCTCACCAGGTGAGGTGCTTACAGCCTCCTTGTCCTGGTAAAGGTCGCCTGCGGGTCTTTCTGCTGTCCTGGGGGTCCCGAGATGGGTCGAATTAGTCAGCGTCCAAATCAAAGGCAGTGCTCTCTGGATGCCAGGAGAGTCAGTGGCTCAGCTGCTGAGACAGGACACGTCGCTGGGGACAGAGAGGATGCAGGTCAAGTTTCCTAGACACGTGCTACTGGAAAGGCCCCTTCAACATGAGCGGGATTTTAGGAGCAATGAGGAATGGGGAGGCGGTAAGGACAGCACGTGCAATGGGGATCTCCCAAGACGGAGACCCCTCCTGTGACAGTGCGGGGGAGAGCCAGGCTGGAGGGGAGCCTTTGTGCTGGCGTTGGATGTGACAGGCTTAAAAAGACAACTACACCTAAGAAACACTTCATGGATTAGAGAAAAGGGAGTGTAAAGCCTCCAAATGTAAACTAGTGACAAAAATGGAAATAGTAATGCCCCAGCTTGGACGGTATAGCTGTAGTACAACTGTGCCCCAAATAAGCACAATTCGTGTTAATAAATATGTTGTAAACGTTTAAAGAGGTGGAAATGCTAACTGCCCTGATTTGAGCATTCCACACTCGATATGTGTGCCAAGTTATTAAGGTACATGCTGTCAAGTTTTCACACCTAAAGAATCAAAATGTAACTGGTTTCAGACCGAGGAGTACGTTGCTGAATTTAATGCCATGGGTCCTTCTGGGAGTCGAGGGGACACTCTCCAAGGCTTTGCTGAGGAAGAGCTGGAAGCAGACAGGTGAATACAGCTGGCAGGAAGTGGACGGGGTGGAGTGGAGGACCTGGAGGGAAAAGCGGTGACGGGGAGACATTCGTGTTAGTTACGGGACCTGGGTGTTGCTGAGAGGAGGAGTGTGGCTTTAGTCATTTACACCTTCCAGCAGGGCAGGTGAGGTGAGCAGCCTCCTCCCTGGGACAGGACTTGTGGCCAAGCCAGCTCTTGCCTGCGGGGCAGGAGGCAGGAGGCAGGAGGCTCTGTTTGGGGACAGCTCTGCCTACACTGGCTTGGGCCACACTCTCTCCTTCCCCCGGGCTCCTCAGCTTCGCAGCTGCAGTGTCCTGTTCATCTGTGTGTCCTGCACCGGTGCCTGCAGGGCAGAGCTGCGACACGCACTGTGCCACTTACCTGTGCTTTTCATATCAGCTCAGGAGGGGCCGCAGTGCTTTGCAGAGGTGGGGAAGGGGCAGGGGAGCACAGCAGCATCACGAGTGTCCCTCAAGTAGCTACCTTTTCCTCTGCTCTCTCCGCGGGACCCATTGTCTCTCAGGCTAAGAACTCTCCCGTGAGACCACAGACAGCGGCCGCGAGGGTCAGCTGAAGTTTTACACCTTGCTGTGGATGGAAAATCGGCTGAGCCCTCCATGCTTCTTTTAAAGATTTGACTTCATTTCAAAGATGGCACTGAAGCTGGCAACTGGTTCTCATCGGCACCAGGTGTTCTTTGGAGCCTTGTGTGAGGTGCTGCCGGAGAGCTGAGGAAACAGAAGCACCGCCTGTCAAATTGCCAGGGTCCCCGAGGAAGCAGGGGGCCAGAGGGGGAGACTGCAGATCTGTCGCTGCACTACAAAGCTGGCACCCTTCTCCCCTGGGGTACCACTTCCCGAGCATCAGGCAGCAGAGTCGGCTGTTACTTTTAACTTTGGGCTCTGTCCACTTGGGGGAGGAGCAGACTCGAGGAACACCCGGCCAGTGGAGCTGGACATTGTGGCTGGGTGGTGTCACAGAAAAAGGGCGGGAAGTCAGGCACCTGCCTTGCCCACCAGCACTGCTGCAGAGGGCAGGGCCCAGGCTCTGCCGTCCCTCAGTGGGGGAAAAGAGCAGCACCGCTCTGAAGCCCCCTGAGCCTGTCCAGGCCGGAGAGGGAGGGCTCAGGACTCCCCCCCCCCCCACAGGCCTTTTCTTTGTGTCCCTGTCCCCTTCATTTTCGTTTTTGGGCAAGGTTGCCTTTCCACTGTAAGTGTCACTCACTCATCGGCTTCTTTGGCCTGTCGCAGATGCTCATTACGTGGCTGCCAAAGTAAAAATAACTGTAACTACACAAATAAATGCAATTTTCTTGTTCAACTTGCTTGGTGGCTGTGTTTTTGTAGGGTTTTTTGGTTTGTTTTTTGTTTTTCTTCTTTTTGAGACTTTTGAGACATGCATGGAGGACTGAAAATGCAGGCTCAAGATGCAGGGTAGGAAGAGAGACTTGTGAAGCCAGGCTAAGCCCACAAATCCACGGACCCTCCGTCCATATCCCCAATCCTGTTGTGTTTCATACCGGGAAGAGACGGAGTGTGAACGTACACCAGGTGTCTGGGGCAGGGCTCTTCCTGCAGGGTAGGAGTCGCGGGCAAGTGTGTCCTCTGGGCACCGACCACAGTGTGGCTTAGTTCACAGTTCACAGATGTTCAGCTGCGGCACAAATGCAAAAAGCAGCAGCTTGCTTCTTTTTCTTTCTCTTCTTTCTTTCTTTCTTTCTTTCTTTCTTTCTTTCTTTCTTTCTCTTTCTTTCTTTCTCTTCTTTCTCTCTTTCAATTTTATTTTAAAGAGAGAAAAGTAAACAAAAAATGATACAGAGTTTTAAAACAGGATAATAAGAAATTAACAATGGTTAATATATTGATTATTGTCTTCAAATTAGTTTCTCAGGTTACAAGATATAGGCATGCAAAATTAATTGGCCAATGTAAGCACAAACTGATCTTTTCAATGAACTATAAGAAATTAGTAGGATAAATATATTAGCTATCACGTTTGTGCATATATATGTGTATGTATATATATATATTTTCTTTTTCCTTCCTTCATTTCTCCTTTCCCCCATCCTAGTTGTTCTTTCTTTGTGAGAAATTTCTTCTCCTTTCTTAATATCTATTGCAGATTCTGTAACTTATTTATTTACTCTTTTAGTTTCTTACACCAGGGAGACAAGATGTTTACCATTGTGAGTTTATTTCACTTATGAGTATGGTCTCTAGTTGCATTCATTTACCTATAAAAACCTCAAGTTTATCTTTCTTTATAGCTGAATAGTACTCCATTATACAAAAATACCATATCTTTTTTACCCATTCGTTAGTGGATGGACATTTGGGTTGCTTCCAAGATTTAGCTATTGCAAAATGTGCTGCTAAAAACATGGGTGCATGTATATCATTGTGATATGATGTTTTCAATTCTTCTGGGAAAATACCCAATTGGGGAATAGCTGAGTTGAATGGAACCTCTAGTCCTAGATTCCTGTTTTGAGGAACCGCCACACTGATTTCCACAGTGGTTGCATCAGTCTACACTCTCACTAACAGTGGAGAAGGGTTCCCTTTTGCCCACAGCGCCTCCAGCATTTGTTGATTTCTTGACAATAGCCATCCTTTCTGGGGTGAGATGGAATCTCAGTGTTATTTTAATTTTTCATTTCTTGAATGAATAATGACGTTGAACATTTTTTCATACATTTATTTGCCATTTGTATTTCTTCATCTGAGAAGTGTGTATTCATCTCAGATGCCCATTTTTGGATTGTGTCTTTGAATTTGGGATGTCTGATTTTTTCAATTCTTTAAATAGAAGTCCTTTGTCTGAGGGACCATTGGTGAATTTTTTCCCAATCTGTGGGTTTTCTTTTCACCTTTTCAGTGATTTCTTTTGCTGTACAGAAAACTTTTTAATAAGATGAGATCCCAGTTGTTGATTCTTTGAAGTACTTCTCATGCATTGTGGGTTATGTTGATGAACTCTCTGCCTACCCCTATGTCTTCTAGGTTTCTACCTCTTTTCTCTTCTAGTAGATTCAGTGTTTCTGTTTTAATACTTAGATCTTTGATCCATTTTGACTTTAGCTTGGTGCCTGGTGACAGACACAGATCCAGTTTTAGTCTTTGACATGTGGAAACCGCTTTGCCTGGCTATTTATTAAAGCAGCTATCTTTCTTCCAGTGAAGGTGTTTAGCCTCATTATCAAAGCTGAGGTAGCTCAGTGTGTTTGAAGTTGTGTCTGCATCAGCTAATCTGTTCCACTGGTCTTCAGGTCTGTTTTTTGCCAGTACCATGCTGAGTTTATCACAGTAGCTTTGTAGCATAACTTTAAGTCAGAGATGGTGATGCCTCCTGCCTTGCCTTTGTTGCCCAGAACTGCTTTTGCTGTTCTCAGTCTCTTCTGTTTCCAAATGAATTTTAGGAATGATTCCCCTAGATCCATGAGGTATGCTAATGGTATGCTCATCAGGATTGCATTGAATCTGCCTAACAGTTTTGAGAGTGGGGCCATTTTCACAATGTAACAGCTTTCTTCAGAGCAGTTTTTTTGGGGACAGGAAAAAATAGAGGTTTCGAGTCTTTTCCTTTTTTTTAATTTGAAAGAGAATAAAACAAAAGGGGGCAGTACAGAGCAGATCAGAACAGGACAACATAGGCAACACAGTACTTTACATTAAGTCAACTGGACATCAACAGTAGCTAACACCATATCTCTTACTCTGCTACAGTTGAGCATAGTTTCAAATACAATAATATCAAACATAACACAATAGTATAAAGCCATGCATAGAGTGA
>PVJX010000921.1:0-195087 GCA_004027295.1 Dolichotis patagonum
GTCATCCTTCCCATTAATGGGTAACTCAATCACTTTTTATAACATTGCATGAGAGTAGAGTATTATAATACTCTTTTACAGATGAAGAGATTGGGACATAGGCCTGTTGAAAAACTTGAGGAGCTTGACTATAATCATTGAGTTCATGATCATTATGTTTGTTGAGTCATAATTCCTACATTTGAATCTTGATACAGTACTGTATTGTGTTGATTGGTCTCAGATTACTTATCTGTGAATCAGGAATATTAATTTACTTCCCTCATGTGGCAAGGCTTTGCAGTGTTGGGTCATCATACATTTGTGAAACATATTAGCTCTTTTTTCCTTACCTTACAGGAAATTTACTTAGTTGATATTTTTAACTGCAACATCACAATTCTGAAAACATTAAGGAATTTGGAAATTTTAGATTTTATTTATTCTTGCCATTATTTATTTCTCAAAAATTTTGTTCTGATACTGTATTTGACTGCCTTCTTTTAGGAGACAATGGGTTCTCTGTGAATTCTGTAAATCAGTCCACGTATGGAGTAGTCTTTGAAAGGTTGAAATTCAGGAAAAAAGTGGAGGTATTTTCCACATGTGCTTTTAAAATTTCTAGATTTCAGAGCCAGATTGCAGAAATAAATAAAAATAGCTTCAAAAAAAGAACATTCTAGAATTATTAGATTTGCAGATAATGTCCGCATGGATACTTATGCATGTTCTTGGAAGCTCGTACTCTGGTGAATAATAATACTGCAGTTTCTATGCCAATTATGTCAAATGATAATTCTTCTCCATCAAACTGGAAAATATCCTCTAAGTAAGCATATGTTTGCCACCATGAACTTCTTTTCTCTGAAATAAAATAACTATGAGATATCTTCACTTCATTAAAAAAGTATTGAAAACTACTTCGAAAAGATGCTATTAACTCAGTATCTGCCTCATTTCTAACCCTGCACAGGTTGAATTTGTACTGTAGGCAAGGGACTTTTCTTGGTGGAATCAATGCTGAAGTTTCTTCAAATATTTAGAATGATAGGGAAATAATTGTTAGTTGTTTCAACAAAAACAGTTTTCTTAATGAGAAATATTGGTGCTATTATGAACAAATATTGAAGAATCAACTCAATATGCCATAGGAAAAGGCCCCAAAAGAGACAGAAAGCAGTTGGGCTGGGGATGGCATATCAATGTTTTCATTCTGTGGGATTTTCACTTTAGTGACCTTTTGTTGCTTTCTAATGAAAATTCTATTTCCCTGATATTAAGATACCTGGTTTAACCAGAAAGACTTTGGTCATTCAGATACATATAGAAGATTTGAAAACCAGACTTCTGGCTGGCACTTAACACATTAAGATTTATTCAAATATTTCCTTGATCTTGGTATCATATGTTGGAGCATGTGTGGCCTACAATGTATTTTAGCTATGGTTAACTCAGACTTGCTCAGACATTCATATTTTCAGATTTGTTTTAATAATGCCAACCAATGGGAATAATTATTTTTTCTCAGATTTTTCATTCCATGTATATAAAATGATATTGGAATATCATACTTATAAATGAGAAATCTCTGCAGACATCTACTGTATAGTCTCTTGGGACCATAGGAAAGAAAAAGGATGTTCAAATTAATTGGAATGGTGGTTTATTTGCTAATCTTTGCAAAGCTTTCATTTCGTGTTTTTGATTGACTGTAACAAATCAAACATGTTTATAATTTTGCCCTGAAAGGTAAAATAAGTTCCTCATTTTTCACTGCTAATCTTCCTTTCATTATATTTTTCCCTTTGTTTTTGTAAAGTATACCATTTCTTCATCTATTCGTAACAAAAAAAATGGGAGAAATTATTAGCTTCTTTCTTCTCAAAACTCACATTCAATCCATCAACAAAATTATTAGCTTTTTCTGATTATTTCTCATTCCTCTTTTACTAATACTTGGTTTAACCTACCATCTGCTGTTGATTTAATCAGAGTAAGTTCCTCCTACTCAGTCCAAATCCAGGTTTCTCTGAGAATTTTATATGCTTCACCTGCAACCATGGAGGACTTTTAAAGTCTAAGTCAAATGTCTATCTCTATCTCACTCAGATCAAAATTCGAAATCTATGCTATGTATATCAGAAGAATTTGTTATTCTTACCTGGCTGACAGAATATTTCTATTTATTTCTCCCTCCACACCAACTAGACTAACCATCTCACTGTCTTTGAATACATCATTACTCTCTGCCCAGAAACATGATATATACATGTATTTTTCACTAAATATGAATATTATTTATGATACTATCTATAGATATATAGATAGATAAAAAGTGAAATATTTAGTCTTTGAAAATGTTTTACAATTGGGAAACTAAGTGTTCAACATTATGGGGAGGGAAAGATATCAATTGCTTTTCTTTAAGCACTTGAGAAACTGCATGAAAATTTTCTTGATCTATGGTTTTGCTTTTCTGAAAATGTGCTATTACTTTTCTATCAAGACTTTCCCTTCCATGCATTTTTTCTCATTAATTTTACTTACAATTCCCATGACCCGTATTATTTTATCTCAAAAGCTTACCTGTAGTCTGGATCAAGGCCTTCATGACTATGGATATATAATTCAGTAGCTTTAAAAACATGATTCTGTATCAGAGATTATAATTCATGTCATCATGGATGTAACATTAATCTTAGAACTGATAATGTACCTGTTTTCCTAATTGTCATTCCAATCATTATTGTCAAATGCAAGAATTTACAAATCCCACTTAATGGTACTGATACTGACGTTCTCCTCCATTATAGCATTCACGCTGCTAAGCTAAAAATAGTCATTTCATTCAGTAAGAGAAATAAATATGGTTGAGTCAAGTAGGAAAACAGCCATAACCTACTCCAAATTAAGCTACAAAATGCAGTTTTTGTGTTAGTTTTCCTTTTCTGAAAGCCAGTGAGACTTGCAGGAAGATGACTACTTAAAGGTGTATACAAAATTAATGCTAGAAAGATAACAAAACTGACAGGATACATGCTTTAAGTTTAAAGACTCATTGTTTTATATAAACATTACACATATCTTATAAATCTTATGCTATTTGGTTGACTTTTTAACTTATGGCAAATTGGTGTTCTAATTTAGATGCATGCATACGATTCCCCATGTCTATTTTAGGATAGATTTAATCATAAAATGATTTATCATGAGCAAGTTAGAATAAACTCACTTGAGTAATTAATTGAGGTGTTTTAGGGAGTTAATTTAGATCACATAAATAAGTTTATCGCAAGCAATAAACTAAGGCTATTTGTTACCATATGGCTAAATCTTTTTATCTAGACCACAAAGTATTGATAAATTATTTTTCTTTCCCTGGTGCAAATTGATACATGTAGTGTTTTGGTACAATATTAGATTCTGCAGAACTTTATCATTCAATATGCTTGTAAGCACATAACAAATAGAATGTTGATCAATCTCTAATTAGAATAACCACTTTTATACATTTTCCAATTCATAGATGATGCTAAATATATTATTGAAAAATTAACCAAATTTATAATTGATCTTGAATCAGAGTTGCAGAAAGGAGGAATTCTTGTTATGTGCATTAAAAGTGAATTAATAACAATGAAGATATATGATATGTATATATACTGAAGATTTGTGCACTGTTATGTGTATTCATCCACTGCTCACATTTGCCACTGATCACATCCATAAAATATTCCTGCTGATTTAGTTAAGATTTATCAAACATTTTTTGAGAAATCCTGTGTAATGCTATTAATTGAGAGGTAACTATTTTTACTACCTATTATAATATACATTACTTTCACCAAATAATTTCTCTTTTCTTCATTTGTGCACCTGCAATTCATTTTCTGACACAAAAAAATATTTCACTGTAGTTGTGGTTTTTTAACCATACTAGAGCTTAAAATTAATTTATTATTTTTGAGCCTAAATCCCATGCATGCATGACACAAGTTTTATTTTTAATGTTTATTAAAAATGAATTAAATGAAATTAGTAAATTAACTCTTTGAAACAAATGGGATCCAACTATATATACGATCACATTAATGAAAGAAATTATGCACTCCTGATATGAAAATGTTAATTGAACTTCCAAAAATTACACCCAAGGGGTAATTTCTCTCCTGGCAGCGGTATGCACATTAAGACAATTAAAGTGCCAGAGGAATCTCATTTTATTTCTTGGTTATTACGTCTAAGTAAATTGATGGTTCATTATTAAGATCTGTTCAGGTTCCAATGATTAAAATAAAAATGATTATCTCATCATGGCATTCACATAGCACATTTATCCATTTCGCTTTTTGTTTATAGTTTATTTTTATCTAATGCAGTTTACTCAACTCTCCAGTGCATATATATATATGGTCATCTATACCATTGGACTGCCAAGGGTAGCAATGTAATCTAATGAAGTGGCTAAGCCAGTGTCTTGGTAGTGAATAGTGATTGTTTGAAGCAAATCATTTTTATTTAGCCTAATTTTATGACTGATTCACATTCATTTACTAAGGTACCTGTAGTTGGATCATTCTGAATGGCTTAAATTTCAGTAGAGTGTGAGAATATCGGCAGAGCCAGTCTCCAGGAGTAGAAGCTGAGGTCAACCATTTAAGGTAAACACTGAATAACATTTAGAGTTACCTTAAATTCCTCAAAACTCTATTCTTTATTTTGGTTTCATACAAGTATTTTTCAGCTTCAATATATAAATGACCAAGACTTAGAAGTTGCATTTATTATTGTCTTTCTTGATGTGACTGTTAAATATGTACTATCTGTGAAAAGTGACCAAAATAATAATGTGAAGTTAGGGAGATTACATTAGCAACCATTCATAGGTAAAATGCCACATCTCTTATTCAAATGTGTATTTGAGTAAAGTTTAACAGGTAGGCATATGTCAAACCTTAGAATATCACTTGTCTTTGCATTTTATATTTGATACTAGAAGAAGTGATTTGTGTCCAATATGAGGCGCAAGTAAAATTAACATTTATCTTAGGGACATTCCAGGTACTGCAGCCTCCTGTTCCATTTCGTAGAGAATTTTGAACTTTTCTGTAAAGTAAGTCCCTCCAAAGATGATTTGGTTAAATTCTGCATCTTATCCAGCATCAATCACTTTGATTAGGGTCTCACTCCGTGAACCAGGCAGCTTCTTTTCCACAGCAGCTCCATATGTCTCATACAGCTGTTCCATTTTCCAGGCATCACATAAGTATCTTCAAGTCAGAGTTCATGTCCCTGTCAGAAGGACAGTCGATGGTGTCTTCGTTCTTTTGATGTATATTGCTACTGACTTACAGTGTGATTTGTGACCAGTCTTGAATTAAGTTAATACTAAGTAAGAGAAAACGTTTCCATGGATATTTTGATAAGAGAAATATTCATATCAGTCCTCCTTTCAAGGAATTGAGGAGTGTGAACACAACAGATACTACTCAGAAAAAATTTCTCCAGGGAAATTTTCACTCTACAACCCAGTGATTGAAGTCTACTATCATTTTGGTTGATATGAATAAAGACTTTGTTGACCTTTTTTTTTTCATGGTTGATTATGATCCTTTTCATAAATTTTACCATGTTTCTATGAGTGTGTATTATGCTACAATAAGCCATAACAACTATTATACATTGAATGAATATTTGAAAATTTTATATGTGTTGAAAACCGTCTTCACCACCCAAATTTTTGCTACTAAAGTTGCTATATAAAAGCATGCATAGTAAATAAGCATGTATAATAAATAAAATGGGAGCAAAACAAGTTCAGAAAATGAAACTATTATTTCTATGAATGTTTACCTGACTCATATCTGAAATAATCGAGATTTCATAAAGTACAACTTGAAAAGATAAACAAAGCAAAAATATTTTTTGGGAAATAGGAAAACATTACCTGTTATTTTCTGAACAAAAAATTTTGGAAGAATACAATAAAGCTTTTGAACTTGAATTTCTGCGAGTTGGACTAAAAGATCAAGGTTAGAAAGTTGATTATCCTATTAAAAGAATAATATAGAGTATTAGCTAACTGTTTAAGTAGAACAGTTACCAAAATCGAAAGATACTAGTTAGCATAGCAAGAAAGCTCTAAATTAAATTTTTATTTACCTATTGGTAGATTTCTGTGGGCTAATGCCCACAGAAATAATTATTAGCATGAACAACATCTATGCTCATTATCAAAAGCTCAGGGGATTTACTGGAGTCTCATTTTAGTATGCTGTAGCACTAAATTACAAATCATTTCATTGATAAAAACTTTCTTTGTTGGTGGAAATGTAGAAGTGGTTTACTAAATGTCAGTTCATAATGTTACTTTTTTAGCTCAAGGCAAATATACTAGAAAACTTCCAATTTTCCCTTGAGAATTATACAACCTAAAGTCTAATTTAAATAAAAGGAGAGGTATATGAAATAATATAATTACAGACTTGATAGGGAATTGCAAATGAATAAGCAATTTGCAATTTGTATAGTTATGAAACATTGCACATTTTATTATAACTGCAGTGTTCTAAATTCATAAAGCCATAGTGAAGTAGGAATACACACGCATACATGCACACATGCCACATTTCTGTAAGCATGATAGCCAAATGTAAATCATTTTGTTACATGTTTAAGGTTCATTCTCACACTTGTATCCCAGAATTCCTCAAAGTAATTCTTCTTAAGCTAGACAGTGCAAGATTCCAAAGTACTCTATATACAAATCCACTTCTCTCTCTATTCTAATCAAAACGTTTATGTTCACAATGTAGTTAATGTGTACAATGTAGCTAATGTATACTAGAGCAATTTAAGTCAGAACTCTCGTTCCAAAGGTTAAGGACCAAAATGGAAAATAGATACTTGGAAGGAGAAAGAAAATGTTCTTTTTGGAAGGGAGGGACCAAGGCTGGAGGAGAGGGAAAGGAATGAAGAGAATAAGTATAAAATGAAAAAGAATAGATGGAAAACAATGAAAAAAACTTTTATAAATGGAGAGAGAACAAAGGATTGAAAGGAAGGGTGGAAAATGCGAAAAAAAGAATTAAGATATACTATGGACAGGTACAAATTCCCTATGATGAATATGATCATTATGTGTGCCACAAATGTGCCAATAAAATTGATTTACAAAAAGCTAAATCATTAGCAATTCACAGATTGACATGTGCATATATTTGAATAGCCAACTTAATACCTCACTGAAATATAAGGCAATAAATGACAATTAGAATTATTCTAGCTAAAGGAAGGAACATTTGATGTGTTTGAGTAAGTGACCCAAATGCCTGCTATAGAGTACTGCTATCCCATGACCTGGGTGGTCTTGCTTTATTTTGGCTATTCATAAATTAACTCTGATTCATGGATTGTTACATCTAAGGGAAAGGTAGGGTCCTAACAAATATTACAGTGTGTCTTCATCCACTCTGTTCAACAGATCTGGTACCCTGAGAATTCTGACTCTTCCCTAATTTCAAAATGACCATAAAAGATAATTATTTTGACTTGATTCAGGACACTGAGGCAGCCAGGAAAGCAAAACTGAAGATACTCCCAAAAAGAAGACTTCCAGAACTCTTTCACATTGCGGCAAAAATGATGGGATAGGTGAAGGAAAGTATTTTGAGGGAATCTGATGGCACTGTGTCTTTTACTATAATATATTTTTCTCCTTAAACATTCCCTGTGTGTTTTAATCACCCCTTGTTTGAATCCTGCACTCAAGAATTTCTCATTCTTTGTCAATCAAGATGTCTAATATTGATTGACCAGTGTCTCTTATTTTCCTCATCACTTAGCTTCTTCAATTGAACACTGACTTCTGTGATTTCATCTTTGAATTTGTTCACATAATGTATTGTATTTACTTGTTTATTCACAAATCCTTCCACTCTCATGTTATTTATTGATGATGATAACTTCCTACTGGTGCCAATTATTAGCACTTAAATGTTTGTTAAATGACTGAACTAGTGAATGAGTGGGAGAATATGAAAGTAGAAGTTTATGAATGCAGAGTAAGGGAAGTTCATTTATTACTCATGGTACTAGCAAAAGCATTTTGATTAATATACATGAAATTTTAATCTCTTGAGAGTTTGGAATTTTGAACATGAGGACTTGAAGTATACAGATCGTCTCCAGGCTGTTATTTCTACTTTAAAAGATTGAAATAAATATTTTAAAGAATCTATATCCTTAAGGTATTAATTAATACTTTTCTATTACTGCAGAAGTGTTATTAATATAATTTAAGATTTCTATTTAATCACAGTTTTTCTTCAATACTGTACATTGAGCCCATAGTAGACAAGGTAATCTAAAACTGAGCTACATACACCAGATGTTTTGTATTTTATTTTATATTTTTTTTATTTGAGACAGGGACTCAGTAAATTTTCCCCAATTGCTTTGGAAATTGAAAAACTCTTGCCTCAGCCTCCTGAGTCTCTGGAGTTACAGTTTAACTGTAGTTTTTAGAAGCAATATTTCACTCATTTTGCTCTATTTGGTAAGTCTGCAAAAAAATAAGGCAACATTATTTCGGTTGACTTTTTTGGTAAAAAATTGAATGTGATTGAAGCAGATTTAGTAGACAAATATTGCAGTTGCAGTAATATTTTCATAGATTTAAGGATAATAACTTTCTTAGGTAATTTTGCAATATTTGATTACTAGAATGAACCGCACTCAGGTAGAGAGAAGAAAATTTCACTCAGTCCGTCATTAACTAAATTATACATTTTGCCAATACCAATTGTTTTTATGGCCAAATATATCTCAGTTCTACAACTTTTTATTTCTAATACTTCTCTGACTTTTATTGTTCTTATTTACATTGTAATCTCCAGTACCAAACACAGTGTC
Organism: Dolichotis patagonum; assembly: GCA_004027295.1. Classification (NCBI taxonomy): domain Eukaryota; kingdom Metazoa; phylum Chordata; class Mammalia; order Rodentia; family Caviidae; genus Dolichotis; species Dolichotis patagonum. The sequence continues at coordinate 8,893 of PVJX010000921.1, forward strand.
ATTTACATTGCAGAGATTATAAATGTTTTTCAAGTTGATTTAAAGTGAAGGACTGTATTTTAGAGGTAGGCTTAAATAAGTTCTTAAGAAGTTAGACTTGAAACTATCAATAGAATCAATGTGGTTTTGGAATCAGAAAGTATATGCATTATTAGTCACCTAGAACATTTGTAACTAATTTCAATATAAATCCATTCTCATGTTTGTGAAAATAATTTTTCATTCATATTTATAATTTTGTTAGAAATAAACCAAAGCAATGAGTTTATCTTTTTAATATGATCTATTGCTCCATCTATCTATCTATATATATGTGTGTGTGTGTGTGTGTGTATTTATGTGTGTGTATGAATTGCTTACTTTTCAGTATTCAAGAAAAATACATCTCCAAAACTAAAGTGATATCATTCAATTTTTAGGATTCCCATACAGTCTCAAGGTTACTAATATAACTATTTGACTTAAGTATGCTGTATAAATACCTAATTTGATTGATTCTTTGAATATAAGAGTATGGAAATATTTTTGTATTATTAAAAATCCAGTTTTCAATTCAATCTATAATATAAATAAAGAAAACAAAAGTTCTACCAAAATTCTTTAAAAATTTTTTATTCTTGCAAACCTAATTTATGAGTTTCTGCATTTGTATTACAACTGTATGCTAGACAAATAAAAATGAAAATTATACAAATAAGTGATAAAGTATCTTGATTAATCACTATGGAAGCTGCCTTTTTCATCATGTCAAGACACCTAGCATTTTTTAAATACCAGCCTTAGATTGCCATAATAGTACTTAAAGTGCATTCTCAAACTGATATTGTAAATGCATGAAGACAATTTAAAGACTTTTTTAGAAGTCAGAGAAATGTAAAGTACTTGTTAAATTTGGAAACAATATAACCAGTTTTGACATGTTAAATATAATTAAACATATGAAAACAAAAATAAAGTTTTTAAATCTCAATTTACAAAATTCTTCATGTCAAAATTGTTTTCCAAATCTAGATAAGGCAATATTCATAAAAGGGAACTACTTCAAATTATTCAGGTTGTGAGGGCCTAAGTTCTAGTATACTGTGTTTCCTATTGATTTCCAATCAGTGTCAAACAACCGCTTCCTTCTTTTGGCCATGCAGTGATTTTCTGATGGTACAGTTCATTGAGAAAATCATTTGTTACCAACTCAAGTTCCTTTTTTCTATATTATCTTCTAAAATTTGGACAACTACTTTAAAAATACCTTTCTAAAATGTTGATCTAGTGTTTCTTCACATCAGTCTGCCCCTATCACCCTAGTCAAATCAATGCATTTTTCCAGCTTACAACTAGCAGTTGATTAATGGCAGAAAAAGAAAACATACAACCAAGTACAGTGATGCCCCTGTAAACTGTAGTCATCACCTTCATGTGGGTCCTCAACCTGGTCAGATTCTGTAGATTTCCTTGATAGTATCTTCTTGCCCCAGTCTCATTCTTCATCCTAACAAAATGTCATAAATTGAGTAATTGTTTGTATTTATGGTAATTCTAGAGACAAGTAAGCCCAAGATCAAAGCCCTGGTAGATTCAATACCTGGTTGCTGGTCTGTTTTCTTTTAGTTGATGCCTTCTTTGTATGTCTTCACTTGATGCAAAAGGTGAATGAGCCCACTTCAGTCTGTTTTAATAGAATTTTCATCTCATTTTTAAGAGCTTTGCCCTCGAGAGCTAACCTGATCCCCAAATGTCCGTCTTCCACATAACCTTCCAGACTAACATACAAATTTGGGGAGAAGACGAATATTCAAACCATTGCAAATATGTAGCAGTACATGAATGCAAGAACAAATGTAGTAACTCACCTTGGAGATGCAGTGATTTTTTTCTCTTTTGTTCTGATAAATGGTCACATCTGAAAATTAAGTGCTCTTGGAAATCTTTCTCCTAAAACATCTAAATTTTTAATTCTGACTACATCAATCAAACCCCTCTATTCATCTCCTAGATGGCTCTGATGTCTAAATAACTTAATAGAAGGTGTTAAAATATTTTAAATATAAAGTTTTATAGAAATGGCACACAGTTCTATTACCAGTATTTCATAGTATGATAGTAGATATTCATAAATGTCAGAATATATAATAAAGAAGTATTATATAAGTTTATTTTCCCTTAAGATAAAACAGAAAAATAATCTTATCTTTTAAATTTATTTAAGAGAAAAACATAAACAGAAAAGAAAAGCAAAAAGAAAAAGACAAACAAGAAGAAATCCAAAACAATAACAGTATATGTTTTCAAAACAAGATGATAAAAGCTTAACAATGGTTATAATATTGCATATAAAATTGATCTGATCATGAGTATTACCTATTCTTTTCCAAGAACTAATACAATTAATAGTATAATCAACTTAGCTATGTTTGAATGTATGTATGTATGTGTATATATATATATATATGTATATATATACATACATATACATATGTATGTATATATATGTATATATATATACATATGTATGTATATATATATATACATATACACACACACAAAGATGTCTTTTTCCTTTTCCCTTTCTTTCCTCCTTTCCTCTATCCCAGTTACTTTTCCTCATTGAGCAGTTTCTTACCCTCATAAAATATTTATTTTAGATTGTGGATCATCTTTGCTCTTCTCTTATTTTTATATTAGCATGTGTCCAGAAATTTTTAATGTGATTATGTGAATGTTTATATGCATACATATAAACTTCATAATGTGTAAACCAAATATTTGACTATGACAATGGGTTTTAATAAATATTGGTTTACTATAGTTTCTATAGTTTTGCGGAAAGCTAATTCAGTTTTTTATTGTATCCTTCATGCTACTTTTATTAGAATATGTCATTTGACAAATATAATAATTAAGTCTTTGCTTAGTTAATGTTAACTACATCATTAAAGAATAGTACTGAAAGTGGTTCACTATAAAACATCAATCCATACTATAAAGTACTTCTAATAATCTATTTTGAAATTGGAATCCCTGTTCTGATGAGCTTGCTTGTGAATGGATCTCATTGCGATTGCAAGTTACAGAATGTAGGCTGCTGATGTATGTGTCTGTATATGCCAATGAAGACATTGCATAACTTCCTAAGGCAATTTTGTAGTCATTCTTGAGCTGTTATTTCAAAATAAAAACTAAAGTGTGTGCTAGAAATAAAAAAAAACTTTAATCAAATTAATCAGTGCACCAACTTAGCATTGTGGACTTAGATATAGACAACATCCAGAAATTTTTCAGTTTCAACCATTTGGCCATTTTGCAGAAGGGAGCAAGCAATTTAAATATTTATTATCAAGCATTCTCAATACAAAAGCTTTGGGATGCAGGCACACAGTTATTTTCGTTCCAAACAAAATCTTTGTTCTGCATCTTTAAGTGTAATGTATGTAACCTTAATAAAATATGTTTTGGAGAACAGAATGATGTTCTACTAACTAAAGCAAACTAAATGCATCTATGCATAACTGAAATTCCAATCCAAAAGAAAATTTCAATTTACTTGATTGGTTTTGGTCAAATTGAATATTCTTTTTTTAAAATTTCATTTTAAAGAGGAAAAAACACAAAATTTTAAAACACTATAATTCAGGGGGTAACAGTGGTATATAAATTGCATATTATTATCTTCAAATCAGTTACTCAGAGTACAAGACATCCTCATTTAACTGTCCAAACAATACTAGCACAAACCTTTCTCTTAATAAGCTCCCTAGACATCAGTAATATAACTATCTATCTATCTATCTATCTATCTATCTATATATGTATATATATATATATATTCTTTAAGCTTCTCACACTAGTGAAACAATGCAATATTTACATATGAAAGTCTGATTCATTTCACCTGTAAGTATTGTCTCAAGTTGTATCCTTTTACCTATAAAAGTCTCAAGTTTGTTCCTTTTCTGGCTAAGTAGTACTCCATTGTACAAAAGTACCACATCTTTTTTATCCATTCCTCAGTGATGGGCATTAGGCTGTTTCCAAGATCTAGATGTTACAAATTTGGCTTCTATAAACATGGGTGCACATATATTACCATAACATGATGTTTTTAATTTTTCTTGAAAATACATATCCAGGGAATAACTGGGTCAAATGGGATTTCCAAACCTAGTTTTTTGAGAAATATGCACACTGATTTCCATAGTGGTTGCACCAGTCTACACTCCCACTAGCAGTGCGCAATAGTTCCTTTTTCCCCACAAGACGTCCACCATTTGTTGTTGGTTGATATCTTAGCCTTTTCAGGGGTGAGGTGGAATCTCAGTGTTGTTTTAATTTGCATCTCTTGTATGACAAGTGATGTTTAACATTTTTTCATATATTTATGTGCAGTTTGTATTTCTTGATTTTAGAAGTGTGTATGCTGCCCATTTTTGTACTGGGTCTTTAAATGGGAGAACTGAGTTCTTTATATGCGCTTGATAATAATCCTTTGTCTGACAAAAAGCTGACAAACATTTTCTCTCACATGGTGGATTGTCTCTTCACTCTGTTGTAGGTTTCTCTTGCTGTGCAAAATCTTTTTTTATTAAGATGAGATCCCAGTTTTTGATCCTTTGTGATAAGTTCTGTGCACTTGGTGTTTTGTTCATAAAATCTTTACCTATACCAACTGACTATTTTTAACTTTTTCAGTTAAAATGCAAGTAAAACAGATATATTTTATATAAAAAGGAAATAATACTCGAGTGGATTTGTGAAGTGACGTAGAACAGATATGCCTGCATTCTATTTCTCTGAAATGTCCTTATATAAAACTGTCACTGAAGAATGTCATAAAGAAATCATAATTTAATGTAGTTTCCTCTAGCAAAATTATGTATAATGATAATCATAAATCAGTTGCAGTTAATAAAATATATAAGTAAGCACAAAAATCTGAGACTAGTAAATAACTGCCTCAGTAAGTCAGTAAGAAATGCCAAGCTTTTAGAAAATGGATATTAGAATGGAAATTGAAAGCAAAATATGCAGTGAGATTTTCTTAAAGTAATACTTAACAGTACTTGAAGGTGTGCTTAATGTGAAGAAATAATGAAAGCAATAAAATTCCAAACAATAAACATTCATACTGATTTGATTTTGTGTTAGGTAATTCTCTTTATATGTCTATTGTGTATTTGCATCTATTATATTTTGAATGTATCTGCATTTTTATTTTATTTATTGAACTTCCCTAGTAATATTTTCTTTTAGTTTAACCTCATCGCTTATTATGAGTCCCTTGACCCAAATTTCTTTTTCAAGTCCATACATTTTATTATTTACTGGCTGGCATTAAGAAGTTTTAAAACATTCAGTCTCATTTCTGTGGAAAAAATTGCAAAAATTCATTCATTTTCCAAACTTCAAAGTTAGTGAATCCTTACTGAGGCAGAATATTGGTACAGGAAAGTTCTTGTTCTTTTCAGTAAAACTTACGTTAGAAAAGTTACATGTTGTCCCACTGTTGGCTATCAACATTTATGTACTGACCTTTTCTCTTCTTTTTCTTAATTAGTACACATTGATGTACATGGTTTAAACCAATTTCCAGTGCCGGTTCAACCTTTACTCAGTACTTCTTTCTTCACAGAAGTGAAATTTTCTATAAATAAAATAACTATATCCTTTAACCTAACTAAAAAGTCATAATCATTCTGTGAGTATATTTAATGTAAACAAGGAAATCTCCAAACCGGTGCAAAATAGACAATAGTAAGTGAAGATACATTTAACTATTCAATGATTGTAAGCATTTAGCAAATCTTTGTACTTAGTTTTTATAAAGAAGCCATACAGGAAAATCTAAATCTCCAGTATGCACTGTTCTAGATCCTTTTCTCTACCCATATTTCTGCTCTTTCTAAAGTGCCTACCTACATGAGCATGTAATATACTGTATCATCTATTTACATTCTCCAACTACATTCTGCTTTGTGCTTTATAATATCTGCATGGATGGATGAAGGGGAGAAGCTAAAACCAGCCAAGATGAGAAGTAAAAAAGTGACTCAAAGTAAGACTGGTAGCTCTATGAACCACAAGAATCACTATCTGATGTATAGCTAGTGCAGTGCTATTTATAAGCATAAATCACAGTGGACAATTCCCTGGTACTTCCTATTCATAAGGCAAAATGTAAGTCGAATTTGTTTTTCTAGTAGAATCCTAAAAGCACTTCAGATAATAGAAATCATCCATGAAATTTTGCACCTGGTTCTATCATATTTTTAATGTTAGTGCTTTGTATTGTGTAATGTATATTTTAATAAGTAGCTGGAGATGGCATACACTGCCAATTTTTACCATGTAAATGTGGAATTTACTATATGGAACAATTTTTATGAAATATTGGACCTGCCAGTAAAGCTGGCTTCTTATAAACTGCCAACCTGCCCACCGATTTTTTATCTTGAGATCCACACATAGACAATGAATGTACAGGGAAAGCATTTTACCCAACCCAGTTGTAAGAGGGAATGATTGCCTTACGCCTAAGCATAGAGCAGATTGAAGGAAGACAAATTTTCACACCTGTGAAGCATAGAGCAATGAATGCCAACCATTTATGATCTTGCCAATCAGATCAAACCATTCTGCTTTTGATAGGGGAATTGAGGAAGAAGAATAAAAAAGGATGGTCATATTGTTTCTGATATATATCTTTTTAAACAAATTTAAGAGAATAATACAGCTCCTTCTAACACTCTCTGCCACAAAATAATTACTGACAAAATAAGTTTCAGAATACCATCTTGCTGCTAAACTCACACAAAGTTCAGATATTTATTGTCCTGTGCTGCTTTGATTCTGTCTTTTCTCACTGTCTAATCCCTGGGCTTCTGTTACAGAGACTAGATAGGGGCTTGTTAAGCAGGGATTTACACAGGGGAATAAATCTATGGTGTATTTTAAAGAAGCTAATAAAAAACAGCAAATGTGCATTTATGAAGTTTGTTATATTAACTTTTTAAGTTGTAATTTTTATTCTCTTTAGAATTTGTTCCTGAGACTATGAATTAATCCCTGTTGTGATTTTCTTATTCCAATGTAATTTTTCTACTTCCACCACATTTTACTTTTTAATATCAAGTATACTATGTAGTGTATGAGTTATAAATCCAACAATAATTTTACATGCATGTCATTTCATATAATTATCTTATACTTAGAAAAGGGAAGGCTTTTGTCTGTTTAGACATTTTTAAAATAATTGTATATTTACTTTTACTGGTCCTCCTTGTTTTTCTCTGAGGAGTTAAAGTATACTCTAGCACAATTTAAAATGTGTTTTTTTCTCTTTACTCCGTTTTCTCTTCATTTCAGTTTTGGTAAGTCTTATTTTAAGTGTAGTACTCATCCTCCAGAAAATTATTTTGCTTATATTTCAAACTCTAGAATTTTCAGTAGATTCTTTCAAATAATTTCTGTCTGTTCATTAATAGTTCTTTTTGACACAGCATTGTTGCCATAGATTCACTTCTTTAAATATCTTTCCTTTATTGATTTGATCATATTTATAACAGCTGCTTCGACTTCTTTGTATGTTAAATCTGATGCCTGATCTCTCTCCCTGAAACTTTTTGTGGCCAGCTTTGTTTCCTGTGTATGTGTTGTACTTTCCTAGTTCTTTGCATGTCTCATAAGTTGTCGTGGTTGGTTGTTGTTAAAATGGACATTTTAGATAATATAATGTAGTATTGGATATTAGTGTTTCCTAATCTGGAGGTTGGTTCTGTTAATTTATGTATTTTGTGCCTTGGCTGGCTTGTGACAACTGTAATGTGACCTCCTTAGAGGAATTACTAAGAGCACATCTCTAGTCACCTTGGGATGACAGTGGTTTTGGGAAAACTCTTTTTATCCAACTTTTTTCCGTTTTCACTATTAAACTATCTTCCTCTGTTGGTATTATACCATAACTTTTGGCATCATTGATTATCTGATAGTTATTTTACTGTTTTGGACAGCTTAAATTATAAATGTCTCTACCCTGATACTCAACTCAATTTAATCCCCTTTGCAATGCACTTCTTGAGGTAAGTCTTTGTTTTTCTTACCTCAAGAGGAACTTTCTTAGCTGTCTCTTGCCCTGCTTCTCTCTAGTGAAATATCTGTTCTGTAGTTTACTTTTCTGCTCTTAATTGCTTACCACCAAAATCTCCATAGTTTGTGAGAGCCATTTTAGGTTTGAACTTCATGATACGGTGCAACTGAAGTCCATTTTTTGGGGGAGGAGGAAGCTGTTTTTCCTTTTCAATTGAACTGTTCTTCTGGTGAAAATCTTCTGAGCCTTTGCTTTAAAGCTGGGCCAAGTTTGAGCAGTCTACTTTCTCTTAAAGTGGCAAACAAGCTTTATGAGCAGATTGTTCAGCAGAAGCTACAGTGTTTGGTCTTCTTTGCTTGTCTCTCCCAGCAAGACATCTCTGCTCTAGGAACAAAGTTGAGGAGAGGGCAATCAATGGTCATCTCATTAGTTTTATCATGTGTCACCTGAGCTAGAATATCTATGCTATGAGTAGGAACATGATAGAGAATGGGACCTGTCCCCTCATTTCTCAGCTGTCCTCATCAACAATTTTGCTTTTAGAATGTGGGGGTTAAAAGCACAATAAATGTTCGTTGCTTGCTTTTGTGGGGACATGATATAGCCCAAGCTTGAAAACATGAGAGAAAATAAGCAAAACTTTCTTGGCCACATGGACCAAGATTGGAGCTTTCATTATCATGCTAAGATACAGCAGAGGGGGAAAAGACCACATCTAAGGACCACAGACTCTTGCTGTTCTTACTCAGGTTTAACATAGTTTCTTTAATAAGTTGTCCTTCATTTGCTAACTATTCTTGGCAAATTTACAGAGAATGTAATTGATATATGATTTGTTTGTTTTAAATAACTTCCCCATATTTTTTAGTAAATGGGACTGCAATGCTTATCATACTTCCATTCTGCAAGTGCAAGTGCCCCATGTTGTATTTTAAAGGAATTCTGCATTCCTTGTTCATAAAGATTAAATTTAGAGCTCAATATTTCTGGATATTTCATGCTACTAGTAGAAAAATGAAGAAAAGCTTTTCAAGCACAACTGATATAGATTAATAGAAAGAGAACTCTCTAAGGAAAACATTAAGGTACTGGTAGAAAATTCTAGCTTCTTAAAGACTGTTGCAAACTGTGGGTTTGATTAACTGAAAGAAAATATCTCACTATTAAGTTAGAATTCTGAAGTTTCCCACAAAATACCCTGTTTCACATGAGTTGAGATCCTATCTAGGATTTTAAATAAATTCAAATAAAAACATTTATTATTCAAGTTGCAAATTGGGAGAGATATCTGCTAATAAAAATTTTCAGTTTTTACACATAGAGTGCAGAATATTTTTGAAACTAGCTGGCTTTTTGGGATTGAATCTTTGCTTTGGCACTGAACTGTGACCTCAAGACCAGTTAATCCAATTGTAAGTTTGTCATTAATGACTAGAATTAGTAATAGAACCCTTTGATAAGTTTGTTTCAAAGCTTACCACTGCAATCTGTGGTTTCAAATTTAATGGTACTTTGTTTTTAAGCCAAAGGTAATAAATGGATATTTGAAAAATAAAAATGCATCTTTCCAGTCATGGACCATGTAGAGTAGTGTGGATGAAATCTCACATTGTCCCACCTCACTTCAGTCAGCTTGTGAATCATCCCTTTGCCTCCACACTGTATGCATTACCCAACCATGTGACTTAGGAGCGCTGCCAGTTATCAGACTGCCTTAAATTCACAGGGCTGCTGTAGTAACCCTTCATAGTAGTTCATTCTTATAAAACCTACATCATACACCTCACTTCATGTCTTCTTTGATGATATGACATCTCACTAGAAGAAGATCTATGAGTACAACCGTGTATTTGTAGACTATGACCAAGATAAATATAGAGAATACATTCATAGTGTTTTTATTAAAGTACACTTTTATTTTTGTTTTATCTTAATTAGTTATTGTTTTAATTTCTGATTACACTTGATTTATCAAAAGAATATATACAAAATTTTAGGCACTCCCTGTGCCCCTTGGAACATACCTTCTGCAGATAAAAAGAGACTTCTGGGTAAAGAATCAATCAGCCGTATAAGTTATTAATCAGGTCTCTAGTTCATAATACTTAACACACTAAAAAAATGAAAATTCAGGAAATTATTAATTAAATATTATTAGCATAGCAGTTTGCCACGTCATTAGAAAATTGAAGTCCATAAAACCTTTTGTTGGATGAAGCATAATTAGGATAATAATCAAAAATTTTTCTGACAATTCTTTTATCCACTGGCTTCTGTTTACCAGATTTTTAGAATTTTGTATACTTATAAAAGTACCATGTCTTAAAATACTTAATATTTTTATTAAATTTTAATGTAATCCATATAAAATAATCAAAGTTAATAAATTAAGCATTTAAACCACTGATATTAGTCATCCTTATAATTTTATTTTGCATCAGTTATATAACATTTTCAAAACTAATGGTATGTGTACAGTCATTATATAATACCTGAAATATGGTGAACCTGTCTGCAAGGCTTTTTGGATCTGCTATTGATTGAGAACCATGTATCAGATCTTTTTCTGTCAGTTGCTCTATTGTGTATTTGGTGTGCAAAATGAGTAATAAATGGTTCCTTCAGCTAAAATATGGAAATAAGCATTTAAGCCTGCAATAAGGATAGATTTTGGTAGGCACTATTGAAGAGATATCTATGAGATATTGCATGAACGCAAAAACAAACACTCCTTGGAGCAGTAAGGAAACATTCAATGAAACCAGGAAACTTCAGTCATGTTAGGTTAATTATAAAAGCTGGAGAAGAATTTTCATATGCAAGCAGATTATTTCTATACAGAGAGCAAAATACATAAAACATAAAATAATTAAAGTGCTGCGTTATTTCGAAGAGGCTGAAGTGTTTAGGTATCGAGAGAATTGAGTGAGCTCAGTGGTGAAGAATAAAGAAATGGTACAGAGAGACAGCAGAATGAAACCACAATAAGAATTTGTGCGTTTTTTAAAATAGTTCAGACTTGATTCTATAGGCAAACAGAAGTCAGAATTGCAACCAGTAAGAGCGATACGATCAATTAGGTGTTCAAATAGTATCCGTGAGTGATTGAAGGGTATGTTTACATTTCTTTTGTCATAGTCTATATCAAAGCAGGTCAAATTTGTATAAAAAATTGCTGGCTGTAAAACAGGTTTTCTTTTTTTTGCAATACATCTTTCCTCCATAAATCTCATTTTTTTTTACCACCAAATATATTGTCTTGTTTTATGAAACATGTAAACAAATTAGAGTCAAATATTCAGCTTTCTTTTCTTTAAGGAGCCTCAGAAAAATGTTTTAGTGATGTCCTATTGTGAGGAAAACATTGTAATTTAGGAAATAAATAAATATATATACATATGTATATGTATATATTAAATGCCTTTGAAATTATGTAATTAGGTGGAATGAGGAAATTGAAGTGCATAGTAAATGTTTTGAAATGTTACTATCTAATGTCTCCATGATATAATGTGCATTTTGAAGAAAGAAAGTTGACTTTTTATTTTTTTCTACCCTAACAATGAGGAGAAAATGGTAAATGTTTGGAATGTAGTCTAATGTGTGGGTTATTTGAAAGTAAGTTATTTTCTTCCAAAGGACTATACTGCACAAAAATCTGCCAGTGTATACATATGCCAGTCACTTCACTTAGTAGGTGAGATTTATATATGCATTTTATAAGTGAGTTCTAATTGCTGTTCCTAATACATTCTGTTGCTATCTTCAGCTGCATATTTTTTAAGTCACTAATTGACACACGGATGCATTACATACCAGTATCCTCTTTTTTCACATATTTTTTCCTATGAAACACACACACAGGCTCACAGAGCCCCCCACACCTCCTGCCCACTTTTGATGTTATTCATAGAAATATATGTGTGATATTGTGTCATGCAATCTTTGCAAATATGCATTTTGTAGTCAGATTATTTTCATTTCTCTCTTTTGTTCCCATGCTGAGGATTTCATACATGATTGTTGTCCTTTCCTGAATATTATCAAAAACAACCCTATGAGCTACTTTGGTTTTGGTTATGAAATTAACACATGGGGTGTGTACATTTGCAAGTTGGAATGAAATAATATTAGAGATAATAGCTCTTATATTGCTCATGAATAGATAACACCATGACCATCTGGTTATATAACAGATGATTTCTCTTCTGTTGGAGAAATTATTTCATGTTTTTGGACTACATAGGATGTGAAATATGCCCAAAAGCTTTACCTTATACAAATCTCTTATAAATTATATATTCTTCTATGATCTTGGGGACTTTCTAAATGCTTAGTATGATGAAGTTCATGTATGTTCTTTATATTGACATGTTTTCTGAAGAATTTTAAGATTCAGAAAAAAAATGTTTGATTTGTTGGTTTTTTACTTTTGATGTACTCTTGTGGCTTTTCATTGTCACGAGCATCAGAATGAGGTGTTTTACTTCCCGACAGAATAGAATGTATTGCTTGCCTATAGTGTAGCTCTCAAGCCATAATGTGTCTTAACTATATGAAGTTCCGACTGTTCATGAGTTACTTTGAAGCAGCAGACTTCAGCACCCTAATTAACATCTTTCACCATTGCTATCCTGGTACTTGAGAAACTGGAAAAACTACAAATGGAAATTTAACATAGACCTGGCACAGATGAATATCAATTGTCTTTCATGGTTCTTGGGGTTCTTCCAAATATTTTCAGCAATAATTCCCCTGAATGCCAATTCTCAATCTCTCCTTACTGTGTTCCTACACTGTACATTGCCCAGGTCTGATACATCATGTACAAAGATTAGTAAGTTAATACATAAACCTAACCCTCGAAGTATACTTAATTCATGACTTGGATGTGAGTGGTACACAGAAAAAAAATATGTGATTCTATCAGTGTTATTGCTATTTTCTTGTAGAATTTATACCATGTGCAAAAATATGTCACATAGTTACTAAAGATAATAGAAAATAGTCTACAAATAAGTTTAATATGGAAAATAAATTTGTCTAATATTAACTCATGATTGTAAAGTAGTTTAAAGTTAATGAAAACATTTAATTGTATCTTTACTTACATGTCAAACCATATTAAACAAAAATAAATTGTCCTAATATTCTGGAGAAGATAATAGTTATCTATATCAGATATCTAAAATCAGCATCAGTACATAAAACAAATTCAATAAAATTTAAGAAAATGAAAAGTGGAAAGCAATATCACTGTGCAATTTAATAGATTAAAAGTACATGAATATTGGAAAAGAAACACCAGTTCTTTGGAGGTCTAGAAAACTTCTACATGTCATATATGTTGAAGTCATCAAAAAGGAGCTTTTCATTCATATTACTACTGCACATGTTTGGATTCTGAGGAAGAGCACCTAATTCAACAAGAAGGGAGAATATATACACAATACACTGGGTCAGATTCAGAGCTGTTTGTAGTTCGTCGCATGTGTTGAGGCTGGATAAAAAAAGAGATATTTCTATGAAGTACAATAGCAAAAGTTTACCAACAGTCTTTCTAGAACATTCAAATCAAGGAAATCTTGTTCTACCCAATTTTCCTTCAAGTTCCCAAGGGAGTATCTGAATGATTCAAGATGATACACACCTTAGACTAATGGGGAGAATGACAGTGTGTTTGACACCAGGTTCAGAATCACTTTAACTGGGAAAATGTATTTCTTATCATTGTTTTCCATTTGCTGAACCACAATTCTGACAGCAATATTCCCCTTTTTTTCAAATGCTGACTATTCAAAAGCCCTTCTCCACTTAAAGGAGTACTATATCATTTTTTAAATGTTTACATATTTATAAACTGAAGCAAATAACCATAAAAGAGACAACCAATGCTACTTTTTATTGTTTTTCAGACAAAACCTCACAATATATGTCAAACTTGCAAGCATCCTGCCTCAGCCTCTGGAGAACTGGGATTACCGGTCTATTCCCTCCACATCTTAGAGAAAATAATTCTCTTACGCTTTGCCATCTCAGTTCTTCTGGTTTTTTTTTTTTTTTTGAAATTCTCACTGGGACTGTAAATTTTTGTCCTAAAATAAACTTTCAATTTAATAAGGAGTCTAAAAGATTTAGTTAATTATATTTGGGTTGGTATTAAAGTTAGAAACGTTGCATGTTTGTGAATCTGATATTTATTTCTTAAAATTTCTTCTGCATTTTCTCCCAATCCCCAACACCTCTACTGAAGTACATTTGTGGTTCTTTGAAGTACTTCAATAGACATTTATTTACATCTACTACGTGTTAGCCCAGAAATCATACACTGATTTTATCATATGCCAACTGTGATAACTAAGTGGATGTTTAATAAAAAGGTGTCCTGACACTCAGAAAGAAAAAAAATGCTAGAATAAATTAAAACCATTTTTGGAAGGAAGAAGGAATTGGTTAAATCTCCCATACACTTACCTTTCTTTGCTAGACATTAGAGAGGATAGGAATATAAACTCAACATGATACAACCTCCAATTCAATTGGAAAAACTGAGGGTTGGTATTTCAAGAATGGGAAGATAAATATCTTATCCATTATAGCAATGGTATCAGAAATGTAAACAATGGTATGGTTATGTACACATAATCATTGCAGTATTGTTGCAGACACCCTACCACGTTAGGCACATTCCTTGGTCCCTACAAAATTGGGAAAGTTAATTCAACTTTTTCTGTTTGCTTTATCTGGAATGTTTTCACAATTCTTCTACTTCTTCCCTTAAATAATGCTACCATCTCTTTCCATTATCTTCACTGTAGTGTTACAACACACTAAGCTTGTGTCTCAACAACTGGAGTTTATTCATTAATAGTATTTTCTCTTCTGCCAGACAAGTTCCATGTAAGTGTATGGCCTTCATCCAGTGACTCCCTAGAGGGCTATTAATTAAAACATTTACTTTGGAAAAAAATGGTAGAAATTTACTTGGCTCAGGGAAAAGCTTTCTCCATGTACCTGAAATCTAAGCCTCATTACTGAAAGGAAATTGTTCTATATGCATAAACAAACACAATTGTTCTTATTATCATTGATTTATATTAGCATATTTTAACCATTAAAGAAAAATGGCAGTTACCATTTTAGTAGGAATTGAGTCTTAAAGGACTAGTGAATCGCTCACAAATGAAATAAGTAAAGTATAATTCTTTTTTTTTCCTCAGAAGCAGTTCTCATCTTCCTTCCTGATATGTCATGATAAACTGATTTGTATTTCCTCTGTCTAAACTAATCCTGCTCCTGTCATTTAGTCATTTTAGTTAGGTTTAAGCCAGTCCCATTTGAAGATTGCTTTCTATTTGAGATTTTTCTACTTCTCTCTAAAATAGTGTCTGAAGTATGGAGAAGTGGCTCTAATGACTGCATGCAAGTGACAGGAAATGGACTCCCTCACCACGTGCTAGTTCTTCAGGGATTTATGACAGGATCTATCCATTAGGTGATTTGCTGTCATCCACTGATTGATACTGACACGTGCCAACACTGATTGTTCTAATTTTTTTCAGCATGGTTAAGGTCTTGTGAGGATCCCTGGTTTATTTAGCTCCTTGAAACATATCCATAATCTACTCCCTTTTGCCTCTACTGGAAGGTTTTCAGGCCTTGTTCCCAGCGGCTGGCGCAAGGGCTGGCCTACAAGAGCTGACGAAGGTGTGAGAGGGTCCATTGGGCTATTTCTCTGCCTAATCACGTAAGTTGCTTCATAGCCAGAATTTCAAGCTCTTGCGTTTTCACAGCCACCCGAACAACAGCCCCCTCCTAGTGCCCAAAATAGAGAGTGAAGTGTTCTTACCATTTCTTCCAATTTATAGAACATATTTCTTCCTTCTGACTGAAGCATGGAGAAGGTGAAATTGAGATATACTCTCCCTCACCTACATCTGTCTCTTTTCTTTTTTATGAACTTTTAAGAATAGGAAAAAAATCACATGCTTATTTTTCAAAATATTAATCATATTAACAGTAGAGATAAAATAAATTTTATTGCAATTTCTGCTTATGGTATATATCAACTTTATCTCTTCTTTAAGGTTTCATTTATATTAAATTTATTGAAATTCTTTTTAACTTGTCATTTGCCTCTTTTTTCTCTTCCCACTCTGGACTTTTTTGCATCTTTTTGTTAGACTATTCTGATCTCTGCTTTGATTACATCATTTGCTTTTCATTATGACATTCCAGAATCTGTTTCCTCACTTATCTTTTCTTCTCTTTCAATCCCACACCTTCTGAGAATGAGTGCTTCATTCTTACTCTAATTTCCTTTCTGTACTACTCCTAAATTGATTTCCTCCTACTGCCTTATCATATTAGAACCTAATGACAACATATCCATACACTAATTCTTTAGAGTTCATTTTATACCCTCCTGAAGGAAACTGACTTATTTGCCAACTGGACTTTCTTCTGTTTCTTCACTAGCATCTTCCGTCTGTAGAACATAAACTGACACTACATTTTAAATATGGCTATGCTTTTATTTTTATTTATCTTTCTTTTAAACTCAGTTTTACACATCTTAAACAACAAATTACATACTATTTTTCAACAGCTTTAATAATTTCTAATGGGAAGTTCTGAGCACTAAGTATGCTATTAAACAAAACCTAACAGGACTTTTAAAATAAAAGCACATAGAGAAAAACATCAGTTTTGACAATAAAACTTTTGCTTCTTGTCATTATTCCTTGTATTTACTTTCTACTTTTTCATTAGTAAGCATGCTCTATTTCTTATAATTTGAAACTATATTAGTTCAAAATTACTGAGCTTTAATTACATTACAAAGTAAACAATTAGTGTGCTCAAAGGATGTCTGTGTTTAGTCATAAAACATGATTTCTGCTGTACATCTCCAAATATTTTATCTATATTATTAACTTAGAATATTTGTAACGTGCTGCTTCTCAATTGTGACAGTGACTAATCTCTTGTATTTGTATTTAATCACTGAAGAGAGGCCCTCAATTACTCATTTTAAATTAAATCAATCCACCGGAATATAATAAATTTACAGTTGTTTAGGATAGTTGATTCTTCAGATTTGAACTTAGAATAACAATATTGAATAGAGTCTGTAAATGCTTTTTTTGCTTCAGTCAATGAACATGTTGCAGTTCTATTTCAAAAACTTAAAGATTTAGCTATAAAGCCTCCACAGATATACATTTAAATTGGTGGTATTGGTTAGGATGATGTCCTTGTTTCTTTCTGGTACATTATTTAGGGAAATGCATGTACTAGAGGTAGATGTATTCACAAATAGTAGATGACTTTGTAACGTTTTGACATATCTAGACATAGAAAACTCTTTCCTTCTTTGACCATGTAGGTATAAGGACAGGGTTTTTGTTTGCTTGCTAGAAGATCCGGTGGACTGTCAACAGGAACATCTCAGAACTAGGCTGAAGAAATCAAGAAAAATGTACCTATTTGTTGGCAGGGAGTAATTATTGTACTCAAAAATTAATTTGGTTGAAGATCATGAGTGCATTCCTAAAGAAAGATTTAGTCATGGAATAGGACGGTCTTTAGCTCTAAAGTAAATTGAAAATATTGACAAACTGTCAGAAAAAGAGTAGCGCAGTGAAATGTTGCATTTATGACATAGGCTTTCCATTTCCACATCACACCTTAGACTGTCCTTGCTGCTATTGTGAGAGGGTTAAATGTTCTTGCTGGATTTCTATGTATATAAAAGGGACATAAATGAGATTGCTGTGTCAATGTTTGGAAATCCTGATCATCTTAGAAACGTGTTAAAAAGAAAAAAAATAAGTGTTGTCATCCTTGATTTGAGTTGTACTCAATACTGAATGACGGAAGCAAAATCCATGTACAATATATAGAGAGTTTGGGACTTCTCCCCTCTGGGTGTGCCTATCATTAGAAAGGTCAAGACAAACAGGAAATCAAATTCCACATGTTCGTGGTTACATGTGTAGTTTAAAGCAATTGACCTCCTAAAAGTAGAGAGTAGAATGGTGGTTATCAGAGAACTGGGACTGGGGAAATGTCAAGATAATAATCAAAATGTCAAAGCCACATTTAGGATAAATAAAGCTTTTTAAAGATATATTGCAGTGTGGTGAATATAACTAAATGTTGAGTATTATATGTTTGAATATTTCGGGAAGGATAATGAAAAACTGTTCTCACTGCAGAAGATGTCAAAATGTTTAAGGTAATTGATGAGTTGATTGGCTTGATCTTGGTCATTTAACATCAGATCCTAAAATCATAACTTCTCTTTGTACTCAATAAATATGTACAGCTGTAATTTGTTAACGTGTAATTGGAAGAAGGTCGTGGTTCTTATTAGCCTGTGTTTGTGTTGACTGTCACTGAAAGTGGATGCTTCAAATATTTTAACAAAAATATAACAAGCAAAAATTTCATCCATTAAAAATGTAGCTATTACATTTATAAAGCATCCTGTCACAGAGGTACATAGTATGATTAAAGAGGTTGAATCAGTGGAATGATTTGTTAAAATGCTTGAAAGTATTGTTCTTTCTAATTTTCAAATGAATATACTTTATCTTCTTTCATACTTTTTACCACACTTTCTATATTAATATTTGAATGTATACTACATATTGTCAGTAATATTTTATAAGTATATTTCTTACACTATTATATCCAAATGTTCTTTATTTAAACTAATGTACTTACAAGATACTACAGAAAAAAATTTCAGAAATACATAAGAGAATTTCAATGTATACCTAGTTCCAAATAATTATGATTATTGTGAAGATATAAAACCATATTATTCATATGAAATATTCAGTATTTATCCTAGGGTACATTGAAATATGTTTGCATAACATATAGAGGGTAAATATCATTTAGTTTAGATCATTAATAATAATTTTGAATGGCAAAGGGACTTTCTCTTTCCCATTTCATCCAACGTCTCATTGTTATATTTGCAGGTTTAGTTCCAAGAAGAATATTTTTTCTGATGGGTTTTTATTTCATTTTATTCATTATCAAACATTAATTTTCATATAGCATAGGTTATAGACTTCATTAAGCAATGTAATAAAAGCTTAAAAAATAAATTTTTCCTTTGACCCTTATCTGTGGGAGGACAGAATATATATATATATATATATATATATATATATATATATATATACACACACACAGTAATGTAAATTAGATTGTATGTGAAAGTATGTGAAAGAGAAATCAAAAGTAAAAAAAGAAAACCAATTATTCTTGAATTATTGATTTGGAAAGACACCATGCATAAGATGATCCTATGTTGATTACTATGAGTTTTGTATTCAGGAAAAGATTGAGGGGCATGAATGGTCAGGAATGATCCAATTAATGTTAAAAGAATTTTCAAAGTTTTGATATAATCTTGGTGTGAAAATAAAAACTTGCCTAAAAGTTTTGTTTTGCAGAAAAGAAAGTGTAGTTCTGTGAGAATAAAATTTTAACTGCAGAAGTGATAATGGGTTTGAAGGTCCAGTACTTGAATAAAAAGATTTTTCTAGTGTGAGAGGTTTGAGTGGTGTATCAGTAATCTAGTAAGAACCTTACAAAATAAGTAGGTGTAATAAAACATAAATAATTTATCAGGATACATTGAGAGGATATGGTATTCACTTTTATTGCTTAGTAGACATTAGACAATGTAAGATTACAGTTAAGAGAGAGATCAGGTCCAAGGGTAATTCTAATTCCATTTAGCTTGATTCACATTTTGGTCGAAGTACTGAGGTGTAGAGCATGGAACATGTAGGAAGTGAAGTTCATGAATCTCTGAGCCACCGAAATATAGACTAATCCATGAAAATGTCTAACCTGGTAGGAGGAGGATCATGAGCATGTGGAGTAAAGAAAGCCACCCTGAAGTAACATCAGGGAAGGCCAATATAGTGAACACCAATCAATTATTCTATCAGCCATTTCAGAGTGACTTTGGACGCTTTGTGCACCTGCAAATAGAATACTATTCACATGAGGTTTCATCCAGATAAATTTGGCTACTCAGAAAAAATGAGTTCATGACATAAATTTGAAAGTTAATAGAAGTTATATAACCATTGCCCCATAAATCTGTATTGCATAGGTGGCTGCATATTTCTGTTTCATGAAGAGTTAAGTGTTAAATTATTTTACTCATGATAACAGTCTACTTCCTATCAAAATGCCAAGGAGTGATAATAGATAATTATGTATTGATATAGTCTATGAAGATCAAAAATAGCTCATGAATATAAGAAAGAGAAACTCTATATGTGGGATTTTATATAATTATGGTAACAATTCCTTGGAGATACTGTGGCCTGTTATGTAAATATGTGTAATTATGATAATTTCAAAAACCATATTATTTACTCAGTAGTTTAACAGCTACTTCACAAAAACACTTTCCAAACTCAGGGGGAGTACAGCAATACTTTCCATAAAAATGATGGTGCATTAAATATTTTAAGTGAATGTAAAATGTATTTTTATAAGAAAGAAAGAATTTAAGGATATATTTACTCTATTACTCTTACTCAAAAAGTACTGCCTGTACTGCAGATTAATATTACCCAAGTTCAATATGACCTACATGAAATTTGCTGTTAATGAAATGTCACAAAGAATTGCCAGTATATTCACAGATTTTTCTGGACAGAGTTGATTTTTCCTGTAGGACGAGTGCCTCACATGGTTGAGCAAACTTCATGTATGATTGCCTTAGCCAAAAATCCAAATTTTCAGAAATGAAGAAAACTAACTGTCCATCCACTCTATAAATGACTATTTATGCCATCCAAAGGTGTGCTCATTGTGAGAGTAAATTTGGGGAACACAAAAATAAATGAAGAATATGTTCAACCGACAGGCAGAGACAGATATGTCTATGAAACAATGTCACAGAGATCACAATATTACTGTATCCCATTGAGTGCCTTCACTCCCTTATGAAACGTGAAGGCCCTAAGTGTTAGAAGTGCTATAAATAAGAATAAAGTTAAGAATTAGAAGGGGCATAGTTTGTTATGTTATTCTGCATCAAGTGTCACTTGGGTAAGTCAAATTTTAATGTGTTCATTAGGTAACCGGAGTGACAGGGTATGATAAAAGAAGGTGACTTAAAGATTTTACATTTTGTGAAGGTTATTCTGGGAATACTTTGAAGAAAACAACAATGTTTATACTGATAAATTAATAACACATAGCATATATTGGATTGTCTTCTGTGCCTCAGATTCTACTAATGTATATACATCTATAGAGCATAGAGAAAATACTTTAATGGCGGTAGAGATTTTGAATTTTCAGTACATCAGCAGTAATGAAAATAATCATGGCTTGTAGGGGATCTGATTTGATAAGAATGAGACTAAGCGAAAGCAACTATAAGCATTTATGCCAATCTATAAGGGACAAATAGAAGAGGAGTCCTGTAAGGAGACCTGGAGAAAGAATAGGTAAAGCAGAAAAGTAAAAATGCAAAGTATAATTTTTCAAATGTAAAAAAAGCAAGACTCAAGAACACAGCTCTAAAAATTCTCCACAAAAGTCACCTAAGATGAAAGTGAAAAAGTCCACTGGATTTGGATACAAAATCATGAGCAATTTAATGAGAACATGTTCAAAAAGACATGCAAAATAAATAGAAATCACCAGAAGAAAACATGGCAGGACCTGCAAAACAAGAATAAATAATTCCAGTTTCTTTTAGAGCTCTCATAGTGAAGGGGGAAATGAGTGGTGTTATGAGTCTAAGGAAAGTTTTACTATTTATACCTTTTTCAGGCTTAGCATTTATTTATTATTTTAAGCATATATATATATATATATATATATATATATATGCCAAGACAAAGCTCCTCTCCTGCCCAAAAAAAATATAGAAATTAGTTTAGAGCAAGGAAACACTAAATGGATTTGATTTATGAATGAGATACAGAGTTCATTCATATCTGAATCAGGAACGAGGAATGAAGAGTAGGCGAATTGCTGTAGAAATACAGAATGTTCTTGACCATATTTCCCACTTAAAATCACAAAACACAAAAGACATTAAAAAACAAATTAATAAAGAATGCAGGAATCTGCTTATACTACACTCATATGATACTATTTATTCTGCCAATTATTAGAGTAAAAATTTTTGACTTCAATATCCTGCTTAATTAGTGTAAGAGTTAATCTATATTTTCCAAGGGACCAGAAGGGTTTTCCTCCTTAGGGAAGGATATTAGAAACCCTTTAGCTTTTTCTGGTCAATATGGCTCTCTTTTAAAGAGGAAGTTGTTAATTTCTTTGAGCTATTGATTGTGTTTGTGCTATTCTATAGGATAGCAAATAGGATAGCAAAACGGAATGACGTGCATATTGAAAACATTAATGTTCTGGCTTTCAATTGTGTTGCTCAAGTTTTAAGTCTTATCTATAAAAATTTTCAAATCTCCATCTCTCTTGTTAACATTTAAGTAGTTGAGTAACTATGACATTACCTTTTGCTCTTAAAAGTAGTATGACATAATTCCAGGTTGAGAAGTCCAAGCAAGGAGAAAAGGGATTAGTGGTGGATATTGAAAGTGCATACTAGCTATCCATAAAAATCCCTGTTTTAGTATTTTTATCTTCACAAGGTCTAATATAAGAGGTGGATTATAGTGGAAGTTCCAAAATGGAATTTCTACAACAAGCTTTGCCACACATTAAATTGTTCATAACCATATGATCATTAGTATGCTCATAATATATTAATAAATAGAAACTAACATAAGTCATGAATAAAATTTTGCTTCACAATATCATGACCAGATATGCAGTTTTGAAACTAACTTCTCTTACAAATCCATTATTAAGTTGTTTTTAAGTAAAAAAAACACTTTATAGTGTAATCATCAGTCTTAGCCTTTTATCAATACTGTTGGCTATTCACAATATTCCCAGACATAAAAGTTAACTATGTAATTATTGCCATAGTTCAGATACTGTACCAAAAGTGAAAAATGTTATTTTTACTTTCCTTTAAAAATATGAGAATATATGCAATGAAGCTTTGGTTATTTACTTGAATTTAAGCTAGTAAAATATATCAGCAACAAATATGTACCATATAAGAACAGAGAATATTCTGATAGAAACTACTTTATTGTAAAGTGTCCATTTGACAGCTGTTGCTCCAATGAAATATAAAAATTATATAAATCAGGGCATCGAGGCACACTAAATGAACATTCCACAATCTGTTATATGGCTAAAATAATCTAGAATCTGACAAGATCAAATCAAATACCCAAAGACATAAAATGAGGTCACTTTCCCTGGAAGACATACTTTGGAATTCTGTTCTGTCAGATAAAAACACTGTGGTAAGTGCCATGACTCAGCCATACAAAAAGCTGAATGACTGTCTACCTACCGATCTCATCATGATGCTTCTGTAAATATGTAAATAAATATCAGTGAATTCCTTGAGCTCTAGTGCAATTGATCTGAGACTAATAGATCCTACGAGTGTATAGCATCTTATTTTCCTTTACATTGATGGACAACAACAGTTGCAAATTTAATCAATGCAATGCACCTAACAGCGCTAAATCTTTGAACGATATGGAAAATGAGGAATGTTGCATAATCACTACCTTTGTATTTGTTGAGGCTGGTGTATCATTTTATTCAGCAATGATTCCAATATATGTTTAGTTTCATTGGAAACAAAAGAAACTGGAAAATGTGTCAGGGTGGAAACAGCGAGAATGAGATATATTTGGAAACACTTATATTTAATTCTGTATATGTTACTGATATATATATTCAAATTCAATCTCATGAAAAACCTAGAAACAGAAATTATGAACACGAGAAGATCCATAGTTCCTGAAAATATGCAAGCCCTCATAACATAAAAGGCGGCCCATCTAAATGTGGTTGACCATGTGAGAAACTATGGGATGGAACTATAATACACAAGAGATAACGTTGCTCCAGTGAATCCTGAAACGTATTTCTTTCATACCCAGCACCAAGATGAGGGACTGCTCAAGTTAAATGCAGAATCATGTACTTTAACAGATCAGAATTTTGCTGGTTAGTTTGCTTCTATTCAATATTTCATATTTATG
Source organism: Dolichotis patagonum (assembly GCA_004027295.1). NCBI lineage: Eukaryota > Metazoa > Chordata > Mammalia > Rodentia > Caviidae > Dolichotis > Dolichotis patagonum. The sequence continues at coordinate 33,121 of PVJX010000921.1, forward strand.
GAATTGTGGTCTGTGGGATGTGGCTAAAATTTTGGAGAATTTGCCTTCAACTCACCTGTTACTTTAGTAAATTACAAGAATAGAAATGCGTGAGTAATAAGTACAAGAGGAATATATTAGGGTAATAATAAAATAAATAAGCTTGTAGTATTTATGGAGAGTCTAGTTAGGGATTGAGTTAACATTTATGTCTAGAAAACTGCGTAATATTTTTCAAGAAATAATTAATACAAATTATTTGAAAGCAAAGAGAACTCTCAGGATAGAAATCATCCAAGGTACTGCTTATGTCTTCAGAGAGAAAGACAGAGAACAGAGAGCTATGATTGGGATATTGTTGGAAATAGGTAGCTAAGCAACTGCTTGAAAAGTCACCAAAGGGAGACTTTTTCAAAGGGATGGATGTAGCACTGAAATAAGGCCTGGGTTAGCCTTTGACAGGCTTGCATCTCAGCATTTGTTTCTGTTTGAGTTATTATGTGCTGACTTCAGCATGGGGAGGCCTAAACTGAGGCATGACTACACATTTCATTACTGACTCTGCCTTTCTAAGCTATGGGAAAAAAATACTTTAAAAAAATCTCTACTTGCTATTCAATAACAAGGGGTATATAACAGGTAATCAAGTTGTCTTTTCAGATCATTCACATATGAAACAAAATCTGGGTTGAAACTTCCTCAGGAAAATAGCACTGTGATTTTTATCAATAAAACAAACATACTCCAGCTGTTAACAATATTTAAATATCTGGTAAAACTGCATGTGAGGTTATTTTAGACTGTGACCAGTTACATTTTAAAGACATGACTGGATTTAAGTATCCACCTCTGCCAAGCAAAAGAATTCTGCTTTGTAAAAAAAATGTAGTTAAAGATTAAAAATTGTCTTTCTGCCTTGAAATATTTTAAATCAATATTATTTTGAGATAGGCATATATGGGAGGTGTTTGTATTAGCTTAACAAATATGTGGACACTTCTATCAGTTACAGTTGCAAATTTTAAAATGTAAAAATAATACAAGGTTCTTTCCATATTGTGCAATATATTTTGCTGCTTTATGGAAGTCAGTAATCAATTTTTCTTGTAGTAAGTGTAGATTATGATTGTGCTCAAATTAAAATTATATGTAGGTAAATTGAAACCCTGAATGGAAAAGCCTAACTCTGGGAGTAAAACAATATAATTCTAGTAGAAGACACTATCAGAATTATAATAAAATCGTATAATGATAGAATATATTAATCATAGTCACGAATATTTGATGTATTAATGTTTACCATTATATTATAGAGAAGGTGGAATAATTTCAGGGTTATTCTAGGTTAGTCATATGTGGTTTGGGTCTGTTGTGAGAAGGGTCTAAATAGGCAACTCTGAGTTCTACATATTGAAGATCTCTGTCAGCAGTGGTGAAGGTTATGAAAATGGAGGTAAAAGATGGAACACGAACAAAGGAAGAGGAAGATGAGATGAGTATTATCTAATCCTATAGATTTTCATTGTGTGCTAGGGCTTTTCTTAAGAATTTTGCATATGAAAACTAAGTTAACCCACATGATAATTTTTGGATGTATATACTTTGTCACACTTTATAACTGAACAAATTCAAGCACAGAAGATTTAGTGCACCCAAGGTCAGACAGTCAGCAAATATTTGCATGCTGGTAAGATCAGAGTATGCTCATGGAATAAAAATGTGCATTCCAGAAAAAGACAAGGAGGTGTGTATGGTTTATGTCACTCAAGTGTCTATGGTGCCCAAACTTACGTACAAGATGGTGCATAACAAGCAGGGGAAGGCACAATAGGAAAATTGAGGACCTGGATATAATATAGGAGAGCTTACAGCCCATTTAAACTTGAGACATGACCTCCAGCTGACAGTGGCCTTCTGAAAATATTGTGCCAATGTTATCAGATCATTCAAATTTGGCAAGAATCTGAAATATGAATTCATAAAATTTCATCCTATAAAATATTTAGAACATAATTGTTTTAGGGACAAAATGTTAGATGGTCCCCAGAGCACACAGGAGTTACTGAATCAGTGTGCGTCATGCTGGCCTTATACAGAAGTATTTATGTACCAACTTTTTCTAAGTTTCTAATAATCTGAGCTTGGTGTAAAATACGGAGTAATTAAAAGGCACTTTTGCTAAATATTGATATCTCATAGGTTAGAGGGTTGATTTCATTACCAAAATATTTGTTTCAGGAGTACAAACAGAAGCATATAAACACCAAAGTTCAGCAACATGTTTTCAGGTTTTTACCTTAGCTTTTACGCTCTGACATTGTGAGTTTACTTAAATTTTTTCTGATTAACTTCTCATGGGCTGTGATTGTTCGGTTCCCTGTCTCTAATACCAAATTTCAAAGATCATAGAAAGAAGAAAAAATAGTATTTTTAAGGAATAAGATATGAAGCCCTATTATAAATCCATATGAGAATATAAAATCTTTTATCAAGTAGAATTGCTCATATTTCTGATAAGACCAAATTCTGTGAAATGTCTCAAAAAGACATGAGGCATATACCCGGTATTTTCTTATTTCCTTGCTTGTTCTTTTTTTTTATTTCCTTTGCAATTTTATGTTACAGAAATTGTTTATATTGCACATTTTATGGGTTCTTAATATTATTATCTTTGATCTTTAATATAATAATTGCTTGTTATTTTGTCACCAGATGTTACTTTGCAAATGTCAAAAAGATACTAATAAGTTAGCAAATATACTGAGGTAAAGTGATGTAAATGTTGAAAGATGTTAACACTATATCAAGAAAAGAATAAAATAAAGTAGGGAAAGAAAGAAAGGGAGATAAAGAGAGATAGAAGGAGATGGGAGGAAGACAGAAGGGAGGGAGAGAAGGAAGAAGGGAGGAAGATAAATAGGGAAAGTATTATATTCATTGCAAAATATTTCAAAGATTAGCAATCTTTAATGTTTACCTAGGTTTAAAATTAATTCTGACCTGAAAGTGGTGGAAGCTATCAGTTTTAAGAGTTCAGTGTATTAAGACAAAATATCTCTCTTTAAAGAAATCTGTCTAAAACGTATAGTGGATATCTCAAAAATAGTTAAATGTTCTTGGATTGTCAGGAGTAAATATTTGACCTCTGAATATGTGCTCTGCCTTAACCATTCTAAGGCTGTACTTTTGATATAAAGTAATGTCACCATTTTAGATGGTTTTTAAGATCATAAATAGGACAACATTTTATGTAACTACAAACATTAAAGGAAATTATATAATAATTTGACATTAATAGAGACACAAGATCTTTTGCTATATAGTGGGGTGAATAAATGTTACATTCTTTTGTAGTTTTGGGCTTGTATTCTCAATAAAGTGCTGAGTAATAAAAGTAATTTATCTAGAATAAAAATTAAAGAAAACAACATAGATTCTGTATCTACATATCTCCAGTTTTACTTTACCCATTATAAAATAATCAGATACATCTGATGGTCTTATTTTTATGTTCAAGAAGTCTTCACAGCACTTTCTCCTTGCTTGAGTCTTCCAGAAAACTGCTGAACTATCTGCACATTATATTTGTTCTTTAGCTCTCTGTGTCTGGTAATTGTTTTTAAAATACATACTGGCTTTACTAACTTAACCTATATTATCAGATTCTGAAAATCGTAAGAAACCTGAAGCAATTTTGACTTCTCAAGAAAACATGTCTTTATTTCTGAATTATGTGACTAATTTTCAATCTTTCCTTACAGTATACAGGTCTGGATAGAGACTTATTGCAAAATGACTAAGAGAAAAATTTTGACAATTAAATGATTCTTATTGTACACTTAGATTAAGAGCATAAGAGTCTATTGCAGAATATCCTAATAATTGTCTTCAAAAGTGGTAGATTTTAAACAGCTACTGACTAGCTCACAGTGCTTTGTGAGCGAAGTGGAAACACATTCCCAAATAATTATGTTTAGCACAATAAAGGATTATAAAATATCTTCATAAGAAATATAACATAATCTGTATTGCAATCTTAGTTTGTGGTCCTGAGAATGTTAGCTGCTACTATTATTCTCAAAAGATTTAAGTATGCCTTATTTCCCTCAGTTTTGAAAGACAATATTCCATGGAGAAAATGAGATCAATCTTTCCTGTAAGCAAATTGAATTTGATACCTTTTGTGCTATACATATATTTACTTTATATTAATGTTCTTATGTGGATCATTTTTGCTTTGCTAGTCATTTGTTCAGGTTATTCTGCATGAGAGAGAGAAAAGAAAAAAGAGGGGACTTCTGAACAGAGAAAAAAATACTGGAGTAAGGCTTGTTATAGCTTAATTACTCCAAACTGTATTTTTACTTAGTTTTATTGTGATATGACTGGCAAAAATGTTAATTATACATTGTAAAATGATTACCACAATAAAATGAATCACTATACCCATCACCTCACAGTTATCTTTTCGCTGATGACAAGAATAGTTCAGATGTACACTCTAAGCAGATTTCAATACGGCATCACACAGGTACTTACCATGTTGTGCATCAGATTTGGTGAACGCATTCATGTTATCACTTCAAACTTGTGTCCTCTGATTTTTCACATTCTTCTTTCAGTACAATTTTATGACTGTACCTTTTGTTTTTTATCCAAAATTATTTTTATATGTGTGTATGCCACATCTTTATTCTTTTTTTCCTCTCCTTTGTTTTTTCCAAGTATTTTGTCACAGTGTTTTGGGGTTTGTTTTGTTTGTGGGTACCGAGAATTGAACTCAGGACCTTGTGCTTTCAAGGTAAGCACTGCACCACTGAGTTGTATGCCAAATGCATTTATCCGAAATTACGTGATTTATTTTCAACTTTCTCTTTGATTTTGTTGCACAGGTCGGGCTTGGGGATGCTAAGGAGATATTGGTTGCAAGTGTATTTTAATTTAAGTTTGAAATCTTTATCTCTAGTTTTTTTTCATGAAAAGCATTAATTTTTCTATTTGAGTGTAGGAAAAATATATATGTAACAATTGAAGACATTTTTCTCCATTCCCTGGTTTGCTCAAAGTCGATAGAGAACTGCTGTACTGGAAAATGAGAGGAAATAAATCTGATTCATTTTGGTATACTGAAAGCAAAAATGCTTGAATAAATTTTCTGAAGTATTGTTTTATCCACTGCATCTCAGAGATATGAATAGTTTTTACAGAGGAAATGTTAAGGCTCGATGTCAATAGTACCAGTCACAGTGAATGTACATTTATAATTAAGTGATCTTCGTCAGAAAGCAACACTCATGTTTTATGATATTCTAGGGTACATGTTTCACACTCCTTATTTTGTTTCTTACCTGTACTCAGTTTAGATCTTTTACTGTTCAAAGATACCTCGTAATTATCAGTAAAGTAGATTATTTGAAACACAATATTCACAAAGCTGGTTTGGGAACCCCAAAACAGAGGAATTTGTAAAACTGATGTAGGTAAAAGTGTCCATAAAATTCCTTTGTACGTTCTTTGCCTGCCTTGGGCTTCCTTCAGTTAGTGAGAAGTGCCTTCCCAAAATTCTATCCAAAGGAAAAAATTATTTCAAGTAGGACATTCCCCTAAATGTTTTCTCATGAATCTCATACTTTTACATTTAGTTAGTGAGAATTCAACTTTTTAAAAGTTTGAGAACTTTTGAAATTTGTATACTTCATAATCTGATTCCATCTCTAAAGATAAAATAAAGATATTTTGGTTTCATTAAAGCAGAAATGACCAAATACATTGACTACATATTTGCTATTAAAGATAACTATATTTTCTTCAAAAGAAATGAGTTTTCCCCTAAATTAATTGACCTGCAGTGTTGTGGAATGGCTGCTGTCGTCCCAGTCAGAAACCAGGCTGTGGAAAGCCAGCACTCTACATCTAGAACAAGGATTATACGCTTAGAATTTGGATCAAATTTTAAAAAAATAAGGTAAAACATTAGACTATGTTGGAGGTTGAAATTTTGGTCTTATGAATGTTATGTAACTCTGAAAGGCAATAACCCAATTCCTCTCCACTTTTAATGGAGAAGCAAGTCAGAACCATAGAAGCTGAGAACTTTCTCTACATAGATTTTCCAACGCTTTATATAAAGATGCTGGAGAAACTCACAAAGACCTGGATAATGTTAGGAAATCTTGTTTTGCAGACAGACAGAGCTGCCTGATACAACAATGCCATCTATTGGCTTCCAAGGAATGACACTGACCACAGCTGATTTGAAATATCTGTAAAGCTAAGAGGTTAGCAGTTTCAAGCGCGTGAATATAAACTCACTAAAAGACTAAATGCTATTTCTTACATACTGCAATCTTGAATAAAAATACTATATGTAACAAACCTACTATATGCATATAAACATAGTGCATATTTATATGTTCACCCACATCTTCAATTCTTCTCTCCCTCAGGTAAGATCAGCTTTTTTTCTTATGTTTTCACAGCTAGTAGGTTTTGTCTGGCTGCGGACTACTAGACACCCAATAGGACATTTTTTAAAAAGAATAGTACAGACAGTACTGTCTGTTTTCAGTATGTTGCTTGGGTCCTAGCCCTCCACACCAGCAATCCCAATAGTTATTGTGGCTTCTAAGCTAGTTTAGAGAAATCATATAAAACTGCAGCTTCTCTCAACTGAGCTGAATCAATGCTACTGCCAAATGTAACAACTCAGTGTGATAGAGAATATTTGGCTATTTTCATGAAAGAATAAAACATTTGATTATGAATGCTTAGTTTCTTTTTCTTTATAGTCCATTTGAAAATGTGTTCTATGAAAGCCAGTTGTAAAAATATGTGACCATTTCAAACAAAGGAACATAGATTTTTTTAAAAAAGAGAATACATGGCAAAGATTGCATGCATTTCATATAATGTATAAAGTATACATCTTCTTTCAAATAATACTAGTTGGTTAAGAAGTACCATCACCTAAAAACAAGACTTTGCAATTGTTCACCTGAAATGGAGATAGTAGTTAACTAAGCAATAGCCCCAATCATTAAATAATATTAAAAAATGTTAAGGAATAAAATTCTTGCCAGGTAGTAAATTAGAACACACTTTCCACAGGTTCCATCAATTATGATTTAAAAACTGAGGTAAAAATATGGTTCAAGAAATTCTTACATTTAACTTTTAGTCCTCTCAAGGAATAAGAATGAAGGACAATTTACTCTGAGACGTTCCTCACTCTTCTATCCAATTCTTGTCCAACTGTTCTTTGGACGCTCAATGGCAGAGTTTGATCAAAGATCTTTAAATGTGATTATGAAGATCCAGGAGTAGCTATATTTTTCTTCTGATTTACTGTCACCCCACCTAGTGTAGTGTTGCCTTAAGTTCATCCTACAGTTTAGCCTGTAGAACCTGTAATCCTGTGTGTGTGTGTGTGTGTGAGTGTGTGTGTATATATATATATATATATATATATATATACATACATATATTATTATTTTGTTAATGAATCTATTCTTAGTTATACTTTATAGTTTAGTTGTTGCCTTTTTATAATTCTTTTACGTTTTCACATTTTTAAATTTAATTAATAGAACTGCCTATGTAAGTTATTCTAGAAAATGTACCTAAAAAACTTAACAAATCACTAAAGATCTCAGTACCTTGCAGATAACCACTTTAAAGATTTTTGTTTATATTTTTATACTTACCTTAATTCTTAATTTCAGTTCAATTGAATGAAAACTCCATTTATTTTTATAGCTTTTACTTAAACAAGCAATTGCTTAGCCTTTCATTGAGAACTTCATGTATGGAAGTTTAAGTCCTGTTTTATAATATTATTGCATTCTTAGTCAGACAAAATATTCTTCCTTCAAAAAAGGAAAATCATACATTTCAAAAGAACATAGTGAACTTTATATGCAAAGGAAAGATAAATTTTCTTTTTAAAATACATTTGTTTATTATTTTTGTTCACTTAAGTATTTGCTTTGCCCTTCTTGCTAGGCTGCTTATCAATAGGTAGGGTCACTGGAAGGAGTGCTAATTTCAAACTGTCATTTCCTTGCTTGTAATATTTTCAGCTTCAGGAGAATTGTATTAGTATTTTTGTATTGTTATTATTTTTTTAATTTTTTAATTTTATTTAAAGAAAGAAAAGAAAATTAAAAAATAGAAAAAAACAGAAAAAATGTAGAATACAAAATTCAAAAATTTAGCATCATAAACTCACTAGTTGATACATTACAGTTTTCAGAATTGGTTGAATATCCAAATCACTAGCATTTAGCACTTTAAAGACCACTAATATTCAAACTGTACCTAAAGATGTCTACAAGATCTTCCCAAGTCTTTAAAGTAAAAAATCTCCAGGTTTAAAAAAGTCCAATAGGGGCTGGGGATTTAGCTCAGTGGCATAAGTGCCTGCATTGCAAGCGTGCGTTCATGAGTTCAATCCCTGGTATCGATAAAAAAAAGTCCAAAACTCACATTGTGTCATAGTTCTTAGCATATGATAAAATTAAAAATATATGCCATATGAACTAAAAATACATTGAATGTTCAATACTTAAAAGTTTAATTATAGTAAACGGCAGATTACTATTAATCCCTTCCAAAATATTTCCTTTTTTTCAATTTTGCCCATCCTGTCATCTTTGCTAACTTTTGAAGCAGTTCTTTAAGTCCTTTATCATGAATGTGTTTAATTGTGTTGTCATGACTTCCTCTATGCTTAAATGATTAAAAACACTTACCTTTCATAGTCGCTTTTCTTGGAAAGAGCCACAATTTGAATGAATTCAAGTCTTGTGAATAAGGTGAATGAAGACTCATCATAAGATATTTCTAAGACTGTCATTTCTTTGATTGATACACTTTATCAACATTTGGTTGTGTATTTGAAAAAAATAAATATCCACAAGTATGCTGTTCATACCACTTCAACTTGAGATTGACTGATATACACAAAATATAGCTATGTTACAATTAAAGAAATATCAGTAATCCATGGATTGCTAATTATGCTTGATAATCTATATGAACATTTTTAAGACATATGTGAATAATAAGGTCAATTAAAAGTAAAAATAAATCTATATAAGCCTATTTCATAAATGCTTCTTGATACACATTTCAAAAGTGTAATGAAAAAAAAGCTTTTCTATATTTCATCATCTAATTATACTTCGCTGAGAAAAATTTTTAGAGATTTGGAATAAAATAACAATAATAGTTCAGTGGGACAACTGCAAATATGGTGGTTGTTCATATAATCCAAATGCTTGCATAATTTTCCTGCCAGAAGAGGAATATTGGTGCAGCAAATATAGCTGTAAATTAGTCTATATACATTAATGTAATTAGCATTTCATTATAGATATACCTACCCATACAAAATCTAATTTTGTCTGATTTTTTTCAACCACTGGTCAAATTCACGGCAAATTATACAAAATTTAAAGATCTTTGTTAATAATAAAACTATTGGATAGAAACCCAGAATATTCACCCATTTTAGTTATTAGTTTTGCTTACACAACAATATTCAATCAACTTGTTTCTTTCCAGTGTATGCAGGTACTAGTATTCAATTCAAAATATACCTGCTGTAAAACAAAGATTGTCTCAATGAAATAAATGATATGAATGAGAAAAATGTCAAATATGTTAAAGTTATCTTTTAATATACACATAAAGAAAAAATTTCGAGGTGTTATGGTGACAGGTATTATCAAAATAGCCTTTACTTAGCTACAAGGCTAAAGTATTAGGCTATAACTTTAAAAACCTTCACTTTGGGAATCATGGATTTGTTTGGAATATTCAGAAATAATTTAGAAAAATGTATCGAGAAAAAAGGATTCAAACCTAAACTAATATTGGTCCTTGCAAAAATAAAAATCAAATAATTTAAAAAGTTGAAAAGAAAAGGACATAGAGAGACCACAGTCCTCCATTCTACAGTTTCTGTGGCCAGAGGATTAAATGGATACAATTTATATAACTGAATATAAATTTTCAGATATAAATCTGCAACAACTCATTTTAGCTACGAATTGAGCAAGCACTTTTTCATGAATAATAATAGAATGTGAATTTATGGAATCAAAGTCATTGGCATTCCATCTAAGTCTGAGAATACATTTTAAACATCCACACTTTGACAAGTGTTTCACTTTCATGAAGTATTATAAAGTTGTTATGGATACTCAAGAATTGAAAATCAAAGGTAACTATTTACCAAATGTTCTTTGGGTAATTTTGCTTTTATTATTGTTACATTCACTTTAATAATTCTTGCATAAATTCCATTAGATTGATTCTGGAAATTCCAAGAAAGAAATAAAGAAAAAAAATCACATTCATATTATCTGGTAACAGCAGATACATTTAAGTGGCTTAAATGTTGTATAAGACAAGGTCACTTTTCCAAAAGGGCAAAGTTAAGTAATGAATCTCTTCCACTTGGGAACAAGAGGACAAAAATTTATTATCATTAATGCCATTTGTTTTTATGTCCAAAACATCCAAAAGGTATTTAAGTATTAAGCCCTTTAGGCATTTCCATCAAATACAGATATGTCAGACCTTCCAATACTTTAGGTCAAATTGATTACCCCTATGTATTCCTTGTTAATCTGTAGTTCATTAGACATTTGATTACAGAAAATTTTATCTGAATTAAAAATGGAATCACTGGTTTTGAACAAAATACTGTGTCTCACCAAACTCAAGCCTGATTTCAACAACCATTCTAGCACTGATGTTATACAAATTGAGTGGTTCTTGGATTTAAGACTTGGAGCAAACTGTCAGGCAAAAAAGACTACTTATGCTGCAATGGCATATTTTCCACCATTTTCTTTCATTTTTAAATTTCTAGTGTGTATCCATTACCTGATTATATAGACAAGGCAGTTGTCTCTCTTTTCTTTTTCTTTTTTTTATTTTGAAGAGAATAAAACCAAGCAAAATAAACCTGAATAGAGTCAATGAAAATAAAACCATGAACCTGATACAGGACTTCAAAATAAGATAAAAGGAAATCAATAATAGCTACCATAATTCCTTTTGTTATCTTCAAAATAACTCCCCATTCCATCAGACATAATAAAATCAAACAAAACAGAACAGAATAAAATCAATCAAAACAAAACAATAAAAAAAATACAGGGCTTCTATATAATATATTTGTAAATCAATAATGGCTATCATTATATATTTTGTTTTTTTTAAATAGCTGCCTATGTCATGAAATATAATAAATCAAACAAACAAAACAGAATAAAATCAAACTAAACAGAACAAAGAAAACAATACATGGTTCAAAACACAATAATATATTAACAATGGCCACTGCCTTTCCTTTTAAGACATTTCCTCCCTTTCACTTCACAATATCTACTGTGCATTTTGGATTCCACTGACTCCTTCAGTTTTTTATACTAGGGAAAAAACATGATGTTCAACTATGTGACTCTGAACCATTTCACCCATGAGCATAATTTCAAGTTGTATCCATCTACATACAAGAGCCTCAGGGTTATCTTTCTTTATAGCTGAATAGCTTTCCATTGTATAAAAATGTCATATCTTTCTTATCCATTCTTTGGCTGATGGGCAAGCTACTCCTACGTTTTTCTAGTTCCCTGTCACATACAGCATTGTTCTCTCTCCTTTGACTTTCAGTCTATGAACCTCCTTTCGAGTTTAATGTGTTTCTTGCATAAAGCATATTGATGGATCCTGTCTCCTGATCTACTCTACCTGTGTTTCAGCTTATTGGTGAATTGAGGCCATCTACATTATTGGTTATGTTCAACATGTACTGGTTCATCTCTCACATGCTATTGTCCTGCCATTGGCTGCCTAATTTTCTCCTCCACTCAATTGTCTGCCCTGTTCGGTGAACCCCCCTCTGCCGCTGTTCCTGAAACCATGGTCATTTTCATCTACCTCTAGAATACCTTCAGTATTCTTTGTAGAGTAAGTTTGATGGTCATGAATTCCTTCAGTTGTTCTTTGTCATGAAAGTATCTCTTCCATTAATTTTGAAAGATACTTTTGCAGGGTACATCAAGCTGGGTTGGAAGTTATTTTCTTTCAGGACCTGAGATACTTCATTCTAACATCTTCTTTACTTGATGGCTTGTGTTGCCAAGTCTTCTGTGATTCTGATGGGTTTCCTTTATAGGTGATCTGATTCTTTTCTCTAACAGCTTTTAATATTGTGTTCTTGCATTATGGTAGATACTGTTGATTTCCGGGTGTCTTGCTGTGAAGTGCTGTGTTACTTGCACTGTTATGTTCTAATTTGTTTTGTTCTATTCTGTTCTCTTTTGTTTTAATCTCTTTAAAATAAAAATTTTAAAAAATTAAATAACATTGTGTTCTTGTGCTGAAATTCTGGGATCTTGATTATTATATGTATGGGTGTAGTTTTATTTTGTTTATGACTACTGGATTGTTATATGCCTCACTTACCTGCACGCCACATACTTTTCCCATGCTTGGGAAATTTTCTGCTATTACTTCTGTAAATAGAATTTTTATGTCATTTGTGTTGACCCCTGCTTTTTCACTGACACCTATAATTCTTAAATTGTCTGTGGTGTGTGTGTGTGTGTGTGTGTTGTCTTGCAACTTTTGAATTGTTATTTCCTGGTTCCTTGCTATTTTTAAAAGATTTTTCATTTCATAATCACTAGCTGCAAACCTGTCTTCTAGGTCTGAAAGTCTATTTTCAGTTTCTTTTAAGTGGTTTTTCTAGCTTTCAGTGGAGCTTTTAATTTTCTGAATATCTCTTTGAACCTGTGTCATGTAACCTAAGTCTTTCTTATATTGTTCACTCAAGGTTTCCATCATTTTTCTTTGCTCCTCTATTTTTTATCTATGTCTTCTTTAGAGATGCTAAGCAAATCTTCTATTGTTTTTTCATTTCTTCTTTTAACTGAGATAGTATTTCTGATCTAATTTCTTTTGTAGCCTCAAGAAGTTGTTTCTTTACTTCATTTGCCATCACTTTAGAAACTCAGGTGTATGACTCCCAGTCTCTTTTGTGTTTACATTGCCTGGACATGCTCTGCATGGTTTTCATATTTTCCTGGGTTCGTCTTGACAAGAAGGTAGTGGAGTCCCAGGCACTTTCCATGTTGGCTGCAATTGCTCTGAAGCATAGTGGGATGGTTCTCCTGGCCAATGCTGGCTATGGGTATCCGACAGTGGCCACTGGGTGTGCTGGTGTGGGGCTGGCTGCTGCTTTTCCCAGCCTGCACTGGATACTGGTAGCAGGAAGCATCCCAGATTGTGCTGGTATACATGCCTGGGCATAATTGGCCACTGCTTTCCAGATCTGAGCTCAAGGCAGTTGTCTTTGAACTGATCAAACATGATGGACTTAATTGGATTTTTTTTAATCAGTATCGGGGATTGAACTCACAACCATATGCTTGCAAGGTAGGCACTTATGCCGCTGAGCTAAATCCCCAGACATCCTTAAATCATTTAAATACTTGTCACAGACACAGAAAATCTTTAAGAGATGAAGGCACTAGATTTAAATGGTCTTGACTTCTAAACCTTTCTGTTGATTGCAGACAGACTTGACATGCTCTTGTTATGAGACATAACTATAAAAGTTTGTGAAATTCACATTCACACTTTTATGTCCCCTTACTTAAATTAGTAGAAAGACAACAATTTCTAGTTAATTATAGGCCATTAGAAAAGTTTAACAATACAGTGAAATTTCACATTTGTCTAACTAGTATTTCCTCAATCTACAGTTCTTTGTTCTTTGCTGTTTTCTTTTTAATTCCTAGTGTCTTTTCTCTTTTTCTTGAAACTCTCCTCTATTCCAATTGCTGTCTTGCTTCACATTACTACCTTTTTCTGGCTTTGCTTTTCTCTTTTGCTACTCATTTGCATCTTCCATAGGTTATCTGCATCATCTTGATTTGTGTTGTTGCTGTTGTGGTTTAAATTCTTATTGTCTGTGGTGATCTTCTTTACTTTTGATGCAAATTCATCCCTTTTAAATTATCATGATGTACTATTGAAGTGTTTCATTTTAATATTTCATATTAAATCTTTGCTGGTCATAGTTTCATTTAGGAACCAATGATTTTATATCGTCTACAGAAAGATAGAAACACAAAACCGTAGTCCTTGCTCAGTACCCTGAATCAGAATTTACAATTCAATAATATTCCGAGTTCTTTAGAATCAATCTTAAATTTTGAGAAATATTGGGTTAGAATACATTTTTCATAAGTTAGAGTTTATTAAATACTGTTAGTTACATGCTATAAAATAAGAAAATACAAAAAGTTCTTAATCACACCTTTTTACAATAAAAGTATGAAAAGATAGGGATATCTCTCAGATATAATAATAATGTTCTTAAAAATTTAAAATATGATGGTCTTAGCTGTCATTCTAGAAAAATTCTTAGCGAATAGGCATTGTAAACATTATTGTTTATCACATGTAAAAACTAATCTTCTGTTATTTCCCCCATAGTCTGCAGACCACATGTTACAGTATATTTGTTTGGTGAAGAAACTGATGTTTGAATGTTTATAATTGATGTTATAGGTATTGATTACATAGAGTTCACTATCAGGCAAAAATGTACCAAATACTTTATGGAAGTTAGTGGGTTTTTTCTTTGTACAACATGAGCATATTGCAAAATTATAATTTTCAGTTTGGAATGTGGAAACTGGAGTCTAGTTTTATCGGCTAAGGAGTGACAGAGCAGGGATTTAACCCCAAGTCTGTCTCCTGATAAGACCCCAGTTTGTAAACTCCATGGAATACTGCTTGCCTTAGTGACAAGAGGAATGTGCTTCATCAGTTGTACAAGTGATAAAAAATGGTCTAATATAATAGCAACAAATTATAGCCATTTGTGAAGTCTTCAGAACTAAAGATTTGTATTTCTTTTAATATCATACAGAAATCAATAATTTTCTCCTTTTTCAACCATATGGGGTGTAGAATCCAGGGCATTTGCTCTGAGCTACACCCTTACCTTTTTATTTTTAATTTTGTATTTTGAGGCAGAGTGTCGCCAAGTTGCCAAGTTGCTCAAGCAAAACTCCAACTTGTAAACTTCTAGCTTAGCCTCTCAAAGTATTGGAATTATAGGTATATGCCAGTGCATTCCACTAATAGTATTGTGATGTTTTGACATTTTTTTTACTGAGAACCAAACTCAAGACCTTGTGCTTGCTAGGGGGCACTATGACACTGAGCTATGTCCTTGGCCCGATGTTTTAATATTTTATGGTAGATACTCTTACTCAAGAAGTTCTAAGATCCTCAAAGCAGTATATTCCTATGCACTATTAGAAAAATTTATTTTAGAACCTTTTAATTATTTATAGTAAAATAGATTTTATGTGTTACTTTACAATTATGTGGGTATATTTTTGTCTCTTAAGTTTATGTAGTAGTTAAATCCTTAGTTTTTTTTTTAAATTTTAAAAACAAAACAGAAAAAGAGAAATGATACATAATAGTAGGAAATTAACATTAGTTAATATATTGTGTATTGTTATCTTAGAATTATTTGTTCAGGTTACAAGTTTTAGGTAAAAAAATGAAGACACAAACTGTTTTTTAAGATAAACATACAGAAATTAGTATTATAGTTATCTATCATATATATATTATATATATATATATAAACACACATACATATGCATGTACCTATCTATGTATATATATATATGTATGTGTGTGTGTATATATATATATATATATATATAACCATACACATACAATTTTCTCCTTTCTTTTCTCCTTTTTAGGACACAAATTGGAACAGAAAGAACCAAAAACTTAAAATTAAGAATTACTTTTCTTCTTTCCCTTATGCCAGCAAATATTAAATCCTTTATTTTAAGTGTTCAGTTCTGAGTTCTTAATTGGGTTCTACCATGTACTAAATATTTGCTCTCAAGGTATTGATTTCTCTAAATGTAAAGATTTCATTTTTAAAAAAGCAATATAATAGATCAGGTATTTCACAGTTTTGCTATAAGTTAAATTTATATAATCTATGAAATGTGTTAACACTTTACCTTATAAAAAGTAAACAATAAATACTATTAATATTATCAGATTGCATAGCCTTGAGAACGGAGATTTTACCATATGTGTTCTTGAATATGTAGATCATAGTTTGTAAAAAGTGGATTTGATAATATATTCAATGGTATGCATTAAATTTCTATCAATATATGAAACAAAGAATAACATTTTTCTCATGTAAAAAATCCACAGACTGTAATTTGAGTGCTTAAATGAAATTATTAATTCAGATTTCTTCTATTTTGCTATTTTTGTTAGTTTATGGATTTCACCTTCATGTTCACGTAATGGCGGAAGTAATTTAAATATTATATTCACTCTCCAGGTAGATATGAGAGAAAGAAATAAAACAAGGAATTGAAAGTGGTGAAAATTATGCTGAGGAATTTGTCCATGCTAAAAAATCCGGTCTACTTATTGAAGGATTTCTGCTTCTACCATCTCGGAAAAAATCTTGATCATGTACCTAGTCCTAGCTTCAAAAATGTCTAGGAAGATAAACATTTTAACTTTTTAGCTTCTATATAAATCAATACAATGGAGAAGATCCTGAATGGCTTTGGGGTAACTGATCCATAATATGTACTGTAGTCCTCAGAAATCAATGAGTCAATGAATAAAAAATAGTATAAAACACTTTAAAAATAATGTATCAAGCTTTTTTAAATACAAAATCTCTATGTATTTAAATATGATGATCCCTTTTCTCCAGTGTTTTGTCACTGAAGTTTTTGAAGTAAAGTTTGAAACTTTGCATAGACAAGTTATTTGCACAGCATTGCCATGATAAGTAGGAAAATTAATATCACTACAACAGACTTTGGATAAAAACTACTGCTTACAGATACTCAGAGGTGTTTCTTCTGCTACAGATAATCATAGAAGTTGCCAGAAATTCATATGTGCAAAAGATGACTACAAATCTTGGTTATAGCTTGCTTTTTTTGTCAGACTCTGTAATCTTACTGCCATGTTTTTCATTTTCCTAACTGACAATGTTTCCGGGATACCTCAGTTATCATCATGTTGATCTCAGTCATGACACAGGATCTCTCGTCCCCTGTACCTGTGTGATCTCAGGGTATTTTTAACTGAACTGTGTGTTCCTAGTCATTCGTCTTTAAAACCACCCTTCTATAATGCTGCTTCATGCTTTACGTAAGATGCATTTCATTACTCAAGGCAAGAGTGTAGTTCTTCCATAAACTTGGCTTGAACTAAACTGATGTCACGTTACATTTTTCTTTTCATTCTTTTCACCTTGTCAATATATCTTCATTGATTTCTTGCTTTATTCCTGTTTCATCTAATATACATTTTCTGAGGTTAGAATACGTTGCAGACCTTTTATTGACAATAGGGTTTACAGTGATAAATACAAACTCAGGTGTGTTCATAAGGGAGTTACACGGTATTGGGAAGAGTAGTTCTATGTTACTTTAGCTGTTTGTAAGTCTTGAACTTTAACTGAACAATTCCCTCACTCTTGTTATCACTTTGCCTAGAACACAAACATCTTCCTTGGTATAAAACTCTCTTAAGGATCAGAGGTTCTTATTCTTCCCTTTTTTTTTTTTTTGATATTTCATCCTCTAGTACATGACCATTGTAATTCCAATAAAATTAATTTTTAAAGTATTCCAGGAAAATACCTGGAAAACTAAGAGATGGATAAACTACTTTGTTGACTTATAAGAAAGAACACAGGCCTGGGGATTTATCTCAGTGGCATAAGCGCCTGCTTCGCAAGCACAAGGCCATGAGTTTGATCCTTGCTACTGAAAAAAAAAACAAGAAAGCAAAACACAATCACACAGCATTAAATTTGATTCGGTGAAGAACCATGAAAAACCGTTTTTAATATTAAAAACTAAAAATAAAATTTTAAGGTTTTGTCTTTAGATGTATAAGGTATGATTGAGATATATAATGAATGTTTAAATTTTAAAAATTATCATAGTAAAAGACATGTTTCAATTAATCCCCTACAAAATATACTTTCCCTCACTTCAAACATACTTATGGCAACCTTGCTACTTGTTGAAGCAGTTTTGAAAGTTCTCTTTCATGAATGCGTTTTCCAATTAATTGAGCTGCTTTGTGCCATCCAAGGGAAAGGTAGTTTCCTAAATCTTTACCACCTATCATCACAGTATTACTGGATCTGTACAATTTCTGGCTCTTTCCTAAATCGAAATGATCATGAAAGGTAAGTGTTTTAGATCCATTCACAATACGGAGGTACTCGCAAGAGAAACTCAGCAAGGATGACCAGAACTGCTTCAGAAAGTGTTAAGAGTGACATAATGAGCTTATTCAAAGTAAAGGAGAGTATTTTGAGAGGATATTAATGACATCATGCTTTTTGCTGTAGTAAATATTTTTTAAAGTTAAAATTTGCTGCATTTTTATTATGCCTATCATAGTATGATGTTGTTATGTCACTTAGTAGTAGAGTGAAAATTTTTGATATATAAGTAGAGAAAAGAGATCATCATTCAAAACTGTAATTCCAAAATACCATGTTCTTTAGACTATACCAAATCTCATTTTCCATTTGTATGTAATTCAAATATCTTATATCTTCTTGTTCCTCTTGCAACATCTTGTTGCAAACATATATACCTCAGTTTACCCACTGTACCTACATTCATTTTTATTCACTGAAGGGTAAGGTCCCTATAAAATAGATATAACTCTGTATATCAAGTCACAATAAAAAAAGTCATGAAAATTATATTTTTTCTATCTTTCAGCAGCAATCAAGGATACATAGTTATTCAATTAGAGCTGGGGTTTAGTTCAGCAGCATAAGTGCTTGCATGGCAAAGGTGAGGTCATGAGTTCAATCCCTGATACCAGAAAAAAAAGTTATTCAAGTTAAGCATTGAATTATTTTTTTCATCTTATTTAAGAGGAAATCCTTTGCTTTCCTTGCATTGTAAGGTAATCTTGTTCAATGATCTGAAATAATTTTCAAGAAGTTGGAATCTTTGCAAATGTTTGAATCTTAAATTATTTGTCCTCTTTTTGCTCTGAGAGCTCACTCTTTGGAAATACAAAACCTTTTCTTTATTGCTGAAAGCATTTAATGTATGCAAACTTACATTTGGTTAGAGAACATTTTTAAAAATAAAATTTTCAAATTGGAATGTTCTTACTGAATTCAGGCTTTTATGATGTTGTTTGATTTGGCATATGTTCCATGTGACATCTGCATTGAAAACACTTTGCATTTGAGAGACTTTTCCTGCCTTTTTGGGACATTTCAACTCAATTTATAGTTATCAGTAGAAAAAGAAAGAAAACATTTCCATCCAGAAGAGTTTTCAGTAGAACTCAGCAGTAAGCACTTTAAAAAGAACAACAGCACCAGCTTTGAACCTTTGCCCATTAAAAAAAGAAAAAGAAGAGAAAATCCAAAGAAACATTTCAAGGTTTCCTTTTTGTAATGATCTACAAAAGAAGGGTTCATCTTGCTCTGTCTGAAACTATGTAAGTCTTCTGCAAAAAAACATTCTCTCTAAGGCTCATCTGATTCATTTTAATGCTAAAATGTTGATGATTGGTTCAGTTACTTATATCCCTCACGGAGACCCTCTCTATCAGGATGCTTCTGGTTTCAGATAACAGTCACTTCTTGGAGGTTTTGCCCATGTAGCTGGCTACTGTTTACTTACCTAAAGCCTGGGTAGATATTAATGTGTAATTATTAATTACACATATCTCAGGTGAACAGCTTCCTGATTCTTGACAAATACAACAAAGCCAAGAAATTAGCATAGACCTCAAGAAATATGAGGTTTCCAGGATCACAGAAACTCCCATTTTGCTCATCCTCCAAAGATAATCACTGATCAGAGTTCTGGTGATTTAAATTAGTTTTCTTTTTTAATATAATTTTTTGAAAATAGAGCTACATGTAATATATGTGTTTGTATATGGAATTTTTTTGTTCAGCATTACTCTTTTGAGAAGTACTCACATCGTGTTATATAGTATTAGATACCTGCAGTTCATTCTTATATTGGTACAATATTAGAGAATGGGAAATAGGCTATGACATATATATCCATTTTACTGTTATGAATAATACTCTAATGAGCACTTGATATAAATTTTTGGTGAACAAACTCATATTAGATTCACATACTGATAGTTATCTATACTAAGAACTTTTGGGGGCGTCAGAGGTTTAGCACAGGGGTATAAGTACCTGCTTGGCAAACCTGAGGTCGTGAGTTCGATCCCCAGCACAAAAAAAAAGAATTTTTTTTCTTCACTTTAAGGATCATATTTTGAATTTGTAAATGTGTTTCTCAATCAGTATGGGAAATGCTAATATTTTAACTTCAGCATGTATGCGATGAATTACTTTTAACTGAAAAAAAATATATGCAAAATCTCTGAAGGAGAAAAGCACATTTGTAGCACTTACTATAAAGAACATCCTCAAAAATGATTATATCTTGTGTGTGGTATAGGATCAAAAATGATAACATCAAGGTTTTTGAAAATTGAATTGATTTTGCCTACTCTTTTAGGAATGTAGTGGTGAAATACAGAGAAAATAAATCCTTCAAAGTTCAGAAAGTATTTGTTATTTTTGTAGTAAATAAATTACAACTATAAAACATTAAATTAAGTTGTAAGTGCATCACAAGAGATGATTCTACCTACCCATATACTGTCTTCATAGTTTTTTTAAGTATAAAGTTAAATCATATAAAACAGAATTATAATCAAATTTGCTGTATTTAGATTTTGACTAAGATTGCGTTTATTTGGAACACATGATTTTGTTGTATTACAAAGCACAAATACTTTATTATAATTTTTAAACAATGTAGTCTCTGTATAGTGGACAGAACAAGGGCTCTCTTGCATGTTATCTTTGTTAGGACTGCAGTAGATTTTTATTTTAATACAAACTGCCCATGTATACTCAGATGGATATAGGTACAAAGTTTCAAAAATATCTAAATGCAAAGATATTCTTTTAGTTTATCTCTCATTGTCAAAATGTCTTTTTCGGTGTCATTTTAAGTGAGAAAGGCAACTGGTATTTTGAAACACTGGCTTGGAGAAAAGTCCAGTTCAGTTTTCTTTGGTGAGAAGAAAAAATAATTTCCAATATTGTGTCAGAATGAAAAGAAATATAAAAGAGTTTTACTGGGGGATCTTTGTCTTTAATCCTTTTAAAGTTTCATGGAACTATTACAAGAGTATTCTGTTTGTGATTTTTCCTTTAAGGAACTCTCTAAGCCTCAAAGCATTTAGCTTATACATTGTGCACTCAGGCTGTATTATCCGAAGTCTTTTGTTTAAAAGAGCCTTTGGTAAAATACTTTAAATTCAAATTTAAACCTACTCTACCACAATCACAAAGAGTACCTAATGTTGCTCTCTTTCTTCATGTAATGATCATCTCTTCTTTCCTTTCTATCAGTGAGCCATTTTCTTGAATCCACTCCTAAAAACGAGTTAAAGAATAATGTGACATAAATTATATATGTATGCTTTTGCTTTTTAAAGTGTCTTTAGCTTTATTTCTGTTCTTCTAAAAATAGAAATTATCTCCTGACATTCCCCTCTCCTCAATTAGCTGCCAATGGTCTGGAACTTAATGATTTTACCACATGTGATTCTATTTGTTTGTAATCCTATATTCAACATTGTACTGAAGTCTGTTAAACATTGATAAGCTGGTTTTTATGCAGAAGGTCCTCAGAGAGCATTGTACTAAAGTGCTGCAAAGACTGGGATTAGGTTTAGGTATTGTAAAGTGGGTTTAAGACATTTTCCTAGTGTCTGTTCTTCCAAAGGTGCCAAATCAACTTGGCCTTGATTTAATATTGCTAAAATTATAATGCTGAAGTGACTTGGAGCTTCACATGCTTTGAAACAAGTTTATTCTGAGGTGACTTAAGGAAGTTTTATTTTAATCAAGTGCTACGGAATGCACTGCACACATGGGACATTATTGTACGGTTGCAGTGAGATGATGACTCTTTTGCAAAAATCTTAAGTTCCTTTCATTGCTATTCACATTATACCTTCTTTGTTATCTCATGGCAGGATTAGAACAGTATCATCTGATACTATTATTATTTAGTAAAGATAATTTCACTGATTACTTTTTTTAAAAAAATTGTACTAGATTAAAATCATCTTGTATTCCATAAATAAACATTATTAACATTTAGGTATTTGCCACATATATGCTTCTGGCACAGAGATAAATATTTTGAAAAATAATACAGTATATTACTTGAAAGATAGTGTTGTAATTCACCTGTAAAATGTTGTTATTTAATATACCATAGATATATATATTCATATGTAAGATATAATGAAAACTACATTGAACACTCCTATCAACACCATCAAGTCACAGAGCAGTACCAAACTTTTGAAAGCTCATATATTTTAGACAAATTCTTATCCTTTTTCATTCTTACAAACATAACTGTGCTTCATAAAACTGAAATTATCATTCTATTCCTTTTAAAATATTTCTCTATGTGCATACATATTGATATAGTCTGTGTCTAAACGTCCCTCCAAATCCTCATGGGACCGTTGGGCTTTTTCGGAGGTGGCTGAATCTAGACTGTGTGGGATTGTTTGTAATTCTATATTCAACATTTTACTGAAGTCTGGGATTAAGGGTGCTAGGATTAAGGGTGGGTGATTCCTGGATCAGTCCACTGATTAAATTGGCACTGCCTCAATCCAGGTAGACTGGGTGCAGTATAAGGGACAGAAAGAGGCTTATTGCCCCTCTTCCCTTCCCCCACTTGCTTTCCCTGTCTTCTGCTGCCATGAACTGTTTCCTCTATGTGATGCCTCTCCCAAGGCACCCTCCCTTGGAGCCTGGCAACTGTAGGCTGAAACCTCTACAAATTGTGAGCTAAATCAAACTTAACTCTTTTAACTTTGAGTGTTGGCTATTTTAGCAACAAGAAAGTAACTAAAAAAGATATCCATAAATGATGTATTGCTATATTTTATTTTTAACTCCATGTAGATCTTATGCTAACAGTCTCTTCTGACTTGTTTATAATTCAACCTTTCTCTGAGGTTCCACCACACCAGTGAATACAGTTTGGATTCCATTGTTTTTACTATTATCTATTGATCATTGATAACAATATATGACACTTTTTATTATACTCTTATTGTGAATGGGTGGTATAATGTAAAATTTTACACTAGCAAATGATATGTCTATGAAAATTTTTGTGCATGTCATGGTGCCCATGACCAAGAATTTATTCAGTGAACATGACAGAGATTGTGCTCATTAGAAATTGGCACAAATTCCAAGGTGATGCCATACTTTTTTTTTCCCATAATGGTCCATGAATTAATCCAAAGATACTAGTGTATGAAAGCTTACATTTTTATAGTTTTACCAAGCAATATTTGGATCTAAAATCTTAATAAAAATATTGTGTCATTTTACTTAGCATGTGTCTCACTATTATTTGTCCTTTTGTCAAGTATGACAATTAAAAAAATAAAATAATAATTTTAATTTAAAATAATATATGTACAGTTAAATCTGGAGCAGTAAAATTGTATTTCTCTACATAGGTTTAAAGGTCTTTCAATATACTTCACCATTTTATTCTAAAAATTACACTTTTGCCAGATTTACTACTAGTGATTTAACTTTTACTTATGTTACATTACTTTTGTTAATTTTGCAGGTAATGTTTTATAAAATTTTGTTTTCTATTTCTAATACATAGAAATGCCACTTATTTTGCCATACAACATTTGTTTCTTGATATTTTTTACTTAATTTGTTGTGAATTTTATCAACGTATTCATATATTTTGATAGGAATTTGTATGTTAGTGATCTTTTTATAGCTTAATAATGGTAATCTTTTGTTTTTATTTACATATTTTCTGTCTAATACAAGTGATAGACCATTGATTTGTTCCTGATTGTAGAGCAAATTATTTGATGTATCATCAAATGTCATCATAAAATATAATGTTTGATATAAACTATTTTGTATTCTTTTGTTTGCCAAAATTTTAACATTTTTTCACATTTGAAAAAATTCTTTTTGATGAAATTTTAAAATTTGATTTTAACTTTAAAACTTATAATCATGCTTCCATAGTATCTTTTAAATTTCTTATGTGAATATTTGAATATCCATTTCCATTTTGGAATCTTTCTTATTTTTTCATGATCAACTGTTCAAGCCACTAAACTTTTTCTCTCTTTAAATATTGGCAATTTTGAAATTCACTATTAGTTTCTGCCCATATTTTTAGTGTAGGTTCTATTTTATCAGCATTTATTTGGTTGTCATTTTTCTAACTAGTTTTGATATGCATTTAGATTAATTTTCTACTGTAAATATATGTATTTTTTAAAAAATTATCATACTTCAAATACTTGGCTCCTTTATTTCTAAGTTATAGGCTCTTTATTTGACCCATAAATTTAGAACTGCATTTTTAAACTTTCAGGTGTATTTTCTTCCAAACTTTCTGTGTTTTCAGTCAAACTTGACTATTTTATATGGTATCAGATTATTTTCAATCTACTGAATAATATCTGGCACCTTTGTTTAACTGTTTCATATGTAAATAACATATTGTACATACATATGGGAATATGACTTTTATATTTTTATTATAGCAGCCTTGTTAATTGAATTGGTAGAATCTTTCATGTTTATTGAAGCTAGCCATTTTTTCTATTGATTGAATCACTTATTTTGCAGTCTTCCAAGTGATTTTCCCCTTTTTATGTGTGGACATGATTGATCATTTTATTATACAGTCTTTTATTTTTTATAGTAATGTATAATGCATATCTTAGTTTTCTTTTGGTTTGTGTTTACTATTATGTATTTACCTGTACCCTCAAGCTTTCCAGGATCTCTACTTAGGTATATTATTTTTGTTATAAGTAGTATATTGCTAGATTTAAAATAAATATCTGTATGTATATTGATTGTTATCCTGTCTGACTACACTTTTCTTTTTACCTGGGAATTTACCAGGGAATATTATTTATCATAATAATTTATAACATTTGAATATACTTGTATTTTATTTTCTGTATTGACTTACTTTTTCTTTGTCCCCTTTTTTTCTCCTTTATATCTTCCTTTGGACTGATCTCTGTATTCTTACTCTTATTTTGCCTTCTTCATTTTGGAATTTTTGCAGTCTTTTTATTATTTTCAAATTGGACTAGGGGTCATTTTACAAATTAAACAAATATGGTTCATTTTTTCCAAACAAATTAAAGAAGCATTATATATAATAGTCTTCTTCCCATTGTACCTGCTGTCATTCCTCAGTTCTTAGTACTATTTTGTATAATCTTCAGTACAAGGTATTATAGCTACATTTTTATGTCATTGAATTTACTTAGATTTATTTACAAGTTTACCTCGGTCTTTTTGTAGCATTTCTTAGCTAAAAACTGAGGTCTTATCAACTAAAAACATAGGAAATGCTATATGGAAATTTTTGATCTGAGGATATAAATGACCAAAATTGTATTCAGATTAATCAGTACAGTCACAAAAACATGGAGGATAGGAAGAGAGGTAAAATGCAATTTAAAGACTAACATCTGATATTCTTAGACAAGTATTTGAACTAGTGAAGTGGTAAAGAGTAAACGTGCAACCGGAAGTAAATATTACTATGAAAGAATATTACTCAGAATTTCTCTTGTTTAATGTTGATGTGGTGAGGGAAAAAATGATAACAAGCTGTTTTGAGCACAGGTTTGCAAAATATTGGTAACAATATTAGCAAGTGGAGAAGTCAAAGAGAAGAGCTCCTTGATATGAAAAATAAAGCAATGCCAAAAAGAATGCACCAGTGAGATGCTAACCAGAGGTCCCAATGCAATCAAGTACTATACTAGGGAGAGAAATTAAGATTTGGAAAGTAAACATTACAGTGCTAAGTGTTTCCAAGTAATTAGTGAAGACAGATATGTGAGACACTGATATGCCAAATAAAAGTGATTCGTTTGATGCTGGCCTGAGTTATACTCTGCAGCGAATGTTCACATTCAGAAAGCACCCAAAACATCAATGCTGGAAGTACAGAAGTCAGGAAAAATATATTTTTGTGGAAAATCATTCATGCATGATAACGATGTAGTTATTTGAATATAATATTTCATATATGCTTAAAAAGGGGATATGAACACTTTAAAAATGTTCAGCAGTGTGAAATGATGCAGAAATGCTAAAAGAAAGAGAATTAAGGAAGAAGGATTGTGTGATTAAGAAGTGATAAACGAGCTTGTACAGAATGAGTTTTTATGCAAAGATACAGAAAGAAAACTGTAAGAACTTTCTGTGGAAATTAATCCTGTGCTGGTTGGTATTCAAATGAAATAAGACAATAATTCACTCACAAAGGATTGTAGCAATGCTGAGTAGTTTTTAATGTAAAATTTAAAAAAAGATGAGTTATATAATGAGCATACTGCTTCTACATAATAAGCATTAGTTAAATAGTTGCTAAACACAATGCTAAATGTTTGGAATTTGAAAATTAGAAACTGGAAAGAAGAAATGATAAGTAATTGAAAGTTACCTAATCGGTAAGTTCTTTGATTTAAAGCTTCCAGTATCTATAGGCAACAACATGTCGCAGAATTGGACAGATAACACATAAGCATTGAAGTTTTGTGATTGGTTTTTTGTAGACGCTCTTCAGTGTATGGCAAAGTTAGGAAAATAAAAAGCACAAATAAAATATTGTTTGAGAAATGGTAATTCATTATCAATAACAAATGACATTTACAATTTAAAAAGCCAGAAGTTGATTATTTGATGAGAGAATTTCTTTCTTGAACACATGTGTATGGAAATACACAGAGGGAGTGTTTTGAATGTGGTATTTTATAGCTCATCTCAAATGCTAGATCCCTTTTTATCTTTAGCTTTCAAAACCTATTATCCCTATTCATAATATCAGACATTTGATATAGATCCCACATTCATTTTGTGTTGTTCACTTAAGTGTGCCTTCTCCTGATGACTTTTAAAGTTCATAAACAATTTTTTCTCAGGGGGATTTTTCTCTGTATCTCAGTCTTGCAGTAGCTTTTCAAAGTGATTTCACTAGTAAGATAAAAATTCATTGACACATTTAAAAATCTTACTCTCAAGCAATGTATGGGCTCAAATATTAACACTGTAATACAGACTATGCTAAAATGTGTTATTCTTCACGTTTCAGTTTAAAGTCTAAAATTAGTGTTGCATTAATATTTGTCTTATTCAGTATATAGCATATTTGAATACATATTTTTCTTGTACATAATTACCGAATGCTTACAATGCGTTCCTATGTTCTTACATAAACGTGAAGGTAATGAAGCCTTGATAATAATAGCTACAATTTAGCAATTCCTTGCTAAGTAAAAAGTTCTGACCAAAATACTTTATAGATATCTTTATGCAAAGCATTTGAATAAAGAAATGTGGCAGACATAATTGTTATTCTTATTTTACAGACAGGTATGAACAAAGAGGCCAGAGCAGTTCAAATTATTTATTCATAGTGACAAAGCAAGGAACTTCTAGGGTTGAAATCCTAACCTGTGCATGCTCAATTCATTGTATAGCTGCTGATTAACAGAAATTATTGTGATGTTTTATTATTAAACGTAACTTAAAATTGTAGAAGTTGTGAAAATGTTCCTATCTATAGCCATTTGTATTCCTGAATAAAACTACAACTGCAATTTTCCTATCCTCAGATAACTTCATGAAGAATTACTCTTATAAATGAATACAATACATACAATACTCAATGGTTAGGGCTGGGGACTTAGCTCGGAGGCTTAAGTGCCTGCCTGGAAAGCACAAGGTCGTGAGTTGCATCCCTGGTTAAAAAAAATGGTTAAGAAACAAGCTAGACACTAGGTTATATAATCTGAAATAATACAGTCGAGCACTGAAATTTATCATACTCAGATGGTAGCAGCATTATTATTTCAATGAATTGTTTTTGAATCTCTGTCAAAGGTCAGTTAACTATTAATGTGAGTTTATTTCTGTTAGTTGGTTCTGTTACAATGATCTATTTGAATGCTTATCAGTAATATGCTGTCCTGTTTACTGTAGATTTATAATTATTATTTTCTCCCATATGATTTAGCAGGAACACTCTAAGCACACACATGCAAAGAAAATTAATGTCCATGTAAAGATCTGCAAATTAATATCTATGGCAGGTTTATCCATAGTTACCAATCCATGGAAACAACCACCGTGTATAATATATGTTATATCTGGACTATGGGGTATTATTCAGTGCTAAAAAATAATCTGTCAGGCTATAAAACAGCAATGGAAGAAACTTAAATGCATATTGCTAAATACATGCAGCCAGTCTCAAAAGGCTACATATTATAAGATTCTAACTATATGACATTGTGTTAAAAACTATGATGACAGTAAAAGGATGGGTGACTACCAATGATGGGGAAAAGGGAAAGATTAGCGGACATCATAGGGCATTAGTAGGGTAGTGAAATGATTGAGTTTGTCACTTTAGTGGTAGATATATGTCGATATATCTATTTGATTCAACCTATCAAATGTAGACCACCTGGAGATAAACAGTATAAAATGATTTTAGAATTGGTAGCTGTGGGGTGTTACATGTGTGTGATTTCAATGGAAGAGGTGGTGTAAAGGAGCTCTACTTTCTACTAAGTTTTGCAGTGAACATTAAAAATTTGCAAATATCAAGTTATTAATAAAATTCAAGTAATAAAATTTTTTAGCAGACTTTAATTCCAAAGAGCATCTCTTCTAATCATGGGGCATATAAAATTATCATTAGCTACAGAACTATGAACGTTTTTGGCAAAAAAATGCTACATTTCTATGTTAGCATAGCACACTTATATCATTCTATCATACTTCTTATCCCCTTTCAATATACAGATTTTTGTCTTGAGTGACCCACTTTCCTACTAGATACCTTGAGGGTCCATGACGTAGTACATGATGTTTGCTATTGAGTATGCATCAATCTACAGTGCCAGACTATTGGTGCAAGGGGCATCTATCTGGGTCCTGACTTTTGTTTCCCATAATAGGTCAATGATCATTCCCCAGTGCATGTTTGGTAAGGGATGGAATGAATAAAGAAATACAGGACTGTAGTGTAACCAAATCATGCTACAGGTGGTATATTTGAATAGCTTCAATGTCTCTGAAAAGTATGGGGAATTAATTACACAGTGCTAAACACTTAATTTGTTGCAGTATTTTCAACGTTTTATAGAGGTTTTAGAAGACATTACAAATCTAATTCTATTTTAGATTATTAATGTGATATTTTCTCAAATATGAGAATGACAATAAAGGACAACATTTCATATTTAAAAGATGTGTTATATTATTTTCTTTTGTTTAATGTATTCAGTATTTTTATATAAAATTAAGGGTGACTTTTAGCAAGAAGTAGTACAAATGCACAAAGGAAAAGTTCATTGAAAAGAAAAGTTTGTGATAATGTTGTTTGGACAAGATATTGTGGCTATATCTTGTTCTCTGCTATGAAGCCAACAATATGCAATATATTAATTAATATAAATCTCCAACTGATCTTTTTTGAAACTGTATTTTATTGTTCTCTTTAAAATAAAACAAAGAAAAATACTGTAAAACTATAAAGCATAGGAAGAGGCTCAAATAATTATAAAAGTAATGGAAGAAGGCACAAGTGTATTATGATCATTGGTCCTAAACTTTAAAGTGTTATGAAATTTAAGTGGATTATAGATGAGTTACACTAAAATTGAGCCAAAAGATTTGAATGGGGAGGAAATAAACTTTTTATGAGTGGTTTTATCCATTGGTTAGTCATATAAAAAGATAAAATTATATTTTTGCTCATATTGTACAGTGTAACTCTCAAGCAACTTAGAAACTGAAATGTAAAAAAATGATAAAAATCAATACAAAATAGAAAAAACTCCTACATGAATTTTTCCTTAACCCAAGAATATGGAAAAAGGCTTAATTTTTTTTTTTTTTTTTTTTTTTTGTACCGGGGATTGAACTCACGACCTGGCGTTTCCCAAGCAGGCACTTACGCCACTGAGCTAAATCCCCAGCCCAATTTGCTTAATATTAAAAATAAAGAAGAATTAAAATAAAAGGCAGAAATATATGCATAATTAAAAAGTTAAAATTATTTTTGTTTGCCCAAGTGACTATAAAGTAAAGTAAAAAGACAACCTAGGAATAAATAACCTTTAAATGTATTTTTTCATGAAAATTTATTAATTATAGATACCAGTGGTGTTTAGAGTCATTCATTTCATGCAACTGTTTCACTTTATCACAGATAAAATGCTAACATCCCAAATATAACGACATTCCATAACATATATTATGGACACAATAAAAATCTCTGCTGAAAAATATGCATTTTATAGCTTTTTTGACTGAAGTTGCCTTGAAATAATGACCAACCCAATAACAATAAACACTTCTTTCAATGTGATTTACTCCTAAAAGACACCAGATGCATTTGGAGGAATGGCAGTATTTGTCTCTGGAGCAGGGAATATTGAAAATAATCCTGGAACATCTGGTTACACCCAAGGTCAAGAAAGTTGTAAAAGACTATTAAATTTGTTGCCAAAAAGAATTAAGAGCCAATTTGAAGGGGCTCTTGTTAGCTACAGGCCAAAGTTCTTAGGCACCAATGTGACTGATATCTTCAATTAAACAGAAATGAAAAGTATATTTAAGTCCTAATGCACAAGTAAGAACTTTGGATATTTTTAGAAAATATAAGATAATCAAATTATTATTTTTCACTGATAAAGGAAGAGAGAAATTCAAATATTCTTTCTTTCAAATTAAAGCATTATTTTAAGGTATAAAATAGATTGTAAGTGATAATTATTGTCTAATTGTCTTCTTTTTTTCTTTAACAAGGAAAGTTGTGTATTTGACCTTCCAATAATCAACTATTCTCCTTGTCCTGTAATTGAAAAGTTCTCCACTGTCCTGTAATTGAAAGGTTCTCCACTTTAAGTACTCATATGATTGGATTTAGACTACTTAGATACTCCAGTATAATACAGTACCTCCTTCTCAAATCATTAACCTTAGTCTCATCTGCAGTATCTCTTTTACCATGCTTATTTGCATATTCAGATATCCCCAGGATTCATATGTGCACATCTTTGCAATGGCTTTAATCTGCCTGCTATATCTACTCGGTTACTTCCTTTGAGCCCTGATTTATGGCACACTTGATATTTGTCAACCATTATTCTACTTGAAATTTCAGGATTGAAAATGTCTTATGGGACCAGGAATATAGCTCAGCAGCATAAACTTTTGACTGGTATGGACAAGGTCTTGAGTTCAGTTACCAGTACAAAAAGAAAGAATGTCCTATAAAGTCAGTTGAATAGACAGTTACAGATATAGATGAAAGAATAGGTCATCTATTTTTATTTAAATCAAATAAGTGAACTCTTGTTTTAATGTAATTATTTTGTACAACATTACTATTTAATGACCAAATATATGCATCCAAAATTAAGGAAATAGGTTTTTTTTCTTTAAATTTTGCTAGGAATATACTTTAGCATAAGGCTATCATTTAAACTCATACAAGTCATAGTTAAGATTCTCATGAGCCTATCAATAAAATAAAATATCCATTTGTTATTAGAAAGCAAGGTACATCACATATAATGTGAACCTGTGATAACAGAATAGATGAAATATTGTTTTCTAGTGATGAGTTATAATAAGAGTTCAAAAATTTGTATTTTATCTCTCAGCATTGTGTATGTCCAATCAGTACTATAAGAGGAAACTAATGTGTATTTCTTATTTAAGATTCCTAAAAGTATTTTATATACTCATTTCACAAAATTGGATAATACTTAGAACTTTTAAATTATTAATTTAAAAATAAGTAACAATTAAAAATGGCGGAAGACTAAAAGTTATTAATATTAATTTGAGCATACTTTGAGAATCATTGTAAGAGTGTGTGTTTGCAAGGGACTGTATCTCCTAGCTAGAATATTACTCTGACTTGACATTATGAAATAATATGTTTGAAATGAATACATTAGTTCTAAAGTTAAGCTGAAAGATATGCTCAGATATACTGCCTACTCATGTTCTGAGGCCAAGTAGCAAATACTTTTAAAGGGACATTGTAAAAAAAGAAACAGCAGTTTGGATCTGTATAGTTCCACATTTCTATTTTATAAATATAAGTACTATGTTAGTTATAGAAAAGCATATTTTACAGTGAGTTTGTGCTCGTGAATATTAAAAAAAAATACCTCGAAACTGTAGCTTCTATAGGGACATTTTGTAAACAGATTGAAATATAGTTTCATATTTAGAAAACATATTCGGTTGGTAACAATGAAGAGATTCTTCTGTGAAATATAATTAAGACTTCTTTCAAGTTGATGCCCTTATGATAAAATTATGTGCAATATATATGAAAGTAATTTTTAAATGTAACAAAATGAACTATTGAGACTAGAATGCCAATGTATTTGATAAGCCATGTATCACCTTTTATCCTAGAGAAAAAAAACTTATTTCCATTAAAAAACGTAGAGCCTATACAACAATGACAATGTAATGATAAAACAAAAAAGTTATGGCAACATTAAATAGATAAATATCTGTGAAAGTTGTTTTGGAACTAAATAATAATTAGGCCGAAAGGATAAATTGCACACAAATGTTATACATAGAGAGGAATAATGTATTTTTCACTAAGAGACTTCCTAAGCTAAATCTCAGCATTTTATGAGAGAAAAAGAGCAAGAAAAGTTAGTGTTATATATGAAAAATGTACATCAACAGAATTGAGGACTAGAGAAGCCAAACAGCAAAGAAGTAATTCTAATCCTTCTCTAAAACTGATGAAAATGTATTTATCAGTCCTTTTAGTGTTTTCAGTATGATTTCTTCCTGCCTACCCTTCTTTTTTCAAGCCATCTGTATTTCTGAAGCACCTTGGGATGACTAGTATTTTTTTATAAAATGGTCCTCTGCACTATTTCTAAGAATAATAGGTCAAATTAATCAGAATGCTATTCTAACACTGATAATTAGACTCACCCCCTACCAAAATCTGCAGTTAATTGGTAGAAATTTAAGGTTTGTAGATTTTAGTTGTTAAATGCATCATATGGAGAAAGTACAAAGGGCATCTTAAGAAAATGACTACAAATTGACTTTTAAAGCATTTTCTTTCCCCAGAGTTATGGCATTAAAATAGATTTCTTATTGCGTTCATTATTATATTACACATATTTCCTGGAAACTGCAGGTGATAAGGGTGCTTTTTATGCTTAATATTATATAAAGTATACTGCATTTTGAAAGAATGTAGTAAGCCATTAGGACGAATGTGTATGAGAAGTACATTTAATGGGCTTGAAAGTCTCTTCATTCTCGTGTCCTCTATTCACCATTTTATATTGGAGTTAGATTGGACCATTTCATGTACCACCATCTTGCCCTAATGAATAGAACATCAGGAGTTCAGAAAGGTAGATTTTTGTCTGACTACTATCATTTTGCTGTATATCTTTTGACGAGAAATATAAGTAAAGAGAGAGCTAAGATAAAGAAAATAAGTATTCAGGAAGAAAGACTGTTCAGATATGTATATGGAATTTCTTCCTAAGTAGATTTTGACCGTGATTCAAAAAAGGGGGAAAAAAAGAAACAAAGGCAGAGTTAAGTTATGTGAAATGCCTCCAGCAGAATGGTTGGGTGTTTAGATTCTGGTAAATCACAATAAGACCTTTTTACAGCTCAATTGTACTATCTGTAAAATATAGATAATTGCACTTACATCTTGATATTTTGGGAATGGTAAAAGACATAGTTTATTTAACAGTGTCTCCATCTGTTGTCAGAGTGGTTACTTCTAAGAACAGCTACTTTTGCAATACAGTAACAAAGCCACACGGTGCCAGAAGCAAATTGAAGGGTTTCATATTAATTCTTTGTCCATGTAAGTCTTTGAGTCAAGAGCACGTTTTAGTCATGTTTTTGCAGAGACATAATTTCTGGGAGTGATTAATAGTTTGTTATAACCACACTTGGGTTTCATAACTTAAAAATATTTTCACAAATCTATGATTAATTTTCCTCATTTCAGATTTTACTGTCCATGATGTTCATCATTGAATCCAATTAGAATTTCACCACGCATCTTAGGAGTTACACCTTCACATGTTAAAGTATTCAAAAAAAGGTCACATTTCATAACTGTTCAAGAACTCAGAGGAAAATGAAAAGGTAACTAGATAGTAAATTATGGTTCATGGTCCTTAAAAAGACCTTTTAATGTAGTTAGTTATTTTCCAGTAAATGCAAGTAACACACTGAATGCTCACCGATGAACAGAATCTAAATTAACAATTTAGAAATGAGAAAATTACACAAAATTAAATGAAACTTTTGCCTTCACCATTTTGCAAGGGGTCTTCTCTTGATTAAATCACCTCCTGCATTTGCTGCTTATTGTACTATATCAATCACCAATGTATTTAAATCAGAGGTATTTTGAAAATAAAACTAACAAGTCATCATTTGTATTGATTAAGTATATGTGTATACACACACACACACCTACACACAAACATTATAGTTCCTCAGCTATAGTGTGAACATATGAATAATTCATTTCTCCCATGAAATTGGCAAATTACAAATATCCCATAAGTTGTAATTCTGGATAATGGTTCTTCAAAGGATTAAGAACAATAGTTAAGCTGTACTTTTGGTCATGCCTGGCAATTTGCAATTACTATCTGCACTTTTTCAAATTCAACTTATTCTTCCACATGCATTCAAACACCTGTTGAACTGTACAGCATAATAAGTGGATAAAGAATCTAAATTTCTCATTTAATACAGAGAAGCTAAGCCATGAAATTTTAAAAATAACATAGATAAGCCATTTTTATAATAACTTCGGAAATTTAGACTTAATTCATAGGCTGTTAGTAGTGGTGGTTGTTTTGTATGCCTCTCCTCTTTTTTGTCTTTTCCTTATTATTCACAATTATCACCATCTAAACTTAGTAGACATAGAGGAAATGTTTTCACACAGATTATGCAACTTTATTCTTTTTGGTAGCAGGTTATGAAACTTAGACTTCTCAACTTCTAGAGATATCAGAATTTCTCAGGTGTTATAATGTCCAGTGTTAGGCTTCAGCCGCTGATTTTCTGATTCAGTAGGTAAACCATAGGGAATTAGAATTTGCATATGTATGAAGTATTCAGAGGATGCTGATGCTTCTGATTTAGAGAACACACTAAAAATCCCTTCTCTAGTAAATGCTTCTCTGTAGCCTTACCTAGCCCTTATTTTATTATTTCCATACAAATCAAACCCAAAAGTGTAGTATTAGTGCACTTTTTTCTCACTGTCCATCAGACTCTGTGGACAATCTTACCCAGCCCCTCTAGCTTCTCTTTTCAGTGTCACAAAATATATTAACTGGGTATAGTATCACTTTAAATGGAAATCCTACAGGCTGCTGTCACTTAACATGGCGATGTTGAAACACACAAGTCAATCCTCACGAAAATGGTTACCATCAATAATCATATATTCATGGGCAACATATTTGTGCGATCTTAAAGATTCTCCAACAAATTAGTTAGTATGTAAATAGGAAACATTGTAACTATAGGTTCAAGAACTTGAATAATACCGTAAAAAGGGAGATCAAAAAACAACATCACAAAAAAGGGGCAGATGAATATCATTTGTCTTCAGAAGTGGTGGCCTGAGAAGGGTAGAGTATAACCTCCTTGCTCTTTGAATGTGGTTCAAACCCATGGGCTATGATCCTATGGCCCTATGATCTCACTTCTCCTTGATTCTCACATCACAGTTAATTTTATCATTATGCTACCAGCACTGAAAAGCATGGTATACTATGTTTTACTTTCTGGTCTTTTTATTCTCACTTTTCTCCGTGTTTGGCTTGTCCTTTCTCTTCCCAAAGCATCTTATGTGTCTTTGCTTAATGCAAACCATGTGGTCCTTCAGGATAAGAGAGAGGGTGTTACAGGCATGTGCCACCATGAGTAGCTTAATTTTACATTTATAAATGATGTTTTTGCATGAATGTGTTAGGTAACTCATTTATTTACTAATCTATAATTCTTAAATAAGCAGAAATAACTATATTATGATTGCATGTGTGTTTAAGAAAAATTAATGTGCAAAGACTAAAATAATATGTACAGCAACATTTGTTTTTAGGTTTTAAATTAATCTCTATATATTCCAATTTTCTTAAGTCAATGTATATTAATTTTATATAAAGAAATAATATAAGATTTTAAAGTAGTCAGTGTTTAGCAGCAACATGTTTTTCTAGGGAATCTCCATTCCTTGCATTCTATTCTTCGTTTTGGAAAGGGAAGATTTAATTTTTCTGTCCTTTCTTGGCCAGTTGTCATGACATCTTTGGTTGCAAAATGAATTGATATACAGAAGTCTCAGAGACAACTTTCCTTTTACCCTCAGCTTTGAGATTTTTAGTAATGATGATGCAATAGACTGCCCTTTAATTCTCTTGTGTACCTGCAAGCATTACGAATGTGAATGTGTTTAGGGACATTAATTACCCCAGATTTAATGCTGCATTATTTTGATATTTGTATGTGTATGCTGATGCTTAATGAGGGAGAACATATTCATTGATTTTGTTAGTATTTGAAAACTTTCTTTATATAATTAATAATTTAATTACAAAACCAAATCTGTTTTTTAATTTATGAATACATTTATTATTCATAGGTATATATTTTGATTGAGATGTTAAAGGACTCTTAATGAGTCAAGACATAGTCACTTGTTTGTCAACTAGCTAAAAAATATTGTATATATATATTTATATATAATATATATATAATTTTCATTAAGTTTATCGTGTGCATCACTGTTCCCCTAGCCAAACACTCTTCACTTGCAGAGAACTTCGAGGTATTTTACTTTACATAAAATTGAATACTGTGCCAATTAACAGTGCAATTCTGTGATTATTCCAAAATTGTGATGCAACTTCTTGGATTATAATTCACAGTTTCCAGTTAAACTTGGTGTTTACCTTCATATGTAACCGAAATCAACCAGACCTTTGTTCACTTGAAAGGAATAAGAAGCCTATGACACACACGGCGGCCAGGGGAGTGCAGTATTCACGGAGGCATAGCAGACATTCATTACCTCTTCTCTTTCCCACTCCATTCCTCTTTATCACCTTTGGTTGCACAGAATTTTATAAATTACTTAGTAGGCTAACAGTGTTTTAAAATATGCTTTAGTCTGAAAATGTCAAAGCATTAGTAACATGAATTATTTTTTAGGTCAGATGTGCCACAGTAGTGGTTTACTGAGAATTGTAACTGATTAGTTGCATGTATTTTCCTTTGGGTTTTGGGATAATTAAGATCAGTATGTGGCTGTGGTCATGTCAGGCACTGCTGAGAAGAAAGCAAGGTACTACATGAATATTCAGCTGCTGCAGTACGTGTTAAACTGCATTTCACATTATGTATAGTTGTCCAGTGCCAAGTTAATGCAGTAAATCTCAGTACCAGACGCTCACCATTTTTCACAGTAATAAAAACTGTATGGTTTTCTATTTTATTGAATGAATTGGAATTCAGGGAGGGTACTAGATTGAGTTCACTCTCTACTCTTGGGCTGGAGTATTCTGTCACTATAGATGAGCTGACCATCTTCAACAGACTAATAAGAAGTTCTCATTGAACATTTTCCAAATGTGATTATTTCTGTCTCTCCCTTACCTTAGGGTGCTACAACTGATAGCCTCCTCTTTGAACAGTAGAGAGAAATTCATGTTCTCACTAATTTGACATTTTTTGATTTTTTTAAAGAGGGAAGGCAAATGTAACTGGTAGCAACTTTAACCCATGCATTTAAATAGCCATACAGAGCATTAGCACTTCAGGGGCTCCTCTAGCCCTACAGGGTTGAATTTCATGTGTTTAATAATAAATTTTATATGACGTTGCCTTTAACGTATGCAGTCTTTCTATTGCTGACCAATGTTTTTCAAATAAGGTGATGTCAACAACCTATGGAACTTGGTAAAAATATGACGGTCCAAGCCCTACTGAATTCCAGTAAGTTGAACAATTCTGATATAAGCTAAAGTTTGAAAAATGCTGTTCTCTATATTAAAAAAATTCAAAACAGAGAGCATTGCTTAGCTATGATAGAAGTGCAGTTCACATTGACAAATGAGTCCAATATCTTCGAACCTTTGCCTCTATGGTAGAGTTTTTACAGCACTGCAGCTGATTTTCTGGTTTTACTTAAAGGAGTAAAAAAAAGAAAGAAAGAAATACCCCATGTAATATCTGCCACCCCCTGTACTTTTGACTACCAAATTGCAAAATAGAAGACTGTTTAAAATCTGATGCTAAAATTAACATAGGATAAATATAAAAATGTATTTCCTGTAGTATAAGAAAATAAAATGTGTTTTGTTGCTAACTTTTTAGATTAATTTAATATGTATAAACCAGTTAGTTCTTTATTTAGTTGGATATACATACCGATAAAATATATTATGTTCCAATTATTAGTTCTGTCATGTTGTCTGGGGAAAGATTTGCAATAACTCTCTTCAGTTACCTCTCTTTCTCTCTCCATAATAAAATCACCTCTAAGTTGTAAGTGTAACACTCACAGAGGATATTGCTTAACTAGTAGACACATACAGCAAGATCAGATTCCTAGTAGATGGCCACTC
The DNA here is from genome assembly GCA_004027295.1 of Dolichotis patagonum. Classification (NCBI taxonomy): domain Eukaryota; kingdom Metazoa; phylum Chordata; class Mammalia; order Rodentia; family Caviidae; genus Dolichotis; species Dolichotis patagonum. The sequence continues at coordinate 72,040 of PVJX010000921.1, forward strand.
AGGGAACGGAAGCATCATAATTTTCCTTTCTGAATAGATGGATGAAAAATATTATACACCAAAATCACATGACACCACCCTAGTCTGGCGAATTCCAGACTTTTAAATCGTGGCTCTGATTCCATTAGTTTTTTTTTTTTCTGCAATGAGTGGCTGGATGAAAAGTGACCTTCCCCTCAAGAGCAACTTTGGCTCCTTAGAAGCACAGGAGGGCCCCAAAGAGAAAATCGCATAGAGTGCTGTGTACTTGTTTCAGATCATTGGTTCAGTGCACAAAGGAAGTCAACTGACAAATCACTGAGTTCTCCCTCAGGTCATAAACTGTCAGCCTGGATAGCAAAAAAATGTTATTGTATATCTCAGTAGCTACTTTTACTTGATTCCCTTCTTTTTTTGTGTGTGCTTTTAGAGGAACAGAGCTTACTTTAGAGATGTGCTGTGTTTACAGAAAAAATGCTCTCAGAAAGTGGAGAGACCTTATATATGCTCTCTTTTAGTTCATCACACTTTCTCCTAGTGTTATCACCTTCCATTTAGTGTGGTATATAGTTTAAAATTGATGGAGCGATATGATATGTCATTATTAGTCAAAGTCCACAGTTATTATCAGGGTTCACTTTAAATGTCCGACATTACATACATTTTGTTGAATGCATGTCACGTGTACATCATCACAGAATAGTGTTACTTCTCAAACATCTACTGGGCTCCACCTGTTCATTCCTCCTTCTCCCAACCCTTAGCAATCTCTGATCTTTTCATGGGCTCCATTTCTTTGCATTTTCTATGAGATCATATTGTTGGAATCATACAGTACTTAGGTTTTTCAATTGAGCTTCTCACATTTAGTAATATGAATTTAAATTTCCTCCATGTGTTTCTATGGCTTCATAGTGCAATTCTTTCTCATCATGGAATAATTTTCCATTGTAAGGTCATTCCACAGTTTGTCAATCAAAGAATTTTCAACTGTAGTCATTTTCTTGATTTTAGCAATTATAAATAAAACATCTATAAATAATAGCATGTACATTTTGCATGGAAATACATTTTCAACTTATTTGGCTAAATATTTTTTAACATGCCTGCTGGATAATATAAAAAAGTATATTTACTTCTGTAAGAAACTGGCAAACTGTCATCCAACATGCTTGTAGCATATTTCATTGTTACCCTTAATGAATGAATGTCTTCATTGGCCTGTATCCTCATTGCCAGCAATTGTTATTAATGTTTTGTATTTTAGCTAACATAATATGCATGCAATACTCTACTTTTGATACTTAATAACTAGAAAGTATATGTTCATGGCCTTTATTTCTACTAATTATTGATTAACATCATTGTTGTTAAATTAGAGCTTTTATTTTATTTTATTTTTTTTTTGTACCACAGATGGAACTCACGACCTTGCACTTGCCAAGCAGGTGCTTAATCCTTAATTGTTAAATTAGACCATTCTGTGGTTTCTTTTTCCTTTCATATTAACGTCCTCTGGAGTTCATTATGTCTTCTTTCAGTGCATTTGTGGATGGTCATTCTTCTCTTTCCAGTTCTCTGTTATTCCAACACTCAATATCTATTCTTGTATAACGTGTAGCATGAATCCCATGTTGGTGTTTATTTCCTGAAGGACTCAAGAAATCGTAAGAGGTCAGTGAGTCCTACTCTTACTCCATTACCAAAAATGAGCCCCCTTTTACAGGTTAGTTTGATCATGTATTTCTCTGGGCCTATTAACTATCTTTGTTATTAACAATATCAAACATTCAAAAACAAATAAAAATTAATACAGTGAACCCACATATCTCATCACTTAACTCCAACCACCTCCAACCTATACAATCCTGTTGTATCGTCTCCCTTGTTTACTTATCTTCACCATTATATTTTGAAGGAAATTGGAGACATAGTATGTTATGTATAGGAGCTCAAATATAGAAATGGATTTCTTTGTGAAATAGAGGAAGCACTATTATTACAACTAAAGTAATAAATGAATATTTTCATTAAATATCTAGATAATGTTCAAATTTATATTAATGTCAGTAATGGCTGTGCACTGTGACTGATTTTTATCTGACATATTCTCTTTTGGCTTTGTCTGCATCTTTTGTACCTCCTGAAAATTACTGGTCGATAATCAAATTCCTTCATCTTGAGTTTACCATAGTCTTAATTGTACTGATTATATTTTATGTCGTTCAACATGGACTCTGTACTCTTCATATTTCTGTAAATCAGTTGAATCTTAATACGGTTTGCTATATTTTGACATGACTACAATATAACTTAATTTTTTGTTAAGGCAGGTTCATTACTGGTTCTCTTTTATGCCAATTAAAGTAGGCATACTACAAGCATATCAGTTCTTGATAACCTTGAAATGTTTAATGATGTTCTGGATGAATTCTATTAGAAGATAAGAGTCTTAATGAAATAGCTGAATTAGAACCCTAAAATCTAGACTATTAAATCAAGTTCTCTATCTCTGTCACAAAAATGTTAGCATTGCAATAGCAGCAAAGCAGCTGTCTGTGTCTTAAATTCCTTTATGTAACAAACTGAGGGAGGCATGTGGAGGACATTCTCTTCACTGTGTAATGTGGTCCAATGAAGAAATCTTCCACTTTTATACAATTTTGAATTACCTGAGTACTGTTACAGCATTATCATATAGTTCAGTAGCTAAGTATTTGCACTCTTTATTCTGACATCTAAAGAGGAATCACAGTTAGAGTTCTCCCTGTGTGATCTTGAATAAGTTACTAAACCCAGTTTGTCTGCCTGCTAAATAGGACTTTCAGCAGTAAAAGTCTTAGGGAGTTGCTTTGATTATTCAGTAAAGTAATATGTGTCTAATGCTTATTACACTGTCAGGAATATAATGACATTTTTTTAGAAATGGGAAATATACGGGAAAGTACTGTTATGAGAAAATTGAGGCTGAGATAATTTGCAAGGATTGGCCTATTGTTATGTAGCCGCTATGTGCTTAACATTAGAGCTTATCTGTCTATCAAGGCTGACCCTGGAACTGGCTCTAATGTTGGTAACCCAGGGATTTATTTAGGCCTAGTTTATGTAGAAAGATCAGGTAGTGAGTTGAATATAAAATCCAACATGCGTTTACATTGTCAAATGCACAGTCATACAATACATTAGCTCATTGCAGACCACTTACTGCTCACCGTTTTCTCTGCTTTGAGAAATATGAAGACAAGATAGTTTCAGTTTAACTTCAAAAATCTCATGGTTTGGTTGAAGATCTGGCTCAGTGACAGAGCGCTTGTCTAGCATGTTCGAGGCTTTGAGTTCAATCTGCAGTTACACACACATATACATACATGAAGGAACAAAATTACATGGTTGGCCCTATGTTTCTGCATGCTACACATCTGCAGATATAAAATGTTAACAGACCAAAACTTTACCAAACATTTAAAGACTTTATTCTTTTTCTGTTTGTCCCTAAACAATACAGCAGAGGAGCCTGTGTATATTGTGTTAGATTTTATAAATAAATGAGACTATAAGGAAGTATTTATAAGGAAGGATGTTTTAGTTATATGTGAATACACCATTTTATATAATGTACTTAAACATGTGTGAATTTCACTATCCACAGAAGTGACCTGAATCTAATGTAATCTCTTAAGGATGTCAAGGAATACACACACACACACACACACACACACACACACACACGGTGCATAATGGTGTTCATTGTGAAAATGTATGTTTCTTTATTTCTCCTCTGTACATTTATTAAAATATTGATATATTTGAGTATGTTTTTCACAAGTTATACATAAAGCTTAATTCCTAGTAGTGAAATTTAATTAATGGACAAAATATATGCTAACATTTGAGTAAAAAATTCAGTAGCATTTCGTGGAGATTTTGTCCCTTATTATCACCTATATATGTTATGTGGTACAGTAGCCAAATTAAGCTAAAATTTTTCTAAAATTTTCTTCTTCTTTAAATTCTCTTGAGTTGGTAGACATATATTTGCAAGCATGAATAAAAACTCTCCTTAAAAGTGAAGATATTTTAGCTTTATATGTTTATTCCATTTAATTAATATTTATTATTTATTAATCAACACATGGAAGCCTTAAATACTTTCTTGTCTGTGACTACATAAATAGTATATGCGTAGAGAGAGCAACTGCTTTGTCTTGTGAACTCTAAAAGTTGACATGTGTGATCAGCATTGTCATGTTGTTTTAATTTGCAGCCTTTCATAAGTCACTTTTTCTTTGAAATTAAATACTCAAGAATCAGCAAACTTAGAATATTAAATGTGTTGCCACAATGCTTTTCTTTAAGAGGAACTCTATAAAGTACTTTTGAGGTGTCATTCATTTTAGCTCTTTTGATAAAAATGCCACTGAAGCATTTTATTTATAATCTGACACTTTAAATTTTAACTATATAGTTTATTTCACGTAATTCCGTGCCTTATTACTTTAAAATTTCAGACACACTTTTACACACACACACACATACCCCACAGAGCTAAATTCACAAGCTATCTGATTTTCCACGAGATAACTTTAAATGTACTTAAAGTAACCACAATTAGACATCATTACTTTTAAACATGATTCGACTGTTTTAAAAATAGTCTTCAATATTTTATTGATAAAATTTTAATGCTTTATACTGTGTGGTGTCAGAATGACACTAGTAATATTACTGGTTATAATATTATCATGGGTTAAATCTTGCTGGACCACTTAATAATCTATAGTTGGAAAATTCCATTTCAGTAATGTTATACATATTTTGGTAAAGTAATTGAAGGTTGGTAGCTATATATATATATATATATATATATATATATATATATATATATATATAATTTCCTACAGAAACCGGATAATATCAGTTGACATTCAGACATTTAAAATATTATGGTAAAATACAGAAGTGTCAAAATGCATCCCTTAATCTTTAAGAGATTAATGTTATATAACATTTTTGTCTCTAATTTACTGAGGATATACTGTATATTAAGCAGGAATTTTATCTGCAGCATTATAAAATGTTGTTTACAGTGTAAAACTGAGGTGAATCACCTTACAATCAAATATATTAGACCAATATAATGCATCCACTGATGAGTGTTTTCTTGAAGAATAAAAGTAGTGTTAATTTGCCCAAAGCATGATTAATATAATTATCAATCACTGAGTTCTGGAAACCTTAGGGTAACTTCTGTGTAAGAAATTTTCAAATGATGTGTTAGTCCATTCTGGCTATGAAAGATTCAACTGTTACTACTATTTCCCTGGGAATAAAGTTTTACCATGTGAATTCTCTTGGGGGGGACACAAACATTCAGACCATAGCATAGGAGGATAATAAAAAAATTACAATAGAAATAATAGTTGCCTTTTATTGAGCATTTATTGCATATCAATGTAGTTTCAGAGTAAATTTTTGTCATGTGTACAATCATTATTCTCATGTTACACGTAAGAACATAAGGACAATGACACATATGGAGAGCCTCATTATTTATTAATGTCTACTGAACAGTTTTTTAATGGAAACACAAGAATAAAAATGTATTTATATTCCACTTGTAAAATAAAATTATTACTATATATATGTATGTATTAGGAATATTTCTATTTTTGCAATATTGATTTTGAATGGTCCCATATCCTAAACTCAAAAACATTTTCATTACAGAAGCAATCAAAACAATTTTGTAAAGTAATCTCACTGAAACTTCTAAGCATGAGTCATGAGGGTAGGCTCAATTGATAAAAATGCCACATTATAAGAAATATTAGGGAAAATAAAACAGTATGAGATACTGATATGTTTGTAAAATATTTGATGCCTTATTACCATTATTTGTACCATTAAAATACATCTCTATCATTATTTTGGACACCCCTTTTCACCTGTACCCTCTTTCTGAGTCACGAATAAAGTTTTAAAGTGAAGCAAATTGAAAGGAGTCAGTGATTGTTCATAAAGCTGCGTTAACATGAAAAATTACAGCATTGTATCTTCTGTGTGAAGCTTTAATATTCAGGAAGAAAATATGGTTCAATTAATCATTGGACATTTATACATTTATTACCCTGGAGAGTTTTTGTAAATATTCCATTATTCTAAAGCAGTAAACTCCTTTCTAATTTGCAAATGTTGTGTTTCTATCATCTAAAAGAGACAAATTTCTTTGTTCACAGCAAATTATAAACATTAAATATGCTTGTTGAAAGACAGCAGACAATCAATAGCTAATAAATTCACAAATTCACTAAGAACATGTTAATCTTTAACAAGCTACAACTGTGTTTTAGTGGTTTTTTGGTAAATAATATTTTTTCAGTTTTGTATTTAAAATATCATTGTCAAATATTAATTTTTTCAATGCCATCTTTTTAATCAGAACAGAAAAATTTCAATAACATTGAATTTATATATTTATTCCACTTGTCTCTGAAAAAGTATCTGATGAACAGTTTTAAACTTGTCAGTTTTGATTTGAAGTATATGAAAATGAGTGAAAGAGTTTAGCTGTTAAGTTTGTCCAATATTGTTCTCTAGAAGGTTGATTTCCTTAAAATGAAAATTAAATGAAGCAAGACATGAAAGCACTAATTTCTATTCCCAGTACTCTAGGTTGCAAAAGGATTGCAAGTTCAAGCTTAACCTGAAGAAATTGTCAACTTATCAAGTCTCTGCCCCCCAAAATACAATTGAAATAATAAAAATAGTAAGGATGTAGTTCAGTCCTAAGAAAGAGCACACACATGCACTCACAGGCACACACACACACACACACACACACAAATTAATTGAAAAGTTAATTTGATCTTCTCATGTGATTTAGAGGGACATAACATGGACCTTGTGATAGCTTTGCCATTATGTAACCTAAATCTAATCATGAAGGTGTAAGAGGCAGCCCTAAATTGAGATGCATGGTATGAAATAATTGACCAGTAGTTTGAAAAGTTTCAAGGACAACAATGACAAAGAAAAAGAGTGCAAAATGTCACACATTATGGGAGACAAGACATTGAACTAATGAATTGTGGGATCAATTGGACCTGGATCAGAAAACAATCTTAGAAAAGCTAATGAAATTTGAATGAGGCCTGTACATCAGTTCATCATATTGAATCAGTGTTAATTTCTTGGTGTTAATTGCTCTATGTTTATAAAACATGTTAACATTAGTGGAAATTGTGTGTACACAGGAATTGTCTGCTCTTCTTTGCAAATTTTGGGTCAATCTGAAATATTTCAGTATAAAAATCTCAAGAAGCACATTTTAACTTTCAGAGGGAGTAAAACCAAAAATATAACAACCTCCAGAATCAGATTTTATTTCACGATGTTTTTGCTTCCATGGAGGATATTTATGTAGAATAACTGAGTTCCTATGATGTAAGACACTCTACCATTGATGTGTGTGATTGATAAATGAAAATAAATTATTTTAAAAAATCTTTCCTGATGTATTTGTTAAGCTCTAAAATTTACATAATAATGGAATGCAAAAACTGAAAGATGTAATTTCACTATAGGATATGATAATTAAAGGGATTGTTTGAATATAAGACAAATTGTTTAAACATTTAGAAGATTCATTCCAACCAAGTGTTTAAGAGAATCTAACTCCATTTTGGAGTTTAGGTGATAGAGTAATAGTATACTATTAATATTTTAGACACTGAGTCATGCTTGGAGATTTAGGTCTGATTACTAGGAATTGTGTAGTATAAATACTACATGGTGATTATAATGATCCAGCCACAAAATTGCCCTTGTCCAAAATGAACAAATAAGATGATTTCACTGATATCTTTGAGATGTTTTTTAAGATAAGTGAACATAATACACAGATATTGTAAGTTTCTATAGCATAGTCAATAATGATGCCTTATGAGCATAGGAAGTTGGACAATTATGTGTAAGATTTAATGTTAATGAAAAACTACTCTAGTCCACAAATAGTTTTATTGTTCAGTACACAATTCTTGTTTTCATGCCGAAGATTTGTATTTTGACATGTAAGAATACATGCTTTCGGGCAGTCAGCCTTACACACAAAAACATCAATAATTATTTTTATGAAATCTCTCGAATTCCTCTTTAAACAGTGGATTACCAGAAGAACTCTTATCTTTTCCATTTACACTCAAGACTGTGGTGATCGTATGTCTCATGCCTCATGGCTTTAAAATTCATGTCCACCCAGCTAAGTCCCAATTTCAATCTCTAGCCCAGACCTCTCTCCTGAATATCAGACTCATATATCCAGCTATCTGCTGGACTTTCAGTTGGTATCTCAGCCTCATCTTTACTGTCTAATAAGCATGCTCTAGATTGTCCCAAATCACTTTTTTCATTATAGTATTTCCACAGAGAATCTCATTGCATCACCACTCTTTCAATTACTCAGTACAAAATTTTTAAAGTAAACTTGAATTCCTTGAATCTCTCACCAATCATTTGGTCTGTCAGAAAATCCTGTTGTTTCTGTCTTCAAACATCCAAAATCTGACCACTTCCCATAGACCAGTGAAGGTGTCCTGACCCCAGCCACCATATTTCACCTTGATTATTCCAAGCGCTTTCGAACTGGAAAGCAGCTTCTGCCTTGTTTTCCATCAGTTCATTCTCAACTCAGCTTCTCAAGTGACAAATGGTCTTAAGTATTGCATGATTTCTCTCCCATGTGAAACCTCTGTTCTCCCAGTGAGAAGAGGCCAAATACAAAAGCACATGTGTCCCATGGGTCCTTAAGGCCCTACAAAGTCTTGAGATGGCCTGATCTCATCTACTATCCCGCTTCCGCTCCTACTGTTGCTTGCTCTGTTTCCACAATGTGGGGCTCCTTGCTTTTCTCTCAGTCACTGTATAATCCTCCTCCTCGGCCTCTCCCCACTTGCCCTGGCTTCTGCTGAATTGCACTTCTAAATAGCTTTGCAGTTCACTCATCTCCTTCCAGTCTGCACTCAATTCATCCCATAAGTGACACATTTCCAGACCATTCTACCTAAAATTTCACTCGATTTTTTTTCTTATATTCCTTCTTCTATTTTCCTCTTGGTTGTTTTAGTCATCAATTTTCATTACTATTTATTTATTTATTTATTTATTTATTTTTACCTCTATCTCATTCTCATCCATTTTTTTCTTTTTTTTTTCTGTACTGGAGATTGGACAGAGTCTTTGCCCTGAGGTAGATCCTTTATCTTTTTCTGAGATTATTGTTTTTAAAGTGGGCTTGAATGTGTGACCTTTTGCCTCAGGTCCTGCTCTATTATTCTTGTTAAAATGTAAACTCCATCAAGGGAAGAACTTTTGTTTGTTTTTCATGATTCCACACTAAATACCATAATTTCAAATCAGTATTTGTTGAGTAGTTTTAATAGCAAATGTTGCTAGAGTTGACCCGACTTATTTCATTAATTTATTCACTGAAAAATATATTTTGAAAACCTTTAGTGTGCATGAAACAAGATATAATGATCCAATGTTTTTTAGCTTCTTTTTAGTATTAGGGAGCAAGCATAAGATCATTCATAGTCCAGTACTGTAGTAGAAAAGGTAAGATCTGGGTTTATGCTTTCTAGCTACAGCAAGAAAATAGCTCAGTCTTTACCCCCTTATTTTTATTCTACCAATTCTACCCTGCAAAAGCAGTGATGCCAAATGACCTATTGGTTGAAGTATCTTAACTTGATTTGCAGAAGTATCCCAACTCTGAGGAGAAAAAAAATCAACGTTATCATCTTCAGTTCTGCTTGAGTTCTTAGCTATAATATAAACTCATATTTCCATTTCCAATTTAGATGTTTTGCCATTAGCCCAATCATAATCCCTGAAAAGTAGCAATTCTAAAGAAGGTTGGCATAATTGTTAATTATACTCATTCGGGCTGAAGTTCCAGTACTTTCTTCACATAAGCAGACCTGCTAGAGTGTGGAAAACAGAATGAGAATATATTGGGAGCAATTGTTCTGTCTCTTTCATTTGCTTCAGAAGCCAATCCACAGCCCAAAGATTCAGCAAAGTAACAAAATTGGCTGTTATGTATTATAGCCACATTTCCATCCCAGTGTCAGTGGTTGAAATCTCTTGTGCATTTTAAGATGGAGATTTATATTTTATTTGCAGCCCAGGGTTATTTTGATTCAAATATCAGTGAATATAAACATGGAGAAAAATGATTCAGAAATGTGCCCAGTTAAAATTGATGTATGTATTAATAAGGAAATATTTGATTTAAGATCATCAGTTTCGTTTTTATAGGGAACTGAGGTTTGGGTATGTAGGTGTGTGTACAGTTTTTAAGGTTGGGGTAATATTACCTCAGTGGCCAGAACTATGATGAATTTCCCATTTATAAGAGTAATGGTTGTACTCTGTCTACCACAAACAGGAAAAGTGACTTGACAAATTCATCACTGTTATGCTTTCTTGTCACAGTTTATTCTCTTCTGCATTCTGTGGAAGTTCTTCAGGACCTGTGGCTTCATCAATCATAAGCTGTTCTATATTTCAGAACCAGAAGACTGTAGATCACAAGTGTATTCAAAGGGCTTTCACATTACCACATACACAAAACATTTGTTGAGGAGGCCAATTAGTGTTTCTTATTAATCTTGAAGCATAAAATACATCTTGAAACATAAAATACACTTATTAAATTTATTACTTATATTACATTAAATATATTACTTATAAATATATTATATATACTATAAACATGACAAGTCCATGATCATTGCCATTAGATTAGAACATTGATTAATTGTACGGGGCAATTCAGTAAGTACAGTTTTCTTATTCAGTGAAGATAAATTAGCAAACAAATACATACTCTTTTCAAATGGTAGTATGGCTAAGGCACTTTTATAATGTTATTCAATTACATCTTCAGAGAGAGACTATTTTTGTATACATACACACATGTAAATAAATGAACATATATTTTAATACTTTCTATGTGTACACGTAATGTATTACAGTATATAATAAACACATATAGTAGGAAAATATGCACACCTGTATTAACATACATGTTTATATAACCTCTGTTTATCTGCATAAACGATAATAGACATAATGACCTTCCAATTTTCAAATTATATTAATTGTTTTGTTGACTGCTTACGTATTTTTTTTGGAAGAACTTAGAGTTTAACAATCACAGATCATTTGTATGGTTTTTTTTTTGGTATCAGGAGTTGAACCCAGAATCTTTGCACTGAGTTACATTTACCGTCCAGTGTTTTAATTTTCGTTTTGTGACAGGGTCTCCCTAAATTTCCTAGGTTGGCCTTGAATTTGCAATTTTTTCTGCTTCATTCTGCCAGAGTTCTGGGATTACAAGCAGGTGCCACCACGCTTGGCTTCATTTCTTGCAAAAATAAAATAATTTCAGGCATACACAGTGGCAAAACGGCAGCATGCTCTCAAATGAGCTCATTATTGCTGATTAGCTGCAAACGTGGCGTCTTCCACTTTCTCCAAGGTGTAAACACAATCGATAAAGTAACTTACTTGGAAATAAACCCAACAGCAATCATTAAGCACAGATAGTTTGCTCAATATCTAATTTAAAATTGAATTTCTCCTGTAAATGTGTATTTTAAAATCAAAGACAGGTTTGTTTTTCAGAAGTATGCTTCACAATTTCTCTGAAAACTCTTTTACTATCCTAGCAGGACACCTTCTCAACAACAAACAACATTCATGCTTTTGAAACAATCATATTCCATTTAGATATTATGAGTCAACTGAAATCTTTGGAGTCATAAACATTTGCCAAAAACTTGAGATACCAGTTGTACAATGGGTAACTGGATGAAGTACAATGTACTTTAGTCCAAGCTAGTGTTTCTCTGAAACTTACCTTTCTCAATTAAAGACTATGTTATAGTTTGTTATAGTTAGAGGTACCCAAATAATTTTAGCTTGTTTTTAAGTTCAGATGTTTACAGATATTTTATTTCTATCAGTGCCGACATTCTAAAAATTTCCCCTGACTCATGATCATTTTTCTGTGTAATTTCTTTATCATTGTTACACTTAGAAAAAGAAAGGCTCCACTTAAACCAGACATTACCAAACTCTCATGACTGCCAATGATCAAAATGATTTGTAGATTCTACCTAACAATAAGCATGATATTGGTAGTAACCATTCTTTAAGAATTGCACAGTGACATAATTTAATGCAGAGCCGTTAAGCACCAACTGTATTTTATTACTGCACTGGATGCCTGTGTTTTAAAGATACTAAAACATGTTATATCCAATCTGTGTTTAAACTTGCATAATGCTTTCAATAATCAGGATATCCTGCCAAAGGTCTCCATTTTGAATGACAAGAACCAGTGTTTTGGAAAAATTGATATCAAATAAATAGCCTGATGTGTCCAGTTATTCACCCCATTTGACACTGAGCACATTTCTCAAAGACATGTAATAGTTTGGAAAATAAGAAATAATTGCTTTGATACCAATTCTCACATCATCTCATTGGTTTCTGTCCTTATATACTCCAATCCTTTGAAACAGGGAAATAAACGCGACCAATAAAAATAGTACACTAAAACTCTAGAAGAAGTCAAGTATTTTGTTAAAGTCATATAAGTAGTTGATGGCCACACTAGGCCTACACATGGATTACATAAACTTGGAAACATATCTAGAAACAACTAGTATTAGAGCAGTGTTGCATAATACAAGTACAAAACTGTCCCAACAATAGAAATATGGGATCCAAAATTAACTCACAGCTTGGAGAGGCTGGAATTGTTTATCCAGACTCAGAAGCCATGACATGGGGCTTATAGTCAAAAGTAGCAGCGAGAGTGTGGTAGAATGAGTGCTCTATTTGGGTACAGAAGAGCCCTTCTATATCCCGGTACAGCTTGCAATGAAATATGTGACCTATGGCATTTTCCTTAAATATTCCTGGACCCTTTTCCTTTTATATTTTAAAATGTAAATAATAATACATGTTTTGCCCAGCACTTAGGATGTTTGAGAGAATCAAAATCAATACTTGAATATTAATTTTTCACTATAGAAAGAGTGTATTTTAGCAAATTTTGTGGCATTTCTCTATGTCAGGAACTGTGGAAAGTCAGGGGAATACTCTACAGTTTGAGAATATTTTATACAATGTTCGAAACTCGAACTGTTTCAGACTTCAGATTCTTCTGGTATCAATAATATTTGCATATATATATAGTGACATATCTTGGGGCTGGAGTACAAATTTAAGCATGGAATTAATATTATATTTCACATATTTCACACCTTAGTCAGACATCCTGAAGGTAACTTTGTATATTAAAATTTGTACATGAAATAAAGTTCGAGGACATGGTGCCGTGTCAACGCTCAGACAGTTTCTGATTTTGTAGCATTTCAAATTTCAGGTTTCTGGAATGGATATGTTTAACATGTATTGAATACATTAGACATTGCTATATAACAGGAATTTTTACTCTATGGTAGCAATTAAAATTGCTTAAGTGTGGCATTATATAATTTACCAGGAACTTTTAATTCATTGTCCTATTTAAGCAATGCAGCAACACTGGAGTCACCAAGCTGTCCCCTTAACCAAAACCTAACCAACTGCTTTTTCTATGTTTTTTTTTTATGTATGATTCCAAAATCTAACCAATTCAGCAGGTTTAAATTAAAATCTACTCATCCTTGTCATTCCTTGTGAATAAAGTTACAAAACAGTGTCATTTTTACAGCTTTTATTCCTGCTGTCTTTGTGACAACAGGCTGATTGTTCACCCAGCCGATTTTTCTAGTAATTGTTGCCAAAGTTCCAAATTGGTATCTCTGGCTTGGATTCCTTACCTATTTCATGCAACTGTCCTTGTATCCCATTTTCCTCTACCAGCAAAGCCTTAAACAAGGATTCCAAGGCTGAAAGTTTATTTGGAGCATGGGAATTGTGAAATGAGATAGAAACAGAAGTCTACCGAAAAAGGATGTGCTGTCAGACAAGTTAGCACCCTGGATAGCTAGAGATACTGTAACAGGAAACTATACAAGCCAGTATAGATTATCTGCCTTGGAATCATTCTTTCTCAGGGTGAAAACGGGCTTCATTTTTGTATCAGTTATCATCACTCATTGGCTTCTGAACACTCCCCAGGATTTTTATTGTCCCAGCCTTTCAACAGCACAAGTGGGAAGAATATGCTCTGGAAGCCAGGAAAAGCCCTCAGATCAGAAGACCAGGTAAGGGACCTGGGAGTCAGGCCACAGTGGAGAGAAAAAAAATACCAGGGACAGGAGTACATGTGAGATACTGTCTTTATTTCTTCCCCCTGCCTAACTTTTATTTCCAAGTGTATTTTGTCACTAGATGTTTTTACTTGAAGAAGCGACTCCAATCAGTAGATTACTCACAGTGTGCTTTGCAATTTCCTTTCTTTAGGTCTTATTTGATTGCCACCCATTTATTTATTATTCTTACCCTTCCTTTACCAGTTCTTAAATATAATTAAAAGTTACTTGTTTTTAAAGATCCATATTGTCCTAATTTTGCATAGTATCTTACTTTATTACTCCATATGTTCCTCTAACACCATGCCCTAGGTATAGTAACTGTCTAGTATATGTTTTCAGACTCACTGTGCAGGCATCAACTTGTGAACACTTCCTTGTTCAAAGAAGATAAAAATTCTAATCATGAGAATATATGGGGTCATTTTGTTCAAATGTATTTGTTTCTAACAATATATCCAGGGTAGTCAGTGAATAATAACAATCAATTTGTTTAATTACAATAGTTACTACTTTTCCATACCATTTCATGACAAGCAATAAGTAACTAGTAATTTATAAGGCGAAATACTCCTTGGTTGGTTTGTCAATTATTTCTTTTATAACAAATTACAACAAAGTTAGTCACTTAATACAAATCCATTAACTCACAGTTTTGAAAAATCCAAATTCCAGAATGAGTGTCAGTTAGCTAAAATAAAATGTCACCACAGCTATAGTCTTTACTATATTCTTTTTTCTTGCCTTTTCTGGCTTCTATTGGCTGCCTGTATTCCTTAGCTCTTGGAACTCTCCCACCTTAAAAGCCAGCTATGTTCTGTTGGGTCTTTATTACATCACATTCCTATGACGCTGACACTTCTGCCTCTCTCTTCTACATTTAATACCATTGTAAATCCAGACAGAGGGGTGTGCACTTCTATTCTCAACTGCTTGGCAAGCTGAGGGAGGAGGATCATGATTTTGAGGCAAGCCCTGACAACTTGGCGAGTACCATATCATAAATTCAGCTAATTAGTATCACATATTCATAAGGTTCAAGAATTTAGTATATGGTCATCTGTAGAGGGCCATTATTCTACCTACCATAGTTTAAACATCTTCTCTTTTCCTTTGCACTTGTAAACACATCCTGTTTGTTGATTTTTTCTGAAAAACTATATACATCTATTAGTATAGATGCCCTTGATCCTGGAGATTGTATTATCATTTCAACAAATGAAGTCTTATATCTCATAAAATAATATGTGTATTTAATTTCAAAAGAGCAAAGTTAATTTAGAAAATTGGAACTTATGCTTATACACATAATAGTTTTGCTACCCAAGATACAGCAGTTGGTCCACTTCTAGCATTTCCAAAATAAACTTGTCATTTGTGTCATTATCATAGAAGATTATAAAGCAAATTACTTATATTGACCACATTGAGCAAATTAAGCCATTTAGCTTATGGAACTCTCTGTCACAGAGTATGGATATTGCATTTGTACTTGATTCCAATAGCAGTTAAAAGACATTAGAAGGCAATGCAGCTCATCATTCAATTGAATCCTTAAAAGTAATTCAATCTCTGTTCTAGAAATTGAATCATAAGATAAACATGTTAACTGAACACAAGAACAAAGTGTACACTGTGGGAGTACATTTAGAAAGGAGCCATTGAAACCACCTCCCATAAGTTCTTTCTTTCTCTTGGGAAGTGATTGTTACCGTCAGAAACAACTTTGCGTGCGTCATGGTCCACAAAGGTAGAAGGCTGTTATTTCTCTTTGTATTTGCCCTTGAAGTCCTTCCACACATGTGTTTCCTGTGGGGTGCAGCTGCATTTTCTTCTCCTGCTTTCTCAATTCAAAATGGCCACTTGGAAATTTCTTAACCCAGTTTTCACTACTTTTTAAAAATTATCATGGACTCTGACCTGCTGATGGTTAATCTGGAAAATCAATATATAAAAATTATTAATAATTTGTACTGTTTTTGCTCATGCTCAAAATATAAAAATGACATTTACTAGTTATCTTTTGAGGTGTGTAATATTATTAAACTGGAATTTTAAAATAAAAGGATTAGGATTTTAGTATGTATTATAAATCTTGCAACAAATAAAGAGCTATATTGGCAAAAGGTGATTTAAGCATAATAAAGATTTAATTTTGGGTTGAGTGATACAATTAATTTATGGGAAACAAAATTCTTTTCAAATGCAATGTTACATTTCATATTTGCAAAATTCTAATATCTTGCCTCATGTAACTAACAGAAAATGAAGACCAGCACCAATTAACTAACTTACAATTACGTTTTTTTTTGTACTGGGAATTGAACTCAGGGCCTAGTACTTGCCAGGGAGGCACTGTGCCACTGAGCTACATCCGTGGCCCAACCACCACTACTTTAATGACTAGTGTCTAACATAGTATCTTTTTCATAAGAATAGCTCAAAAACATTGTCAAGTTAAAATAAACTGAGTAAGCCACTTTAAAAATAATTAGCTCATAATGGAAAGCTCTGTATATAAGTCCATTCTTCAAGGACTGGCTAAAAGTCCAATGTGACAGGACCCCTCAGGTGTATTCAGTGTGTTCATTAAATACCTTTGTCAGAAACTCCAGTCATTCAACAATGTGCCCACCAAAAATATTCAGAAGTGGGTAACTTTTCTCATGCTGATTTTGCCTTGTAAATAATTGTAAAGGTTTATTTATTTATCTATGTATATTTTTACTAAATGTCAGCACAGTGATCTATCTCATGGTCTTTCCTTTAAATATGAAATGTCATATTCAATATAATAATTTCAAATATGTGTGATTTTGCACTGAGTGTTTCTTACCCGTAGGTATTCTGTTAAGTTCTACCTTTATTATAGCATGAGTACTTACTAATCCAAAACATATAATACTTGCAAGCTCTCTTGTAACTTATCATTTATTTTGCCTTTACTTTTCTAACATTTATTAGCAATTCAATATTATGAGCACACATAAGAAATTAATTTATTTGAAGTATTTCTCAATAATTTCATGACATAAATCGATATATGAATCTAATAATTTATTTATAATGCATTTATTTATAATTCATTATTTATATTGTTAGAAATATTATGTATTTATAATTTATTAGTGTTTAACTTATTTATTTAATCTATCCCCTTAATATGTCAGGTGTGCATCACTAAGGCATTTTGGCAGTGAGATTTTAAGTTAACAGAAAATAAGCAAATTGCCCAGAGATTCCTTGGTAGCATTTGACACAGATAAACTTCTAACTGTGGTCTGTCTGCCTCCAAAGATCAATTCCATTTCTTTTAAGTATACCACAATGCTTGCAATTTTCCTCGAGCCTACTATATTGTATTTTGCTAGGTTGAAGCAATTTTTGAAATAAAGATATTATTTTAAATAGATGAAGCAATAGAAGATAGTTATTATGACCTAGTAAGCTATTTTCTTAGAATCAAAGACTTAGATGTCTACCACTGGCCACAGATGACAACATATTCATCTAGAAATATATAAACCAAAATTTACCATAAAGAGTCTTTCTTCCTTGAGAGTGGTTCTATAGCAGTTATGTATTAGTCCCCATAGCCATCTGGAGTTCTTTTTAATTATCTCCTGCCCCCATTCTGTAAACTATGGAATAAGAACCACATTAAACAGGAGGAATAAATAAAGCTTATAATTGTCTTCAGCATCCAATATAAATTGTATTTAATCTGTAGTCCCATCTTCTAGAAATTGGCCCAGTTGCAAATTATATTCTTGGAAGCCAAAAAAATAGTGCATACAGCTGAAAAGTATTTATAGTTCACATATAGTGTCTTCCAGTCCTACATTCGTCAGGACTCATTATTGTGATAATATCACATTGTAACATATTGATGCGTTGCCTTTATGTTTCCAAATAAACAGGGCTAGAAAGTTGCAGGTCCAGTTCTAATATTGAAGAAAGAAGGGTTTTGATAATACTTTGACTAAAATAACTGCAGAATAGAAATCTTGAAAATTAGATTTTAGGAATAAAACCTGTTATTAAGAATGTCAGGATGTGGGTGTGTTCCCCAACGTTTCTGGATGAGTTGGAATATGAGAAAAGTTTTATTAGTTGAAAGGATAAGAACTCAGAGGCCAAGATCTTAGATGTCTGACATTATCCCCAATCCATTAGTTATTTAGCATAGCTCTTGAAGGATAATTCCTTTCACAAGACAGTGCTTTACTTTCCACAAATATGTTTCCCTTGTCTCTGCAATCCTGATATAGTGGAATGAAACTCCCAACCTACTATGTCCAGAGCGCTCGTTCTCTAAAACCAAAGAATGAATTTTAGAAACAACAGAGGAGAAGAGTAGAATATATTTATTGAGAGAAAGAAAGCTTCTGTCTGAAGAGAGACAAAATGGGTTCTGAGCGGGTTGCCAAGGACTCTGTCTTTTCTCGGGACTTTTATAGAGTAAAACCATGGGTTTAAGGTGAGGGGAGACTGGGCACTCACAAAGTAGATGAGCATAAGGCAGGACATAACTATAGTTAGCAAATAAGATCAATAGTTCAGGTAAAATTGATTACATTTGGAACAAATGGGGAAGCAAGTCACCTAGAAAGCAGGCATTCCTAAGCAGCAGTGACTCTTTCCTGGAGGGATGGGAACTATTTAGGGTATCAATCCTCAGGATATGGGTGCATTTGTTTGATCCTTTGTCTTGAGGCCTGGCCCACGGCAGGAGACATCAGCTTCCTCAGCAGTTGCCAGGTGTTTGCACTGGCTCCACTGAGGACCTAACCCTGTCTCACTGCCTATAATATTTTTAACTAACACAGCTGCCTGCAACAATCCTCCCATAATGAACTCTAGAGTATAACTGTTGTGTATATTTATAGTTCGTCTGATTACAGAAAAACACAAGAAAGGGCACCTTTCACCCTAATTTGAATTTAGAGTCACTAGAAGTCATTCTGATTGCCAACTACAATAGGGCCACACCATCTATTTGTTAGCCGGAATTTTCCCTTAATTAGAAAATATGCACTTTTAATTTGGTGGTGATATTTAGCAACATTGCAATGTGTATTGTCAATTTTTGTAGCATACTCCTTCAATTGATGCTTCAAGGAACCTCATATTTGGCACACATCCTTCTAAAATCT
Source organism: Dolichotis patagonum (assembly GCA_004027295.1). Lineage (NCBI taxonomy): Eukaryota > Metazoa > Chordata > Mammalia > Rodentia > Caviidae > Dolichotis > Dolichotis patagonum. The sequence continues at coordinate 91,508 of PVJX010000921.1, forward strand.
GTGATTTTTATTGCTCATTCATCTCAAAGATGACTATACCACATTCTAATAAATGGCCTAATCTCTCACTTTATTTCTTCATCTATAACAGAGGTATAAAGATACATACTTCACAGATTTATCTGCATGATTCATCTGAAAGATTTTAACTAATGCATGTTAAAATGTTTGCACAGTGCTCATTACAAAGAAAGTGGAAATCTATTGCATCCTGAAGGTTTATCTGTGTTACTAGGCATTAAAATTATACCTAAAGTTATTAGAACGTTCTACGTAGCATTATTTCAATGATGGCATTTGCATTTTTATCAGATAAGGTGACATGTGCCAAATCATTCTATAATTGAATTTACATGACAGTTCTTTTTTTTTTAATGCTCCTGTATCAGTACTGGATGTAGAGCTTGTGGCCCACTGTATATAATTTTTGGCAGGTAGTGGCTAAGTATGTTGTGCAAGAAATGTATTACTTACTAGAATAGTCAATATATTAAAAAATAGCTGTATTATGAACACTGACCTGCTTTCAAGAATGAATGAAAAATGTCTGTATTGAGAGCATGTAGTAACACAATAAAGCAAAACTTAAACATGAAGTCAATGTGTTCATAATTTAGTATGCCGAAGGTCCTATAGTCCAGAAATGCCTGTAAACTTCTGACATAGCTTTTATTTCTGGAAGAAAACTCTCATTTTACAGCAAGTAGTGCATAAACTGAGTAGCCAAGTACACTTATAAGGTTTATACAGTGTAGTTCATCAGAGATTTATGCACAAAACATCTGTAGGTCTGATGTTTATAATCCATCTTTAAATACATTAGCGACCATTTCCCTTAACTAGGTTTTTTTCAAAGAATTATCACAACACCACCTTTAAGACTCAATTTCTTTATGTTGTAGATCATTTTCCTTTTTGTTATTAATTTCATAAATGTGAACTGGGTAGAATATCTTTTCTATTTTGATCTTTGGATGGAGCAGTTTTATTGCTTTAGTTCTGTTGAATATGCTCAGAGCAAAACTACTGTCATCTTAGTAAAGAATACAGATATGACTAAAGGATGATATATGCATGTATGGAAATATCACAGTAAGGATTTTTATAATTATGAACTAACATTTATAATAAAATGCTATCATCTTGATATGGAGTTAGGTTAATAGTAAATGGCTCTGATATTGAGACACGAACCTCATTTTTCTTCATGAAGGTAATATTATTTTTGTAAAATTTGATTATTACATATGGCACTTTTATCTGACTTGATGTTATTATGTAGTTATTTTACTTAATTTTATGACAAATTAATTTCATTTTATTTAATTATTTAAAGAAAGTGCCATATCTTATTTACAGCAACAAGTATTTTATTAGTACAAGTGGAAGTTGCTCTGTGAGCCTACAGTGGGGATATCTGGACTGGGAGGAAAGGGATGGGAGGAGAGGTTTCACATGACAGACCTAATCTGGTCAATGAAGATGTTCAAGTGCAGCCGTGCAGTGAAGCAATAAACTCACAGTGATGCAGAGAAAGTGAACTTTCTAAACCATTATAAAATATGTAACCTCCGTTATAAGAGCATAATAATTGTACACAGCCTGTGTTCCAAATAAATATCATAATCTGGAGGATAATTTTGAGTTGTCGTGTTCCAGTTGCTTGATAATTACTGAAACTACTGTAGTTTGAATATTTGAATAGATGTTTCTTAATTGGGGGTTAAAATGACCTACCTAAAATATCTCTGGTTTACCGTTCACTTAACAAGTGAACGAAATGCTAATTTTGTTTAATTTTGAAACAACATTCCCTTGAACTAGAAACTTTTGTCTAATTAAAGAAACTGAACACTCTCATTCCCTGAAATAGCCTTATTCATGTTATTAAGGGATACAGTGGTAAAATTTCAGCTAAATTCAAAAATAACTATGTAACTCCTGTAGAAGACTACATATTTTATGTACAAACTTGTGGTGTCTAAACTATTTTGATTGTAAAATTATATCAGTCAAAAATTTAAAATAAATATCTCTGCAGGTATATGCCCGCTATATACGATATAGTCATGTGTTAAACTTTAACAATGTATTTCTATGTTAGTATATAGTATACATTAAACCTTTCATAAAATATATAATTAAGGCAATTGGTTAAAAATTGAAAAAAAACAGTAATTTTTTTTCTGTAGTCCACTGAAGCAAATCTTAATTATCATAAAGTGAGTGGGACTTATTTGTCATCAGAGAACACAGATAAACAATCTGTCATGCTAATCATCAAGGATATATAAATATCGTAACAAGAAAGTTCAGGTTCACAGAATCAAAATGCTATACACTCTGTGGTATGAGTAATTGAACCTACTGTGGCTCAAAGTCAGGAAAGTATTTTCAAGACAAATTACTTACTCATTTGAACCAAAGACCAAGGATAATAGATAAAAAGGCAGGGCAGACAGTATGGAAGTTCTTCAGATCACTTACTGTCACAATTTAAAGCCACTTTATATCAACTCAAGACCAGGGATGGGGTCCTAGAGTCTGTATCTTTAAGAGGTATGAGTGCTCTTCAGGCCACACTGAAGAGTGGCAAGGTTTTAGAAGGCTTTAACATGTGAAGAACGGAATTTGTACTTAATTTAGTAGGCAGAAAGCAGTTCTGTATGGCATTCTAGCTGTGGGAAACACGATCAATTTGAATTCTAGGCAAATTCATTTAACAATAATTTATGGATTGGAGGCCAAGACTAAAGGCAGAGAGATAAGTCTAGAGGCAATTGCAATACTACAGGTGAGAAGTAATAAAGTCTAAACTAGAAAATTGGCAGTAAAAACAGAGGAAAGATAAAATTGAGGTACATGGTAGAGGCAGAATCAAACTGAGAAAAAGAGATAATAAGCTAGCACAGGTCTAATGTAGAAAACAAATTAAGTCAAAGACTATAGAAACTAATGAGAATTCTGAACATTTCTTTTCACCTAGTCATTGGAAAATATGAATTTTCATAAGTTTGAATATGTAAGCATAAATTCATATGTTTGGCAAACCATGGAAACATTTGTAGTACAAAAACATACATAAAAGAAAAGTAGCTTTGAATGTTTCCCCTTCTGTCTTGATCCTTATTTCCAGAAAGATATACACATCCTGGAAGCATCTGTCCATATGTGTCCAATAAATCTCAATGATTATACAAAGAGCTTAATCCATATTGTACACATGTTTACTATTCATCAGCTTCCAAATGAAACACATTAATGACTTCACCAAAATTGCTGAAATGTTTGAAGTCTCTAAAGGGGTGATACAGGGAAATGGATTTTCATCATAATGTGTGAAGATCCATAGCTGTTTGTCACCTGATTTTATGTTGCATACATGATAAATCATACTGAATATTACATTTGCTTTTCTTGTATGTATCTAAGAGGTGTGATCAGAAATAATGTGGATATTTAAATTCTAAAACTTATCATAGAAAGACATGTGCCCTTAATCCACCGCAAAAAGTTTCCTCCATTTCAAACATGTTTATTCCACCCCTCTCCCCAACTTGTGAAACTTTTCTGAAAACCCTCTTTCATGAGTGCTTATCGTTGCTCTGTCCTGCTTGCATCCAAGTCCCAAGTTGGTTCAAAACATTGACCATTTATATTCTTGACTTTGGGGACAACCAGAAGTCCCAGAGTGCCAGATCTGGTGAATAAGGTAGATAAGTACCCGCCTTTATTTGTGAAACGTAACCAGAAACATAAAGTGTAAACTGCTTCATAAATTGACAAGAATACTGGGATTAATTGAGTTTGAAGTGAGGGAGTGTATTATGGGTAGGTTAATGCAAATCATCTTTTACTAAAGTATACTTTAAATTTAACATCCACCGTAGTTTTTGATCGTACCTCATGTGTCTGGCCTTCTCTGCTGAATTATTCATTCCTTGAAAACCAAGAATATACCCTATTGGTTTTGCATTTCTGCATTCCCGCACAGGTAAGACTTTTCAATGAATATGTGAAAGTTTCATATTAGACCCCAGCATACATGTGAGCACCAAGAAAATTTCCTGAGGGATCAATAAATGAATGGATGCATTTTGACTTAGCCCTAATGATGGCCATTTCCAGATTCTGCTTTTCTTACTGCTAATTACCAATTTTATCCAGTGCACAAATGCAATCAGTATTTCACTTATCCATGCACACATACCATAAGCAGCCTTCATATTATATAGTGACTTAAAAATCAAAAGACCAAGTCTAAACTTAGTTTTAGGCCAATATGTTGTCTATTTTTTATTATGATTCAGTTTAAATATAAGATTGATTTCTTAGTATGGAATCACTTCACCATTTTTCATTCACAGACTTTGCCATCATGCTTTAAAAGACTCAGGTTTTCTTTGTGAAAAATTGTTTTATTATACCCATTATTGTGTGTGTGCGTGTGTGTGTGTTTGTTTTGTGTTTGTGTTTGTGTGTGAGCGAGAGAGACAGAGAGCTAGAGAGAGACAGACAGAGACAGAGACAGAGAGAGACAGAGAGAGACAGAGAGAGAGACAGACAGACAGACAGACAGACTTTCCATGGTGATTTTATGGCTATCCTCACTAGTATACTGTGGAAATATTTATCACTGAACATAAAGTGAGCAAATGACTACAGTTATGAGTTCTTCCTACATCATGAATATACAGACACTAGGTGGTCTCCTACTTGTTGTTAGGTTTTCAACACATGAAATTTTTCTTTTGTTTTGAACAGATAATTCATCCTATGTCTTTTTGATGAGCTACACCCCCAGCCATTTTTATTTTTATGTATTATTTTAAGACAAAATATCACTAAGTGGTTAAGTTGCCCAGGCTGGACTTGAACCTTTGATGGTTAGGCTTCAGCCTCCCAGAGTGCTGAGATTACAGGAATGCACAATCACGTCTGTCCATGAAGTTTTAAACTAGAAGCCAACTCAGTATATTTTGCTTAATAGTGTCTAACATTCACATTGGTTTCTCTACCGGATTAGTTGTTCATGCTGCCATGCTCTTTCCAGTCTTTCAGTGTGCCAGCACATTATCTTAAATTGATTTTCATTCTTCCTTTGACTGTTTAGATTTCAAGAATCATAGATACACAAAGAGACTTAGAGACCCTCTTTACAGAAGGGATGATAAAATACTCATATTGATTAAGGCACATTACATAGGACACTTCGCTAGTATTAAAAAGGAGAGTAAAGACCCTGGTGGAAGAGCCCCATTCCCAACCCTAGATGCATCTTCCGCCCTCTCAGCGGCCTCACTCCCCAGGAGCACAGCCTCCTGTCTCAGCCTACTGTCACCTTTCCTGTGTGTCTGCTTGTCTCCCCTCATGGGTCTGTGAATACTCTTTCCCAGGGTCTCTAACCCAAGGCTGTCTGTGCCTGCATTTCACAGTTGGTAAGGGGAATTGGAGAAGTGGATATTAAATTCTTGATATTTTGTTTCTTTGTTTTGTTTGTTGGCTTGTTTTAATTTTGAGATACAGTCTCTTTCTGTACTACATCCTGGCCTTGTACCATTGCCCCAGCTGGCTTCTCTAAAATGATGGAATTACAAGTTGCACTACCATCCCTGCATTGTTTTGCTTTTTTTGAGACAGGGTCTGTCTATGTAGTTCAGGCTGTCCTTTAACTCACAAGAAAATCTTTTCTTAGCCTCCGAATGCTGGAATTAAAGGCATGAGCCACAATACTGAGTTTATAATTTTTTTTTTAGGTTTAAAACATTTTCAGTCTGGTGGCTTGTCTGGCAGGGTGGTACATGCCTGTAATCCCAGGGCCTGGGGACAGGTGCTGAGGCAGGAGGATCTCTACTAGTTGGAGGGCAGTCTACACTACATAGTGAGACCCTGTCTCAAAAAACAAAATATAAAAAAAAAAGTTTAAATTTTTTTTTATTTTAAAGAGAAAAAACATTACAAATGCAGAATTTCAAAGCAAGATAATAGGAAATTAACAGTGGTTAATATATTACCTATTGCTATCTTCAAAGAAGTTCCTCAGATTACAAGATATAGGCATGTAAATTTGATCAAACAGTACAAGCACAAACAGTTTTTTCCCATGAATGAGTATAAATTAGTAGTATAATTATCTTGGCTAATGAGTATATATATATATATGCATTAGCCAAGATAATTGGGAAATATCCCAATTATCTTGGGATAAAAGGAAAAAAAAAAAATATATATATATATATATATATATATACATTTTCCTTTCCTCTTTTCTCCTTTCTCCCTTCCCAGCTGTTCTTTGCTTTTCACCAGCTTCCCCCCCTTTTTAATATATTGCATACGGTTATCTTGGAAGTAGTTATTCAGGTTATAAGATCTAGGCATAAAAATGATCAAACAATCAAACGATGCAGCACAAACTTCTTTCTGATGAACTAACAGAGATTAGTAGTATAGTTTTCCATCTTGCACCCATATACATACATACATTTGTGTGTGTATACCTACATGCATATAATCTTTTTCTTTCTTCCTTTTCTCCTTTCCCCTACCCCAGATGTTCTTTCCTTTTGATCACACTCTTTGCCTTTCATTACTATGTGTTTTGGATCTTATCTGCTCTTTCCGTGGCTTACACTAGGGAGACAAAGAAATAAAGCAGGGCAAACATTTTAAAAATACAAAATAAAGCAAATTCCCAGCACAGTGATTTGTTTTATGCTGCACAAGAACATTTAATTATTTTTAGTTTTCCTTTGGCCATCAGGAAGCTGTATTTAATGTCAGACTTGATTCACTGTTAAAATTCATTATATTGTTTGAAGATCTAGATATGATAAAAGCAAAAGTGGTACAGACATTTTGGAAAACCACTTCTACAATAACATATCTTAAATTTTTAGTAGAATCTTTTGGGTTTCTTGGTTTATTGATATTTTGTAAGGACTTGTTGAATTGTTAGATTAATTTTCTAAGCCTTGTAAATCAATACTTAGTTATACAAGTCTAATTAAAATTTTGAAATTGCCAACAGACTACTACTTGATCTGTCTTTTCTCCCACCATTATTTCACTTCTCTCACCTGTCTTCTTCTCTCAGCTTCTAACCTTCAAGAAAACACATACCTTGATTTTGCCACCCCAGGATATTTGCATGTGCTGTGTATCCTATCTGCAAAATATTCTGTGCCTATTTATTTGTTTGTTTATTTTGTATACCAGGGATTGAACTCAAAAACTCATGCTTTCCAGGCAGGCACTTGTACTGCTGAGCTATATCCTCAGATGTACCAATTTACATGTGTCCCTATAGCCAATATTTTTAGTGTACAAATTTCCACATTCAATGTCTCACACACACACACACACACACACACACACACACACACATATATGCATATATATATATATATATATACAAATATACATATAATATACATGAGGTTAACTGATACTTATTGAGTTCAATTTTAGTGTTATGCTATGGAAAACCATATATACTTTTTTTCACTATTGTATAATGAGAACCTTGTATATGTTTTGAGAATTTTAAATTTCCATTAAATTATTCTTGAGCAATTTCTGATCCAAAATCAATTTTTATTATACATGATGGAGCTGAGAATGATACATACATTATGTGGGGCTTTCAGAGTGGTAATTGAAATTTCAAGATACAGTAACAGAATTTATTAATAAGAAAATATTCAAATGTCTCTTTATTTTTCCTTTTTGAAATATTTTGGGTGTTTTTGTATATTTTATATACTGTTTTTCAATGAGCATCATAGGTTTGTAATTTATGTAGAAATAACAGAAGAGAGAATGTGTACTCCTTTTGTCTTTTTCTCTTCTCTCTATTCTTCTATACATCTTTCTTTTCTTCCATCTTCTTTTTTTCTTTATGTAACCTAAGGATTTTTCATGATAAAAAAAACCAAGAAGCCATGGATAAAAGGCTTACTGTATCTAATATTTATTTCATTTCAGTTAAAAAGAGGGTAGTGTGTGTTTCCAATCTTATTCTCTGTGCTAGATTTCTAATATGTAATTTAAAACTTATTCTATCATAATGAGTTTAAGGACATACATCTAATATTTTACCTCCCGAATGAAGGATAGTGAACAACTCAAAAAAGTTTTTATTAAAGACATAAGAGGTGAAAAATGTTGTAAAATTATGTTACTGTTATTTTAGCTGGGTTTTCTGTCCTATAGTACATAAATACCTAATATAAATTGAATATAATATATTTAAATTTAAGTGTGCCACCCACATTACCAAGAATTAAGTAAAATTAAAGACACCAATAAGTCACCCATTGACAAACCTCTGAACAGACTATTGAATGTAATGGTATGAATTATTCCTAAAATTATACTCTCCTCCAATCTTTTTAATTAACACACCCAGCAGAGGTGTGAGGTATACATCCAGTATAATATCAGATGGGGATACTATACCAAGAAATGGTTAACATTGTTCATTTTGGACTGTTTCACTTTTCATTTGATTATTTTATTGTTTTCTTCACTATCTAAATTTAATTAATTCTTTAGGCATCACTTTAACATGTAGTTACTGCATCACTGTACAAGTTAATTTTACTCTCCTTACTCTTTCTACTATCATTTTGTTTTAAATAAAATGTCATCTGCAACAATAATATTGTAAGAACTTTATTTACTTTCCTACTTATTATAAATTAGGTTTTCAAGTCTTCCTTAAATGCAAACAAAGTGAAAATATCATTGTGTAAAAAAAATAAATTATGTGTGGCTCTATATTGAAGCCATAGATGACCATTAAGTTTCAGAACAATTTCAAACTACCTGGTAGGATCTAATTTAATGACTTTACCATGTTTCTAAATGAATTTTCATTGCCATCTCCCTCAACTTTTAATGGAAACAATCGCCAGATTTTTCTGTCATCTGGAAACTGAGAAAATAAAATTGATCATTAAGCTAAAAAGAGTATCAAGGGTCCTAAAGTTTTAGTAATGGAATTTTACATATTTGAATACAAAAATAAAAGTGGAGGAAAATATGTAGCAAAATAATTATATTTGGTATTTACATGCACTTCATGGCAAAATCAAATTTTGCTTTGTTATCCATTTTAAACTTGGTTCTTATAATTTATTTCAGCATAAAATAATATAAGTTACTCTTGAAAGTCCTTGTTCTATACTTAAATGTAATTTCAACATTTCTCATATGTATTGAAGCATCTATCTTAGTATAAAATGAGATTTCTATAAAAAATACTGAATTTACAGCTGTTACTGGTGATAAAATAGCATTCTATAGATTACAAATAATTCAACAAATTATTGGATAATGGAAATTCTAAAACTGAAACCCAATTTATTGTCATTGTGAATATCTTTGCCATTTTATAATATCAAAATAATTTTAACTATTACTAGTCAAGCTACTTTGGAATCCATCTTTGTCAGCTATTTCTTGCATTAAACTCATAGCAAGCACTTTTCCTAACAATCTATGTCTATCTGAAAAGAGTCAGTACTCTTGGACATTTTCTCAGTCAGTATCCTTCATGACTTTCCTTATCTGAACAGACAAAAACTAGTTATAACTTATGAATACATTATTTATCAGAATGGTACAATAAATTAATTGTTTAGGATTGCTGTGAGAGTTAAATAAAACTAGATACACAGTTGAAGGGTGGCATTTCAAAATGTGTTTTCTCTGTTACTCTTTTTCATTTTAAAAGTTCAAAATAACGGGGCTGGGGATTTAGCTCAGCGGCATAAGTGCCTGCCTTGCACGCAGGCAGTCGTGAGTTCGATCCCTGGTACCGATAAAAAAAAAAGTTCAAAATAACTATATAATTTCAGATCATACACACCATGTCATCGTTGCTTTATGAATAGTTTGGTAGTTTATCATAGAAATGCAAAGTATCCTATTGACCAGTCAATGTATGTGTAGAAGTGACTGACACAGAATGTTTACTGTAACCTCAAATATCAAATTTACATAGTAACGATAAAATGTTGCACCTGACACGGAGCTGTAAGAAAGGATTTGAAGAGTGGTAAACATTTGAGGGTATAGACATTTCAAACTGATTTGCTTATTTATTTATTTAGTTGTCCTTGGTATTGAACCTGGGAGTTTGTACATAGGCATGTGTGCTGCCATTTAGTCACATCCTAAACAAGTTTGACCTGATTTAAACATTACACAATGTATAGATGTACTAAAATATTAAATGTTACCACATCAATGTACAATATCAGTTAAAAAGAATTGTTAATTTAAAATTAAAATTAAAAATAACTGTCAGTTATAAAGAAAAACATAATTTTTCAACCACTTTATAGTTTCTTTAAAGTCAATATGATCAGTTGTAGTACTCCCTTATATATCAGACTATAGATAGATAGATAGATGGATATAGATAGATATAGATATATAGATATAGATGATATAGATATAGATATAGATATAGATATAGATATAGATATAGATATAGTTTGTTTGAACTTAGATAACTTCGCGGAATTGCTGGTGTTAAATATGTCATCTGCCTCTATCTATTTTATCAGATGATTTTAAGGACACAGAATTATGAGTGATTTTTAAGACAGTATGAGGAATCATATTTAGTAAGCTATGATTACTATGATTACTAGCTATGATTATGATTTGAATTCTGTATGGTTAGTAGTTTGCTCTCTAGTACTGAATATTGTACTCATTGTACTGAAGGAATGGAATAAAGTTGAAACAGCATAGAAACCAGGTAGATGTCTATGTATGATCCGAATTATGCTAGGCTTAAATTTTTTGACTGAAGTATTAAGATTATACTACTTGCTTTTTCAGTAAGGTGCACAGATAATAATGTGATTATTTAGTAAATTCAAAGAACATAAATCATGTATCACAGTGTGTAGCTAATATTATGCAAAAATGTTTAGGCAGTATTAGTTATATTGCCCTTATGTGAGTGTGATTAGATATTAAAAAGGAAGCATCTTGTAAGACCATGAAATTTCCTTAACTAGTGTAAAGGTAAAAACAATAGCTTCAGATATTCCATGTTTAGTGACTCACCTGTTTTATGACAGTTTGTACTTATGACCTGCCACTTGGACTTACGACCTGTCTTTTTTTTTAATAACTCTGTACATCATTTTTATAGAGCCTCAGTGTCTTTTTTTGTATAGTACATTTTGTTTATATAGTATTGTAATTTTTGCTGTTGTACTGTAAATACTTCATGAAGAGTTATGCAAATAAAAGCAAAGTCATCAATTTCGAGTTTCCTTTGTTCTGTATATTGTACTATACTTACAATACAAAATTCCTTATTTAGTGACCAGCTCATTCAATGAGCTAGTTGCAGGACCAGAACTAGGTAGTTAAAAGAGGAATGTCTAAAGTAGCAGTACCAAGAACTATGAGATGTATAGAGGTAAAATTAGCACTTTACAAATACAGTTTTCATCCAGCAATTTATTATACATAAAAAATTTTTTACTCTTGACATAGAAAAATAATTATTGTAAAAAAATTGAACATCTTGCCTATGTTTCTAAATGATAGTACAAACAGCAAATACAGGGAATAATGAATATTTACTTTGTTTTCAATGGCACTACATGCGTTTCAATGTCTGCTGTAGGGATTTTGTATGAAAAATAGATCTTAACAGAGAATTTAAGTTTTCATTCAAATAGCACTTCTCATATTGTTTTAAATTTCTTATCAAATTGAAAATAATGATTCATTTTGCCAATAATAACATTGAGATGCCTTTAATAACTCAAGATTTTTGAGCCATTAAACTTGTTTGACTAAATTCAGCTTAATAGAATACATATGGTTCCTTTTGCATTCAAGAAAATTACTACATTCTTCTTTACAAAAGGTTAAGTTAGCTGTATGGCTTAAGTTTTTTTCATATTTAAAAGATACTTTCATTCTTATAGGTATAAATAAATCTCAGTCACAGAATTTGTTTTAAAAGGAATTGTACCCTTTCAGACTATATGTGTGATATTCAGTTCATTGCTTAGAGCAATGATTTTCTAAGTACACACAGAAGCATCAACAGGGAATATGTTAGAGATGCCAATTCCTGATCCCTACCGCAGACTTACGAAATCAGAATCTCTGGAGATGCAGCCCAGGGAACTGTTTAACAAACCCTCCAGATATTTTAAATGCATGCAAATAAAACATGTCAAGTCCATATCTGGACTATATTATCATACAGAAGTGTTGGTATACGTGAAGCAAAAATCTCAAGGGGGATGTCTTAATAGAGAGGTTCAAAAAAGTCTAATGCATCTTATATGATCAGACATAAACAGGTCACTGGAGTTAGGAGATTGTGATAAGAAAACTTGGGTCACTGACATCGTTGGCGAGTCATTAATGCATTCCTACAAGAATGCATTAAGAAATGGAGAATCACAGTGGGGTGTAGAAGCATTTAAATAACTAGTGGGTTTGAAATGAGGTCATTTATTTGATTGTAAGCTAAATAGACAGATTATCTTTCTACAAATTCAACATTCCTTATAGATCAGAGATGTCTTGGATTTGATGATAGCCCCGAACAAAGCAACACTCCTGTAGTTCTTTTTCTAGTATCATAGTGGTCTTCAAATTCCAGTGTATATAATAATACTCTAAGTGATTACTTTGAACATGTATTTTCAGGCTACTTCCTCAGACCTTGTAATTTAGGAAATCCAAGTAAAACACTTAACAAAATAATGTGGAAGTACTATTGATAAGCAGTGAGTTTCACTAACATTCCTTGTGTTAATCAGTACTGCCTGCATGTTGAAACACAAATGATGCAAAATAAATATTAAAATGAAAATATTCTCAACCATCTCTTCATTTCAGAAATCTACACATCAGCAAATACTTTTTGGAAATTTCTAGCATCACTCACTTAATGAATTAAAAACAAGAAATATATTATTATTAATAACATGAATACATAGCTACCTATAGTTGTTTCATGATATATATTAAGAAATGAATAAAACATTCAAACTTCTATGGTCCAGTGCTTACTATAAGTAAAGTCTTATTTTGATTGATCTGTAAGACTTTTGCTTATCAATGCTGCTTGTGATTTCAAGGCTACACTAGCTTTTTTAATGTTTCCCTTACCAATTTGGAAGTTGAGGCTAGTTTAATTATTGTTTTCAAGATAAGAATAAATGAGTAGTGATGAAATAACAAAAAATTTGAGTTCTAAGGATGCACACTACCTATACAGAATAAGAAGGTAACTAAAAGACGAACTGTGAAGGATTCTGTCAAGAGGAAACAAAAGTAATGTGGAAGAGTGAGAAAGAGTGGTTGATATCGATGAAACATATACAAAAATGATTTGAATATATTCAATGCAAGATAATGTGCTTATGTATTAATAGATAAACATATATGGATATGTATTTTTAAATGCAACCAATCAAGAAATTTGAAGTGACTATTAATTTAGGATTTGATGTGGTTTGCATTGCATCAGATGTTGGATTTCTGGTGTTGGATTTCTGGTGTTGATTTTCAAGTGACACTACTTCAGACAAAATATGTTTGTCAAGTGATTTTGGCTTGGCTAATGGTAACATGTCACTTGTGTTATTATTTACAGTCATGGAAGAAAATATATTTAAAAGAGAGATACACTATATTAAAGTTTTATTTTATGATATATATGATATTTAGATTATCTAGCATGTGAAGAAATGACTGTTATAGTACATATCAAATGAAAGCTTCTCAGCTCTCGTTAGAAATAATAACCATTTGTTTATAAGGAGGTGACAACTCGTTGAAGACAGTTTTATGTAATATTTCACTATCACTTAAAACACAAGGACTTCAGAGGTAGATTTATCAAAATATCAATGTGGTTTAATGATGAAGAAAATTACTAATCCCCAGGTACAAAAAAGACTTCTCTATTGAAAAGGTATAAAATTTGATTTGTTTAAATTGTGGTTGGTTTGTTTACTAACTTTAGTAGTTTGTATAAGTGTAAGGAGACATAAAAAGAACCAAGAATATCAATTACATACAAAATAAAGTCTGATGTTTAAAATTAATATGGATTATATTTTGCTTAAGATGTTTTGGCATGATGAAATTTTAAAAGAAATCATAATGATTATTTTGCCATAGTGGCATATAACTAGTTATATTTTAAATTCAGATTTATTTTTCCACTGTCTTATTGCAAAATACAATATTGTCAAATAAAATGTATATCCAAGTTCTTTGGAAAGACAACCAAATGATTTAGTCAATTATTAATTCTTGACTATAATAGCTGCTTATAAATGCAAAATGAACTTCAGTAATTTAAAATGCCATATACTGCAGTCTCGAGTTTTCCATCCAAAATGAAACATAGAAATATGAGAGTTCCCAGGTTAGAAATTATAGGAATAGCCTTTTAAAAAATAAAATCCCAGTATATATGAGGAAATGGGAACATTTCCTATTTTGGAAGGGAGAGTATATTGTCTCCTCCAGATATTTTCTTTGCTCTATCACAGTAGTACCAAAACTTTAACCTTCATCAGAATTAACTGGAGGGATTATTTTGCACAAATTGATAAGCCTCACTTCTGGGATTTCTGAATCATTAGGACAAAAGTAATATCTAATACTATTAATTTCTGAAAGATTTTTAGATGATACTGAGGCTGCTGCTCCAGGATCCAATTCTTTGAGAATCACCATAATCCCAGCATTCTGGGAAGTACTCTCAATACACCCCTAATAAAGCATCAAAAGCAAACAAAAGAGAAGCTTTGAAGAAATGTCTCAACTATTTTTAAACATATTTATTATGAATTCTTAAGTTTTAATTTTTCACATGAAAAATTTCTGAATATTTCTGAAGACTACTGGAAAGGAAATTTTTGTTTCATTTAAATTTTTTTCTTATCTGGTAAATTAATTGTGTAAAGCATCCATACATAAGTTTGATTGCCGTTTCTTGGCTTAGAAACATGACACTGTGATTCTGCTTGTGGTGAACACATGAACGCATATGGATTTGAAAATGTGCACAGTTTCTGCTGTATGTTGTCCTCTTTCAAGCAAATTTATCAACAATTTGACCAATGTAAGCCTTCTGATTACCGTCATTGACAAGCAGTTAATCCAATAAGGTTAACAAAGACTACACAAGATCGCCTTCTAGAAAATCTAAAATGACTCAACATTGTGTTCTTTGAGTTTGCATGTATTAGCCATTGTACTTCCTGAGTCCTAAGACATCTCGGTACCCTTATTTTCTTTTCAATCAAATTGAAAGCTGGCACCAAAAGAACTAGAGCTCTGTAGTGGAGTAGTATACATCTCCCCACTTACCTGAAAAGAAAAATGACTATACAGTTGAGTGAGCTGAGTTCTGCTTCCATGGAGAGGAAATATAGAAAAGAAACAGTTCTATTTGATTGGAGAACATATCATTATACATAATGCATTCCTGACTATGGAACTGCAGGAATCTTCTCTTTCCCTCAGAATCAATAGGCTTTTCTTCTTGCTTTAATTCACGTGTTTTACTGGTGCACTTGGAAGATGTATTGAATTACCTTATCATGTCTTCACAAATATAACATTTGCTTTTCTTTTTTTTGCTTTTCTTATAATAGTAATTTTCTACACATTTATATATGTCTACATGACATTTAAAATAAATGCAGTTATGTGAAAGTATTACACAGTTCAATTGCATTAACATTAAAAAATCTCCAGTCTTTATCAGTCCAAGTCTTATATTTCATAAATGCTAGAATAGTTAACATTGTCATCAGAATAATGTCATCAGAATAATGGCCCTCACAAGTTGTCCTCATCCTTAAAACCTGAGTTATAGTACTTTATATGGCAAAAGGAATTTTGCAAATGTAATTAAGTAGAAGACTTGAGGAGATTATCCAGGATTATCTAAGTGGGTATACTGTAGTCACACAGGTCCTTATAAAATGGAGGCAGGAAAGTCTTTCAGAAAAGAAACTTTAATTAAAGCTCCGGTAATCAACATTATTACAGAATGCATGCTGAATTTGTAAAGGCTATGCTTTTATTTTTGTTTCCTATCTGACTACCCCAAAACAAAAATGAATTTTTTATTAGTTTTGAAAATTGGCCCCTCTTAGACTATTTGAAAGGAGATTACTTTAATACCACATTGCTGAAGAGAACAGAAGTTCACAGATTTTAAATCCTCACAAAATCACCTGGAGGGCTTGTTGAAACACAAAACATTCAGAGCATTGTAGCAGGGTCTAGAAATAAACATTTCTAAAAGACTTCTAGACAAGGCTGCTAACTGCTGGACTGGAGGCTACAGTTTGAGAACCAGTGGACTAGATATTTCAGTCATGAGTACTAGTGGCAAAGAGCAGAGTTAATCTTGGAAGATAATATGTAAAATAATCCTTTAGGCTGTTTGATAAAGTTAACAACAAAGAACTCTCTCCACATCAGTATTGTACTAATTCTGATATATCAGAATCTTGTTTGAAAGATGCATTCAATAATCCATGTAACAGGAGAACTTTACGTAAAACACTGACTGGCAGTGCAATGAAAACTACTAACTTTAGGACAGGAAATAAACTGAACAGCAAAACATTTCATCTGTAGAACTGCTCAAAATCTGCATATATACATAAGGTTCATTTTTAAATTGTTAAATCATTTTTATCCTTCTGAGGTTGGTAAGATTAAATTATAATGTATCCCTCTTTTTGAAGAAGAGACTAAATGATTTTTTTTCCTTCTTAGGAGACAATGGGAGATCCATTGGGTTATTTTCCCATGTTTTCAATCCTTGTATTTTATCAATCCACATTACCTAATCCAAACCTATTCCCTTTCTTTTACTGTGTCATATTGATTAGGAATTACATATTATGGTTAAAGTTCTACTTTTCATTATATTATTATGGTTCATTATACATGTTCATTATACATATTATGGTTGAAGTTTTACTTTTCATTATATCATTATATTTATTCATTATACATATTATGGTTAAAGTTTTACTTTTCATTATATTTATCTGGGTAAATGTCTTTAGATACATGTGTGACTACAACTGTTCAAATATATCTGTTACATTGTTTCTGTTATATATATTACATTGTATATATATTGTACATATATATATATGTGTGTGTATGTATGTATATATACAATTGATTCATGGAAAATCCACCCATTTTTTATATTTCCTTTTTTGTATAAACATTATTACTTTAAAAATAAAAATGTCTTATATTTTATCCATCTTTCACACTTTGAGAAACATGTGACCCATTGTTAACATGTGACCCTGAGTTTAGTTCACCTCTTTTAGCCTTAATTTCATCAATTGTAGAACAAACAATAGTAGTCCCATTTTAGGGTTTTAAATTATATAATTATATAATTATATAAGGCTTTTAGCATATTGGGTATGCATTATAACTATTCATTCCTATTCCCAATTATCTGACACTATAGTCTCACTAACTTCATTTATGAAATAGTATTATTGTGTTTTCCAGAGCTCTAATTGAACCATAGGTATATATTGGTTCAGAATTTTAATCTGTAACTTTTTATATGCCAGTGCTCTGGGAATTAATATTACTGTTTTGAAGGTATAGATATTAAGTGGCTAACATCTATCAATTCAAAGTAATTGATCTCCTAATACTTTGAACATCTTGATCATTGTAATTGAAATTCCCTGAGGGGGCAAACTGGAATTATGCAGAAATGTGTATTGGCTCATTTAATCAAGTAACAATTATCAAGTTCATACTATGTTACACACTCTCTTTCTTTAGTTATTCAGCAATGAAGAAAACATATACAAACATATAGAAATTATGCCTCTGTGTGATGCATCGGCCAATGATTGCTCTCAAAAATGGATGAAATAAAGGGTGATTATATTTCTAGAACTGATAATGCAACTTCATCCCATCTTCTGATTTTGATAAATTTTCCTTTATAGCTATCATAATGTGAAACAGGTGTAACTGAAGACGATTCGCACACATTTTTTCAAATTAATCTAGATTTTCCTATTTGTAATATATTATCATTGATCATTGTGATACTGTTTTTAAATAATTTATAGTGTTCATTCCCATTTCCTCACTCAAAACCCTAAAATCCTTAAAATTCCAAAGAGTTAAGAATATTGTTGTTAATTAGTCGACTAATTCCTAGGAGCTTCAAGATAGACTTGCTGTGAAGGCTAGTTGACAAGAAAACCTACCACATGATGTGAATTTTGGATCTTTGAGTTCCAGATGCCAACTTCCAGGGAGAGGAGAGGGGCTGCCCAATGCCAGTGATTTAATCAAGCGTGCCTGTCTAATGAAACTTCTGTGAAAACTTAAAGCGCAGAGTTTAAAGAGTTTTTGAGTTACCAAACGTGGAGTAACACCTAGAATGGGCTACCCTTGGAGAAAATGTGGAAGTTTTAAGCTTTTCACACATACCTTGCCCTGTGGACTGCTTTATCTAACTTGTCTATCTGTACAATCTTTATACTAAATATGTGTTTTCCTGAGTCTGATGAGCCTCATACTAAATTATTGAACCCAAAGTTGGGGTCACAGGAACTTATATCTACAGTCCATTTGTCAAGAGTATAATTCACTGTCTGGACTTGTGATTGGTATTTCAGTGTCAAAAAAGTCTTGTGGAACTAAACCCTTATTTTGTGGCATGTGTAGTAACGGATTTAGTGCCCAAATGTAATTAAATTGTAAGAAACCCAGTTAACATCACAGAATTTCTTGGTGTGTGGAAAAACTGCCACATACCTGGTCACAGGCATTCCTTCTATTGAGAACATAGTAGCAAAAGCTTTCTTTGTGTCTTCCTTTGGAGCATGGCACCAGAAGGGGAAGAGGCGAGCCTAGCCTGGCCCATTGAAATATGTTCTAGGAAAATAAAGGACTAAAAGTTGAGAATGAGGAATCTTTAATTTATAGCCACATGGTATCTGTGACTTTTTTTGCTATACATATTTAATCACATATTTTGTGTCTTTTAATTGGCATAATGGCTATCAACAAATTTTATTTCAGCCTCCATCACCTTTCTGTAATAGTACACAACTTTTCTTCTAGGATTCCGTCATAGCTCCTACTTTCGTTCTGTCTGCACGGAGTGTGCTCACACGGACTTCATCTAAAGTGATAAACACTATAATTTTCTAAGACATACTAATTACCGTTTACAGATAAAATTATATCATAAACACATTAGCGGGGCTCTATGGCATTTACCTCACCAATATGTGATTGGAAATTCATCTGGATTTTAAAACTAAAAAGCTGTGAATCTAATGCTGTCACTGTTGTATGGTGTGAGAAGAAAGTGGCTCATAAAGGAGGGCAGAACTCAGCCGAACCCAGAGACTGGGAAATGAAATTAGGACCCTGCTTTATGTCCTTAATTTAAACTAGACTCAGTCCTGGGCTTTTCCATTATGTGTCATACAAGTCAGAATATTTTGTGTTGGTAAATTTGTACATTGGTGCGTGCCACTAATGACCCCTATCCAGAAGTGGCAGAGGTCATGGGTGAGATTCTTTAAATAGTAAAAATAAATCTGTTATAAAACTACAAAGAATGCAAAGAAACATCTCCATTTGAGCTTCACATATTTGGACTTCTAGAAAAATCTTTACAGTAGATTGGGACAAAAGATTTCATGTTTATCTTATATGGAGTTAGTCTCAGATTTGTGTAAATATAGGTTTTTTTTCCACATTTGTAAATGTTTAAAGGGAGCATTCAAAAGACAAATAATGAGACTGTGCTTTGTCACTTGCACATGGCCTTTGTGCTACGAAACTTTTATAATATATGTGCAGAGGAATATGTAATAATGAACTCTCAAAGTAGTCCTTATCCTCAACACAGAATCCGTGGAAATGTTGCCACACATAATGAAAAGAGCTTTGTAGAAATTATTCACTTAAGGATCCTGAGATGGAAACATTATTTTCAATTATATAGGTGCACCCCATGAAACTACAGAGGCTTTTTTAGAAGGAAGACAAAAAAGAAAATGTCATATAAGTGGTGAGAGAAGCACAGACTCAAATGATTTCAGATTATGCATCAAGCAATTGAACAGCCTCTAGAAGCTGTTAAAGACAAAGAAATACATTCTCCCATTCAGCATCCCAAAGAAATATATCTTTGCCTACCTATTTGAGACTTCTGACTTGTATAAATGTAAAATAAATTTGTGAGATTTTTAAAATAAATTAATTTACTTCTTGTGTGATCGCGTATAACTATGGCTTCAGCACTTGGGAGGCCGAGTCAGGAGGATTGCTGTGCATTCAAGGCTAGTCTGGGCTACATAGTGAATTAAGGACCAACCTGAACTATATAGTGAGACCCTATCTCAGAAAACCAATTTTATCCTTTTTATAAAAAAAAATTCAAATAAATCTTTCTAAATAGAGGAAAAAAGATTTGAAGGGAGAAGAGTGAATTAGGAAAAACAGAGGAATCAAATATATTATGTTCAGGTACAAATTCCCTATGATGAATATGATCATTATGTATATCTAAAATGTACCAATAAACTTAAAGAAAATAATAACAATGAAAAATAAATTAAATTATTTTAACTGATACATAAAAATTTTTACGTTAATGGAGCAACATTTGATGTTGAGGTGTATGTATACATTGTGTAATGTTTAGATTAGGCTTGTATTAACCTAAGTTTGTAGTTATCTGTAGCAGCAGTAAATAGAACATTCTGTGTCATTTTAATTAATGTGACAGCAAAACAAAAGCCAACTCTTTCTAAACCGCTACCCCCAGGTAGCAGTTTGTGTTGCTCTGATCTTTGTGCTCCTTTTCATCCTTGCTATTTTTATTTCAGTTTACCCTAATCATATTCCATCTGGGTGAATATGGATTTCTAGCATTTCTCTATTCACATTCGTATATCTCCAACCAGATCTTCTTAGTTTGGATTATTTGAACACTTTCTCTGCAGTCTAAACCAGATCGTATTATTTCTTTCCTTGAGGTTGCTCATGCACTTATAAATTCTGTATAATAAAGTGTATGTACATTAGTTTAAAAAAAATCTTGCTACAATATCTGTCTGGTTTTTCTGGCAATTTCCCCGATCACATTTTCATCTCTTTCCATACTGGTCCATACTGTTATCTCCAGTACTTGAAAAAACATTTTTCTATCTCTGTCTCTAATCTTTTTCTTTCTTTTACGCCCCTTTTTTTACTGGCTAAATTAACTTCTTTTCTGCTCTTCAACCCCATTCTCTTTTTTCAAATGTTTCTTTTCCTGATTTGAAGACTCAGTGTACTTCAAGACTAGCTCAGTAAAAATTTATGTCATGCCTCTAATTATAACTTGCATGTTTTACTTTACACAAACACTTCAACTTCTATAGGATTTTTTTTCTATAAAATGTACACCATTAGCCTGATATCTTTGCACTGCTATTTCACATTTCTAGACCACAAATGCCTAGGTAGTAGGAATTATACCTTACCTGTGTTTGTGTTTTAGAAACCAGTATTTTATTTTAGGCAGTAGCAGAAGCATTACAAAAGCGTGACAAATGAATGTAATTAACCAGTTATCACCTGAGCCCACATGTTGCTATTTGATGAACAGTATTATGTTGATTTAATATGTAAGAAATTACATCTAAATCATTATTAAGCCAAAGTTTTCACTTCGATACACACCACTGAATGTGCCACTGTAGAACACCATTGAACAACTGGAATTATGTATTGTTTATTGTTATCTTATTCTTTTCCTATATTTCTCAATGAGAACCTTGTAAAAGTTCAAGTAAAATAATGTTTTCACATCAAAATGAATTAGTTAGGTCAATTTCTATTACTAAACTGGACTTGTCATAGAAAAATATTGCCAGTCTATATAAAATGCATTACGTTCTTTCTAAGCCACGATGATTTTTATTATTCTAGGAAAGTCTAATAAATTGTTCAGAGAGTTAATTGTACAGTGTTAAAACTTGTCATCTCTGTCACTTGTAATAGTACTTTTGAAATGATCATGAATAATTTGTGATTACAAAAATTATATTTTTAAGTATTGACAATACAAAATGCTTTTTTATCAAGTGAGCCTCTTAGTAAAAGTTTGCATTTATCACCGATGCAATTGCAGAATATTTAATGGACTGGAAACATTCCTTAGCACTTTCTTCTCAAATAAGTATGGTGGTAAATTTCTAATGATGCCTATATTATTGTATTTTAGCTTCTCACATAGGAAATTAATGGCATGGGCTCTTAATCTGAATATATCACTAAATTGCTATATCATTTGGGAGAAATTACCCATGTTAAGACTACTTTTCTTTAATTCTAAAATGGAAATAATAGCATTGGTAATTTCAGAGAATTGTTGTAAGTACCAAATGAAAATGCTGTTAATATATTCATCACACTTCTTGGCTAACAGTAAATGTACAATGAATATTAGCTCTATATATCAATTCAGCTCCATATGCCTATTTCTTTATTGTTTATAACATAATGCTCTTCATTTAGGAGGCACTCTATGAATACTGATCCTGTTTTCTACTGCATTTCAAACACAGAACTAAAATACAAATGGTGATGTTAACAGGATGAAAATATGACCGAAGATATATCATGAATCTAAAATTATGAAAACAAATTTATTCAATGCCTAAGAGTATCAAACATATGGCAAGCATGTGAAGAAATGAGAAATGACACTCACTAACTGGGCTCAGATCTCATTGTAATAGTGGCAAGACAAGACTCTTTTTTCAACTTTTGAATGTTTCCAATTTTGACAAATGAAGAAAAAACCATAGTAAACGAATAGAGAGTGACCTAAAAGGATCATGGATATTTAGTTTTAGAATGTTTACTTTCTTCATTTCTAAATAAAACTTGCTGTTAAAAATATTCTCACAAGTTTGTAATACATTTTCAAGTTCATTTTTATTTTGATATGTAGATTTTTTTATTTTATTCACAAAATATATGTCACATACATAGTATGAATCTATGAAGATAAGTATCATATGAATTGTTTAAAAATCTAGGTGCATGCAGATGAATTGAAAGCACATAAAGAAAATTTTGGAAGGAAAAATGATGTACTTGGCTTCATAAGTCTTCTTTGTGACCAACTTGGACAGAATGCCTACCTAGCATGATTGGTATTGCTGAAATGGGGTTATTAGTATGCCAGAAAACAGTTTGACACCATCAGTACAGTCATTAGTCCAACCTGTGACAAAAGCCAGACTCTATAATAGTAAAAATACTGAGGAACCACCTTATATTGGAAGAGCACAAGGTAAGAAAAAAAGACACATTTTTCAAGATTGGACTAACGGAAAGGAAATAGAAAATATGAGGATGCAGTGGTAGAAAGACAATTGTATTTGTAATCCACTTCCCGTAGTTATAACATTAAGTTACCATGGTTACCTGGAAAGGGACATTTATTTTGGAACCAGAGTATAACAAGACAGCATTATACCGTCAATATATATTTCTGTTACTACTAATAATTATAATAGTAATAGCTATTTTTGATTGACTAATATATGATAGTATATGTATTTGTGTACATGCTCTACAATGTAAGAGAAATTTTAAAACTCTATTTCATAGATAAGGGAATTAAGATTTAGCAAATACTGTAAGAGACAGAATTCTTGGTTTGAAGCTTATTTTGTATTAGCAACCAAATATTTAGTTATTCTACAGCTCTAGACTGCAGGGTCTAGCGTGGTGCCTGGCATGTATGATTAAGAGTGAATGAATATTGTATGAAAACATTTACTAACATTCAGATTCTTCTGCCAAGACCTGTGAAATGGCTGAGATTTGACCCTGTTTCAAAGTTAACAAGGCAGCCTTTCCCAAGTTCGTGAATACTGGCCCATAAGTTACAGAATCCTACACCTGAGCATGCAGGCCTCCGGCACAAACCCGAGTTACCACAGAGTAGCTTAAGAACCAGATGCCACCAGTTTGTACCCTGATTTGCTGTATAGGTACATATATCCTAGCTGGTAAGCATGCCTGCCTATCACTGTGGGGAGACACAATAGCTTTTTCTTTCAAAGCTGTTTGCTATGCCAATATCTTTTAAAAAGGTAATTATAGGGCACAAAGTGCTTCCGTTTGCCAAAATTAAAACAAACTGAAACTCATGGAGAATTTTCCCCAAAAGCTTCAATATGCAGAAATGTATTCTTAGCCACATTTCCCAAACTTGTCCTATCTGCGCATCTTTTGGTTAAACTCTGGTTTACATTCCAGTGTGCTACATTAGGAGAGGATTTAACTACAGTCCAAGCACACTGATATTAACCACCCTGGACAGAAACCATATATGTACTGGACAAAGTCTAGACATCATTGAGAAGCTGGTTTAACTGCATTGCAGAGCTCATTTCTACCAAGTAGCGCTCCATCTTACCACTTAAACATAGTTCATGTGCATAGCGCTCTCTTTGGAAATGCAATGTAAGGTTTACATAGGTGGTGGGTCACTTATCACCCATTCGAACTAGAACAGCTTTCTCAGGAGCCTGCCCAGCTCATAGCCTCGCCCCATGTGCTTTGAATCATTTTCTTTCCAAGGAATGATCCTGTCTACTACCAAAATGAAACAAACAAACAAATAAACAAACCTGCCAAAAAGACTCCTTCATCCCTTTAAAGAATCTCTGAGAGTCTCTTCCTTTGTGATTCTGAGGAATATGACTGGCAGGATAGTACTATATCTATCTTCCTAATTTTAAAAACATTTAATTACCAATAATTACCACCAATGTGAATTTTTCCCTAGTGCACATTAAAAATTTTTAATCCCATTTTCTATAATAATTTAAGTCGATCTGGGAGGACAGAATGTAATTAATTATCTGTAATGTCTCTAACTGGAAATGCTGAAATTATTGAAGTGAAAGAGAACTCTAGGGTAGAACATAACCGAATTGAGCATGATTACATGAGAAAGAGAGGTAAAGGAAAATTAAAATTTTCCCAAATATTTAAAGAGTTGTTTACTGATATAGTCGGGTAAAAACATACTCTATTACAATCAACATTTCAAGTCATGTCTTCTGTAGTCCTTTTATCGTGAAACTTGAGTGTTTATTGCTTATGAAGTGTCATTACTGCAATGGAGGTAACATAAAATTAATCCACAAGAAGAGAACAACTGGAAAATGCTGCTGTTTATTTTTTACTTTAGTTCTTTCAGCAGTTCCTTGATTTTAGAGAATCTTTATTTTTTATCTGCAAAATAAATGCAGTATTTAAAAAACTTTCTTTATACAAGTCCTTTGGTTTCAATGAGAACAAAGCAAAATATAATATGTGACTTTGAACACACTCATATATAAGAAGTTCTGAGTATATTAAGTGTATGATTTGGGTAAGAATTTTAAGTCTTTGAGACTTACTTTCATTTTTTCTAAGAGGTGATTATATGAAATTTTCAGTTCTCTTGTGTATTCATTATGTAAAAATTTATAAGCCACACCTAAATCAGTATGTAGAATTCTATAAATGCCTACTTCATTTTCTTATACCATTTTGCTTCAGTTTTTATTCTTTGTGTTCCTTTATTACCTTAATAAATATATATATTTCTTCCTGTTATATAGATGCTCACATAAATCTCTACCCATTTCAAATAATTTCAAACTCTCACATTAGAGAAATTTGAATATTTCATTATTCACTTGAAATATGGAAAGAACAAGAAGAAAGATAGCAGTAATTCTTTCTCTATCCAATTTATCCTGAAGCTTAATAGTGAAGATTCAATCTCTATGTATAAATTTATAAATTATTTGAATCTTTCAAAATAGAATGATGGTTAATATGTTATTTTCTCTAGCACTCTATCAAATTTGCAAATAGATAATGCACATTCAAAATGCTACATTCTTACACAACAAACACAGTGTACTGCTGTGTTTAACATAATCGAGGTATAGGCCATACACTGTAGAAGGCATTTTGAAAGATGCAAGTTAAACAACACGGTGGTTCCTAGTTAAATAAATTTATAATTAGCAGCAAGAACTTTGAAGGTCATATCTTATTTGAATCATACCATTTGCTGTCTGTTTAAAATTACATAAATCATCTAAACTCTTCATGCCTCAGTTTCCTCATCTTTGAAATATAGCTTATACTTGCAAACCTACAGAATCATTGTGAAATATGGTAAGTTATTTAAAGCAAGATACAGAATGATTAGCATTTAATGGATATCTCATAAGTTGTTATTATTGGTACTCCTGTAAGATATCTGTTCCGATGGATTTAAAGTGTAACAGAATATTTGGTGCACATCCATATTTAGACATAATATTTCTGATACTATAAGTTTTACATATTATTTTATAACCATAAAGAAGATCAAGTTCTATTAGGTGACCCTTTACTGCATCTAATCTGTCATTTTCTTGTACTATTAGGCTTCATTACCTGCCACACAGGGACTGTATGGGTATTAAGTTATGTCAGTGTCGAGGATCAATTGTAATCATTGTTAGTATCAACTGACAAATGCTAGTAAAGCACACAGCGCAGTTGATGGAAGACACAATTTTTAAAATGCCACCTATTTGTATATTCTTATTAAAAAATTTAAAAGACAGAGGTTGCCAAAGACTGTTCCTTTCTAAAAAGAATATCAGATACTTAATAATCAATACCTATATGTTTTAAACCATAATTGTGCACTACAATTAGTACTGGTTTCCATAGATTAAAATGGCCTTCAAGGAAGCCTTTATTATTAAGTGCCATTTATAGCATATGCCAATACTATATTCAGAATAAACATGAAACTTCTCCTCAACAAAAGCAGATTGAGTCTTATAGTAACCTTTATAAACCTAATAAAGTAATGTTTATTTAAATATTTTGTAAGAGACTGCTTAACAACAATGAATTGCTTAACAACAATGAGACAATAACAATGAGATGGAAAACAGAAAAAAATCAAATAATATATAACTTGACAAGTAAATCTACTTTATTTATTTATTTATTTATTTATTTTTGGCACTGGATATCAAACTGAGTACTTCATGCTTGGCAGGCGAGTGCTATGCTGCTGAGATATATCCTTGGACCCAAACTCCTTATTTTAGAGTTCCCTCTATTGACAGGTTCTCTGGTTGTCATATGTAGTTCACCAAGTTTCATATAATATATTGCACATACTTAAGACATATTTGGCATTAATATGACAGCTTCATATATTTATAAATATATGATAGTTTATTTTTTTAGTTTCTTATAGTTAAAAATGAATTACATGTATGTTTATATTCATCTTTGTACTGAATGAACAAAATTAACTTTATTTGACTTTCTTGCTTATTTATATAGTAAAGATGGTACACATTAACTATTGAGGTAATGGTTTAATATTTCGAGCAATTAAATTAACATTTACATTTCTTATGTAATAATAAATTAGTCTCACCTTCTACTTGTCTTTTGAGGTTAGTGGACAATTTTCAAGTTCTTTATGAAATGTCATGCACATCTTGTGAGCCACTCAGTTATCTTCAGATGACGAAAGGATTTTTCTCACTAATTAACTGCCTTAGTCATTTTTCTCATTACTGAGACAAAATATCCAGCATCCCAAATTAAAGGAGAAAAGCTTTACACGAGCTCACAGTTCATAGAGGTTTGAGTCCATCGTTGTCTGCTTCCAAGGCTGCGTATCATGACAGAGAGGGCTCACAGCAGAGAAACAGTGCATGGAAGGCAGAAAGCAGCAAAAGCAGTGAAAAGCAAGGGATAGCAGTTGCCCTCTTTCTGTCCCTTGAGTTCTGCCCAGGCTACCTTCCCTTAGGGTAGATAGCATTCACACCCAGACTTGCTCTTCCATTGTCTGCATCCAGATCTGCTATAAATGAATGGTAAAAATATAGTCCAGGCCTTTGTGCAAGGGAAGAATTGCCTAGTTTACACATCATAGTTAAGTAGTAAATACCCATGTTTATTGAAGATCATGGGACAGTAGCCGCCAGAGCAGGCAGAAGGGCAAAAGGAAAAAGGGACAAAGAAGAGGAACCCTTCATAACTCAGGCTTCTAGTACTTAAAAGGCTGGATACCTGTAGCTCTAGATGGCTTCCACTGTGGCCAGTCACCTCTGTTTCCAGGTACTTTCTATTACATGTCTCACTGGTGTCAATGATCTGCCACCTAGGGAATCACAATCTCATGAGCTTACATATTGATAATCAGCATAATTTTATATTTAGAGTTGAATAAAGGGAAAGGAGTGGCTCCCTCAAATTCTCTATGTCTAATTGTACCAGAACTATGCCAAACTAATCAGCAGACTGATTTAGTAATGACATGTCTTTAACCCCATCATCACACACTCTAAATCCAGCCACCTTTAAAAAGCCTCAGTTATGACTATAAGGACATCTACACACAAGCAATGACACTGATAGATGTAGTAAAAGCAAAAAGTCTAAATTTACTTTAAAGTAGTAGCTTCCTTCTCCATTCCCACCTCCTGATCTGCCTAAACCACAATAAGAAGTAAGACGTGAATTGACTGGTCTTTTCTTTCCTGCAGTACTCTATGATAGTTTTTCTACACACATCTAACTTGGGTTTGAATTCCTCAAGATTTAAGTGCACAAATTGAGAAGAAGCTAAGAGACAAAAAGAATACTTAACCAGTATTGTAATAGTTTTCAAACACCGGTTTTTGTCCTGGTAAAAAAAAAAATTACCAGAATTTCATTCCCTGCAAAAATGTAGTCCCATTTTAGCTTATTCTAGACTGTGCCCATGGCCCCAGGTATTCAGCTAAACTCCCCACACTTTTGTGCAAATTTGTGTTCCTACTAGACATTGATTTTGGTCAAGACCTAAGATGTGATTTCCCTAGCCCTTTACCATGCAGTATCCATCTGTTCTAGTCATGCTCAAACACAATTGGAGACCAACACCGTTGTAACAGTGAACATTCTTCTGACTGTCTGTTTAACTTTCCAACTAACCAATTTATTCAGGTATAAATCAGATATGTCAAGTCTTTTTCCTCCACAAACAGAAAGGTGAAGATACTATACTGTATTCTTCTGTCTCGAGGTGAAAGGGAAAGTGATTCCCATACATCCAATAGGGGTATGGCTCAGAGGCATAATGGAAATCCATACAGCAGTTCTTTCATCAGTTCCTCTCCTTCGCGTCTTCCTCCTGTGTGAATAAACAAGGAAAATGGAATGTGCTTTGTTCTTCCGTAGCAACTAACATGTTAAGTTTCTTCATAATTTTTAGTAATTCTATATTATCACTACAAAAGGAAATTTACTTAATGAAAACATAGTGTCTGACTTCCCTAATATCCACCTTGGTGGTCAAAAATTGCTTTCCAGCTAACATGTTTGCTAGATGGAGTAATCATTAGGTAGGGAAGCTTTTTCCCAGATTCTGAATTTTTCATTATCTAGTGATTTTCTTTTTTTTTTTGTAATGAGGTATAAGCTAGAAAACAAATCTAATTTTAAAACTGTATTAAATGAGAGAATATTGCATCCTCTACAGTTAATGTCATTTTAAGATTAATGCCTTTGTCTGAAAATAATAACTAGGTGCAACTGAAAATATATTGTTCTATGCTTCTGCTAATGATATATTCAAACAAAATATGATTCCACAAAATTTATTGATAATACTTAGCATAAATTCATTATTTAAGACACAAAAGAAAAGATATGTAGCAATCTATTGAGAACTTGGCTGGAGCCTCTGATCTCCTAAAATGAGCATACAGTGTAGTTTTAAATAAAAGACACAAGTAGTAAGGGTTTGGGTTCCAGGAAGGTCAAATCTCTCTTGGAGGTAGGACAAAGACACTTTCGGAAAGCCAGTATTTATTGGATTTCAAACAAGTTCTGGAGAGGTATGGGGACAGTGAAGGAAAGTGAAGGGAAAAGCAGAGGTAAAGATTGGGAATCTAGCAGAACCTTGAGAAGTTACAACGAAGTCTTTTACATCAGTAAATTTTGCCAATTAAGAAAACTGTCTTATCTCTAAAGTTGACAGTTGCTGCCCTAGAATTAGCCAAATGTCCTTCGCTGCCTCAGCTATATTGTTATCTGGTCTGCATAGCACTTTGGTCAGCAACTTAACCCTTACACAGTGCAGTCTTCAACAGCAAACTACTTCCCTTGATTTTAATAAAAACAATTGAATCTGTTACATGCATATGAATATATTGCAGTTAGATTCAGAGAACTTAACTGTCTGTACATTTTTTCATGAGGAAAAAGCAATTAGGAAAAATTATATCATGAGATATCATGTATAAAAGCATACATGTTAAATATCCATAATTGAATAATAGCTATTTAAATACAAAACACAAAACTTAAAGAAAACCTATATGCTAGTCAGTGGTGATGGTAGTGATGGTAATGATGATGTTGATTGGCTAAAGATTCAACATTTATATGATAGGATTTGTGATTGATATCATACTTAAAAACATCATTCTAAACACTAAAGTTGGAAGGAAAGTTGAGTGTCTCAAGGTTTTTGTTTTTGTTGTTTGTTCTACCACTTAGGATAATAATCCTTGCTAAGTGCATGTCATACTGATTATTGGGTTTTCTGTTTTGAAATTTGCATTTGGTTTTCTGATTTGTCAGGGACATTGATACAACTGGGGATGGTGGCACATGCCCGGAGTGTACACCCTATACTCTGAATTTAACCTTAGGCTTTGATTTGGAAGTAAGTCATGTACAAAAATTACTATGGTCAAGGGAAGAAAGTGATTAAGATCACAAGAAATTCACAGATAAAATGCCAGGAAGACCATGTAAATATCAATGGCATTTATCTCCAGAGGCATAAGAAGGTTTCCAAAATAAAAAAGGACTGTGTGTTAGTCTTTGAGTTGGAAGGGCTATGGCAGTGGATCCAAAGTCATACTTGGGCTAAGTAATATATATTTCCTTGTGCTTTCATATACTAAATATCCTAATGGTGTGCAATAGTCTTTTCATTTATTTAAGTAATTTTTCAATCTAAATCCCTTGATTCTCCCAATTCCTATAAAAATTTAGGCCCTGAGGCAGATCAAAAAATTTCTAAATTTCCTACACAATGATACAGCTACTTGAGATTTCTTTGTTTTTGTTTTACTTTTTAAAGCTTATTGTTACAATTTAAATATATCTAATGATAATATTCAACATAGGTAATTAGTACCTTTATATGGTATATCTTGATTCCTCTCTTTTCATTCTCTTCTCCTGCTTCCAACTCCTCTTCCCCTCTTAATTTATAAAACCCGAGTTTTCTTTAGCTGTAGTTATGAAGTCATTTGCCAGAATAGTCCAGTTTTATCCCAGACTGTCTCCACAATTGTTTTATGATATTTCTAGCTTAGTAGATTTTAAATATCTTACAAACCATTTAAATTTCCAGTCCTAAATTATTTTTATATAGAAAATAAAGGTTATAGACATAACTTTTTCTTTGAAGAATAGTAAGGGCTCAGTGAGTTGGAAGAATTTATAACTAATATCCCCACACACATTCAGTGATAGCTTCAGAGACTGTTTCTCACTGGTAATAAAAACTACAACGGATTTGTGCTAGCTAAGTAATACAGTAATATTGCAGCGTGTTCTTTGGGAACCTGGCTGAAACATAAGTTCAGATAAATCCAAATCCTTTTCAGATAATGGCATTTTCCAAGCAGCTTTCCTACTTTAAAGCTTACTCGAATGTGAACAGTTAAGTGAAGTCATGGCAGTGACATTGTCTAAGAGCACCAAAAATAAATTTATGGATCATGTTCAGTCTTATCTTTAAAAATATGTCCAGGTCATGTGCTTGAGAGTGGTGCAGGTTTGAGTACAGGATAATCCCTTAAAACTTACTTGCTGATGACCTCTCTGTAACCCACCATGATTCCTATATGTTCTGCCATCAGACCCACTCTACTAATCAGCAATAGTTGCCTAATATCCCTACTCCCGATCCAAATAGGACTCTGCTAGGAGCTCCATGTTTGCTGGGCTGAGCCAGAAGAGATTATAGAGGCCCGAACAATTTCTCCTCCAAGGGGCAGTGCATTCGCATACCTTAAGGGCTAACTTGTGACATGAGAAGGGTTAAATCGCCATAGCAAGGAGCGACAACATACTCTCCTTGACCTCCTAATTACTAACTAATAGTGGATACTGTTTTCCTAGTCATGAATACAGGATCATATCGGTAATAGTCTTTCTCAAACCCACTTCATCTTTTCCCCTTTAGACATCATTTAAGATTCTTAAAGGTTACAGTCACACATTTATTTCCCTTATTCTGTGCCCCTTCAGTCTTGTTGACCCTTTTGGTTATAGTCTACAAAGAGCAAGCCCCAATATATGCTTTTTAAGGGAGCTTTGATTCCTCATACAGGGTTTTTACTTAAATGTATTTAGCTGAGTTATTTAATTTTAGCTAAGTAAAGTTGAAAATCTGAAAGTCACTACACTGTTGTCATTATGCTTTCTATATGGAAATATAGGAATCATTGTCACAGACACAAATATTTGATTGCTACCAAGGTTTGATTTAGCAAAAAATGTACTAGAAATTTTTATCCATTTTTAGGATTGATTCCTGTTTGAAGATTTATCTCAGGCTTTTAAAAAATATGTTTTTCAGTACTGGAGACTGAACCCAACAGCTTTGCACTGAGCCACAGCTCAAGTCCCCTTTGTTGAGAGAGAACCTCCTCAGATTGCTAAATTGCTCAGACTAGGTTCAAACTTCTGTTGCTCCTGCCTCAGCCTCCCCAGTGCTCAGATTACAAGCAGGCAGGATTATGCCCTGCTAAAGGAGTTTTTATATGTGACTTCATACTGCTTGGCTCCAAACCCAAGTTTTAACCACGAGGCAATCAAAATCAAGCCTGAATTTACAAAATTCATGATTATTCAGTTGTACCAATAGCCCACAAATTTTACACTCAGCCTTCACTTTCTCCTGTCTCAGTAGCTATTTTTAGAAAGACTGCCAATTTTTGTAGTTCATCCTGAATCACATGACATGTGAGTTACATTCTAATTTTTAAAAGCAAGAAATTTAGAGCATTGAAATTAATTATTTTGCAGGTTATCATCACTGAATTTTCCTATTTAAGAGCTAATTTGAATGGGAATTCTTACAAACCAGAGATTGTATTTCTTCTGATCTACCTGCCTATAAACATTCCTAATTGTCATATACCTGGGAGGATCCAGCTGTGGATAGAGGGCAAGAGTGTTCAAAAGCAAGATGCAAGGAATCAAAAGGCTGAGAAAAACAGAAAGTGACACTATCTATTGGGTGTCAGAGTAGATAGATGATTTTCATTGTTTTATTTTCAAGAGAATAAAACTCAACAAACAAAACTGAACAAAGCAGAATAAAGCCAATCAAAACAAAGCAGGAAAATTAGTGCATAACTTTGAAGTAGGATAATAGGAAACCAACAGTGGCTACCATAGTATATCTTGCTGTCTTCACTATAGTTGTCCATTTCATCAGACATAGCACAATCAATAACTCTTCTCTGACACTGTGGTACCATGTAAAGCCCTTGGAATTTATGTGCAAATCTGGGAGAGTTGAGTTAAAATGTCAAGTTAAGGTGCTTTAATGGATATTGATTTACTTATAGAAAAATAAATGGAAAAAATATGACTTTCACAAACTTGAGTTTGTAAACCAGGGAATTGATTCTCACTGTAATTTATTAGGAGAAACTGAAGACATGAAAGATTGATAAGGAAGCCTTTACATATGGCACATCATAGGACATAAGAAGATGAACTCAACAGAGAAATTGGAGAAGAATTTAACATATTCATTGATTAGTTGGATTTCAGAAATGAGAGAGCAAGAATTTAGAATAATTTGTAGGTTGTTAGAGTGCTTTATTAATTGAATTATGAGGCCCTTGTTAATCAAAGGGAAAGAATGAGAATAATAATTGGTAGCAACATAGAAAGAATAGTACAATATTAACTGTACATCATATTGAGTTCAAAATGCCTGAAGTAGATTGAGGAAGAAAAGTCCAATAGAAAGTTGAATGCAAGGACTTGGGATTTTATGAGTTGGCACACAGTCTCCATTGTAGATTGAGGAAAAACCAGGGCATACTAACTGGTTCCAATTATGAACATAGAGAACACATGTGAAAAGAGG
Organism: Dolichotis patagonum; assembly: GCA_004027295.1. Taxonomy (NCBI): domain Eukaryota; kingdom Metazoa; phylum Chordata; class Mammalia; order Rodentia; family Caviidae; genus Dolichotis; species Dolichotis patagonum. The sequence goes on from PVJX010000921.1 coordinate 125,820, forward strand.
ACTGCAGGAAGAATTTCCAGGCAGTAAAACGTAAGGAATTTCTAAGTAGATAGAGCCAGAGATGGAAAAAGGATAATTAAAAAGAGAATTGAGACATAAAGAGACAAATGACATATTGAAATCTATGGAAAGAATTTTGCAACATACTTAATTGTCAAAGAAAAATAGATGACTCGATGATCCTTGAAGTTGCATTGTTTGCTTTCCATGAAACGTTCATAATGTAAATCCATTGTTAAAAATAAAGGCCAAGCTAACTGCAATGTGTATTTAAAATATTTTTTCTGTAAAGCAGATCAGAAATGTGGAATTTGCAATAAAATTATATTAATAGTAATCCTTTTAAACAGAGAACCTTTTAAAGGTTTCAATGATTCAAACATCCTCTTGCAGCACATGTGCTGTAGGGTTACCACCATTTGGAAGATTTGAGGTATAAATTTTAAGGATTTGTCAAATAACAGGCAATGTGTTTGTTTGTTTTTATCAAGCAGTGTGAACAAAATTTACAAAATTGAAATACAAAGTTTTGAACTGACGAATAATTTGTTAGAGGTTAAAGTATCATAATACTGTTTGTAAAGTGACCTATGTGCATTAAACCCAAATGCTTTATATATTTTCTTTATTGACTCCTTCTACAAGTAAATAATGTGTAAAAGAGGGCAGTATATTTCTCGTAAATTAAAATCATCAAACATGTCGAACATTTTTCCTTGCCTACCTACAATTCAGTAAAGAGAAATGATTTTAGGCCCCATATAAAACATATAATATAGTTCGTGTATAGGAGTGACAAAGGATTTTTTATTATAATATTTAAAAAATCAGGGGAAGAGGCCAATAGGCCACACATCATACACACCTGGCCATTGTAACAATGACATTTATCAGTTATGATCACTCCTCTTTCGTTCTCACTTGAACTTTATGGTACAATGTTTTGATCTATGACTTGGTTAAAGATAAAAAGCATACTTACCGAATTTATGAATTATGGACTGTAAAATAACAGTAAATATTTACAAAGTACTCTCACACAAGAAAGAAGTGCCAATGTAACAAGATGGCATTTGGCACATCTTTCTTGTCTGAGACTACTTCGTAAATATTTAGGTTTCTGTTTTTCGCCATGATAATGAATTATTCAAGTAAAGAATAAGGAAGATGAATTTGAAATCAGCAAAATAAATATTTTATGGTTTTTATTGTACCAGTAAACTCAGTGTAAGTCAGCAGTTTGATATCACTTACAATGGCGATGACTATTTTTGGCCACTTTAATATAAATATGGTACTGGGTCAGTATTTCTCATAAAGTACATTGTTAAGCATAAAAACTTATGCACCGAAATAAAATCTCTTTGGCAGGGGCCATGTAATCTGCATTAAACAACATCTTAAATAATGGTGGTGAAAATTAAACTTTAATGATCTTTAAAATAGACAAAGCAAATACAGTGTCATTCTGGTTTATACTATCTTACTGTGTCAGGCATTATGATCTATTATCTCTTTCACTTCAATAAGGTTGTGAAATATAGGTTGCATTCAGGAAAATGTAACGTCATGAAAATAGGAAACTAAATTATGTCCATTAATAATACATGATAAAATGGAATGTTTGGGTTAGAAAAAGAAAGATTCCATGGAACTTTCAAGTATTTATGATACAACTGAATTACCAATTAAAAATTTAGCAATTAATTCGAATGCTATCCATGAATATTCAGTAAATGTCCATTACCATTAGCAGTTAAAGGAGATTATAATGTCAGTTTATAAGGTGGGAAATTCTTGTGATATATTAAAAGAAATATTAAGGCACAAAATTATACAAATGTTTCTATTATAAGTACATAAAAACAAGTTGGAAATTAAATAACACCAAGAGAAACTACATTAAAGTGATGAGTGAATTTGTTTGTAAAATGTGATAATAAACTCTCCTCTTTTGTTTTTGCAAGGAACTCTGTATTTCTGAGTATTCTCTTATATATTAGATAACATTAAATTTGAAGGAAGACTGAGTAAAAACTTACCTAAAATTACAGTACTCCATCTAATAAATATTGATATTTTTCATAATATAGGCAGAATTACTAATAATATGAAAAGAATTGGAAGTAAGTTTTAACTGAACTTTGGGAAAATTTTTGGAGACCTCAATTGACTGTCACAAGATTCAATTATTAAATAGTATGTTCAAAGTTTTATTTTTAAAGTTTTTGAAGAATCAGGCATGATGATGCATACCTATAATCCCAAGAAAGAGAGGTTGGGACATAAGGATCTCCTGGAGTTTAGAGTGAACCTGAACTACTTAGCAAGACTATCGAAAAAAAATGCTTTTTTGAATTCCAACAACATCCTTCAAAGATCTAGGGAAAATCCCCAAATTCATATGGAATCAGAAGAGACCCAGAATAGCAAGAGTAAATTTGAGCAATAAGAATAAAGCTGGTGACATATCAACACTTGACTTCAAGCTATGCTACAAAACCATAGTGATTAAAATGCCAAGGCAGCAGAACAAAAAAAGACGTATGTATCGACGGAACAGAATCAGGGACACAGAAACCTTACCAGACACATTCAGCTATCTGATCTTTGACAAAGGGGCCAAAAACATATATTAGATGAAAGGTAGCCTATACATTGAGTGTGAAAACTGGATCACTGTTTGTAGAATATGAAAATGAACCCTTATCTCTCAACAAACACTAAATTAAAATCAGTCAAAGACCTAAGCATTATAAAGTAACAAGAAAATTTCTGGAAGACAAAAATAGGTAAAGCACTTTAAGACAGGTATAGAAAAGGATTTTCTAAACAGAACCTCAATTGCACAAGAAATAGCAGCAAAGTCAACAAATGGGATACATCAGACTAAGAAGCTTCTCTAGAACTAAAGAATCAATCAATAAAATGAAGAGAAAACCTATAGAAAGGGAAAAATTTTGCCAGATACCCCTCAGAGGACTAGATTATCTAATATATACAAAGAAATCATAAACATTAAATTGCTTAAAATTAAAGTCCCAGTCAAGAAACGGGCTAGGGAATTTAGCAGGAACTTCACAGAGGAACAAATACATATGGTCAACAAATATATGAAAAAATGTTCGACATATCTGGCCATAAGTGAATTGGTCATTAAAACAATGCTAAGCTTACACCATACCCAAGAAATAATGACTGTCATTATAAAATCAAGCAAGAATAAATGCTGGCTTGACTGTATTGATAAAGGAACACTCCTGCATTGTTGGTGGGAATGTAAACTAGCACAACCAATATGCAAATCAATGTGAAGATTTCTCAAAGAAATGAAATTAGAAATTCCATATGACATAGCTATCCTCCTGCTTGGAATCTTCAGCTTAAGTCATCAGACTACAGTAATACATGCATACCAATGTTTATAGTGACACAATTCATAATAGATAAATCCTGGAAACAACCTGTCTACCCATCAATGATGATTGGAAAGAGTAAATGTGGTATCTATATATAATTGAATATTACTCAGCTATGAAGAATGTCTCATTTGAGACATTAGGTGTATCTGGAAAACATAATGCTGAGTTAAATAATCCAGGCACATGCTGGAATAGCTTATGGCATGTTTTATTTGAATAAGGCAAAATAAAAAGGAAATGATAAACAATGGATAGAAAGGGTCAAGGGGATGGATGTCTTGCAATAGGGAAATCGTTCAAGGGAAGGAGGGTGAGGAGTGAAGAGGAAGGAAAGAGAAAGTGAGAGGAACAGTGATGTGCCATGTACAGAAACCTAAAAAAAAAACCAATTAATATAAACATTATGTGCCTAATCATTAATTAAGACAATATCAACAAATATGAAAAGGGGCACAGGAACCAGAAGAGGAGGAAAGAGGATTTAAAAAAAAAAGAAACAAGCTGTAACACGTACATGTAACCATTCCCCAATTGAATTGCAATCACATACTAACAAAATTTTTAAAAAATATTTTTTGAACAAGGGAAAGTTGTCCATTTTAGTCTCACACTCATTGTCTTCTGTAGCTTCTTGCTACATTAGTGTAATTTTGTAAGACTGCACATTAAAAAATAACACTCTAGATTTTGAGCTATGTGTTTGGAGTACAGGACTGAAAGCAAAATGCCTGTTTAAGAAATTAACAATAGAAAAGTCAGTCTTATGCTATAAGAAAGAAAAACTGTCTGAAAAATTGCACTGCTTTCCACCACCTGTCTGTCATCATTGTGATTGTGTTACTCAGCAGGCCTTTCAGAGGCGCTGCACGGCTGAAACTGTCCTCTTGAGGGTGATTTCTGACTGTGGCAGAGCCCCCATTTGACTGCATTTAGTGTCTCTCCCTGCAATCGGGGCTTTGCTGTTTCCACTCAGAACAGTGGTGCGGCAATAAAATTGGAAGCTATAGAATAATCATTCATCCTAATGATGTGTTATTTGGTAACTTTGAATATATGACTATTGCAAATGGCTCATCTGAAATTTTAACAAGTTATTTTTCTCATTTGAAAATCACTTTGAAAAGTGGAGTGGAAACTGCCACAGTCAAACATTTTCAGGTACTAAGGTGAACTGCCATTTTCCCCCAATAAACTTATGCTTTATCATAAATTCTGGATATGTGACGATTGACATTGTAATAGTGTATCTGGGCAGTATATAACATCGAAAGCTATAACTATTGCTTTCTCTGGGTATCAAAAATACAAATTTTTATACTTATACTAATACTTTAGACATTCATATAATTAGTCATCTATTAATATTACTATACAATATGCTAGTTATATTCTGTATCATGTAATACATGGAAGTTTTTATATTTTACTACGTGGAGGTTTTTCATGCATTTTTTAACCACTTAGTGATTTATGGTGTTTGATTAGGAGCAAGAAAATATAAAGTTGATGTCTCCTTTCTTAGCTTATTTCAAGTTACTGAAGACAATATTCTATCCTGAATCTTATTTAGTATCAAAACCTAAAATATTATTTTCTTCACAAATTTTTATCTTATTAACTACTAATTAACTGTCCTTTGACTTGGTGATTTCTTGCATAAATTCATGTTCGTAATTTAATACATGATTTCCATTTGCCTATTTTGGAACTATAACTTTCTTTTTAGTTTCTAAAATAAAATTTATTTTGATAGCTCTTATCTTTCCAATATAAATATTTCTGTACACCTTGAAGAATTTGGGTAGTCTCCCTAACCATTGTTTTCAAAAATATAACATTGTGCCTATTCATTATCTGAAAAAAATTTACATTTTCTGTTATAAGAATTTGTGTTTCTTAAATGCTCTCATATAAAACAACTCTTCTAGAGAGACTTTCATTCTAGTAACACACTTAAAAAGTAAATCATGTGTATGCAGAAGACATTGGAATCACTGTCAAAATAGGGCTTTTGATTTTCTTAACTGAGGTAATGTATATGACATACAACTTGCTTCAGACTATTTTCACTTTAGTTTTACTTATCACTGATTTTTATGAGGTTTCTAGGTTTCAATTTGATTGTTTAAATTTCTCTACCCTGTTTAAATTCAATTTTGCGACAGACATGTGGCACAAAGGAGAGAGAATTCATTCAGATTACTAGAGTAGGACAGAGAGATTTAAGTACAAAACTGAGATCAACTTATCAGAAATAAAAGTGAAAGGATTTTAAATGCTGAGATGTACTAAAGGAAAAGCACTGAAAAGCATGAGGAAGAGGGTTGTGATATGGCCAACGAGTTCCAAATGGCAAACCTTTTAGAGCTTTCAATGATACAAACAGCCCACTGTGATATGCATTCCGTGGATTCTCCAACATTGGTTAGGCCACCTTTGTTTGCCAATTATCCCAGAGACTGGAACATGGAACCCTTTCTGTCTTGATGATTATTCTTCAAACAAATGATGTTAAGATCCTACAGATGGATAGGTTTTCTTTACAGAGGATATATCTTTGAGAGACTGATAGAAGCTTCATAAATGCAATTTTCCTAAAGTGAATGTTCTAAGAAAAGGAATGTTGTGATCAGAACACAGGATAATGCTTTTGGTAGCATTGCCAGGAAAAATTATATATATATTCCATTATTTTAAATTACATATATGCATAAAAAACTCCAAAAAACATAAAAACTTGATCATTTCATCCCGAGTACAAGGCCTATAAATTGATAGAAACTATGGTGGCATTAGTTCAAGCCTTATGGAAGGTAGAAAAAATCTTTTTGTTGAAATTTGCAATTCTTAAGGTCCAGGTCAAAGCCCAAGAATAGAGCTCTGAAGATCCTGACTAGAGTTGGCCAAGAAAAGTGTCCCAAATGTAGGTCTTCCTTCACAGGGTAAATTTGATGGCATACACTGTTGTTGTGCCCAGCGCTGTCAACTTAATTTTGCATGACAGATGTGGTAGATTCACGAATTATATTGAAGAACCTCAAAACATACTCTCTAACATGTGAATAACCTTATCAAATTGAATAAACTGTTAAGTGTACGAGTTTTATCATCTGTAAAATGGGCTTTACAATTTTAACTATTGTGTGGAGTTACTGTGAGGACTAAATGATCCAACAACTTGGCAAATATCTGGCAAAGAGAAAAGACTTAATATAAATTCATTTCTATGAGTAAATATTAAGTAGCTAGTATTATACATTAACTGTTAATTAAATATTAATAATTATATATTAGTGTTATTAATAATTAGTATTGCATAAATAAAAAGAGAATGTAATTACTTTATCCATATAATTAATTTCTTTGAAAACTGTTGTCAATAAGGTATTTCATGTATTTAGTTTAGTTTTTCACGTATCATTTGCTTTAAATATTTGTTCTTGGATCATTTTCCTTTATTTCTTCTATGTACAGATTAAGTATTTGCAAGTGTCTCATATTTTAATATGTCATATTGAAAAGCATAGCATTCATTCAGTGAAATGTGAAATCCACTGCTTTCAAAAAAGACATTTCTGGTCTGGGGATACAGCTCAGCAGCACAAGTGCTTGCCTGGCTAGCACAAGGTCGTGAGTTCAATCCCCAGATTGAAAAGCCAGTACCAAAAAAAAAAAAAAAGAAAAGAATAAAAAAGAAAAGAAAGAAAGAAAAAAAAAGAAAATGACATTTCTTTCTGATTTCTACTAGATGAGTCTTGGAAAAAAAACATCTGTTTGAAAGTATTTCCTGAGATAATTCTGTATAATATCCTCCCAAGATTAACATTGACATCCAGGGTTATATTTATCTTTTGTTAACACAAACAGTGCCAAGAAATACACAGGAGAAACAGTAGACCTTTGAGAATATATAACCTAAATATGGTCTGGGGTTTATTTTAAATTATAATTTAACATAGAATTTAAGAAAACTAATGTGCTTCAAAGGGTTAATCTTGGCTCTGGAAAAAATTGAAAACACAGTTCCAAACGGTCAAGTAAAGTGAAATTTGCATAATATGTAACTATAATGATTGCATTACCTTTGTAGAGAAATAATAGCTGTTGTAATTATTATATTCCCTCTGAGTAAATAAAATTGGGTGGATTTTACATGGGTAATTTTATATTTCTTAGAAAAGCTTTATTAGTAAAATGGAACATATTTTCCCTCTGAAAATTCCAATAATATGTATGTGCATATATATAAAATATTTTTTCTCTCTCCTTCCTTCCATGTGTGTGTGTGTGAGTGTGATTAAAGTGAGTTGTAATCATATTTCCCTCTTTTTCTCTGCTTTAACTTCCTCCTTAGGTAGCTTGCACAGACTGAAAAATAATGGGTATATTTCTGTGTTTTCAATTATTGGGGAGCCAGGAAACCATGCCATTCATTTCCTGACCACTGACTTGTGAGTTATTTTATTGTTTCTCCATGACACTGCATATTCTTTGGTATCTTCATACCTGCCTTTTAGCCTCCCTCTTCTCCCCAGAGCAACCGCTCTATTTAAAGTGCATTCTTTACTTGAATGAAGTCCGTTCAAAATGTGAAAATGTATTTAATGTTTAAGAATTGTCACTAATATAAAATAAATTCTGTTGAACATTTCATGTTTCATTCTTTTTTCTCACTATATTACTATTATTTGTTAGGATCTTTCCATGTTTTTATTTGCACATTTAATTTAACATTATGGGTTATAAGTTCTGAACCTCTGTAAGAACTAGAAAATGCTCATTCACAATGTATTTCCTTTGCAGATAACCCTACATTAGGTCATTTTTCATAGAAAAAAAAGGCTGCTTACTTGGACACGTTTGCATCAAGGCTCATGACAATGTATTCAGCAAAATTTCTTTTCCTCTTACTCTTTAATGGATGCACAATTACTTCCAAATCCCACCGTTATAAATAACACTTTAATGAATACCCTGCTATATGTGTCTTACAGACCTGTGTGAAAATTTCCCTGGGATAAATTCCATTTGTAGAATTGCTGTGTCAAAGGGGATGTGTATACTTAATTTGACTAAGTAGTAACAGATGGCTAGGCAGATTGCTACTGCTATCTACACTACCACCAGTGGAGCACCAAGGTTTCTCTGTGACCATTTCTACATGGTTGGTTCCTTTTAAACTTCATGTATTTTTGCCTTATTTACTCAGGTGTAGTGGAGGAAGGGGCCATGGTTTCATAGGTTTTAAATGACTCAAATTAGAACTCTGAGGCATTATTAAGCTAGTAGTGATTATGCTTTCATCCTGGTAGATGAGAGTCAACTGACATTCACACCGGTCCAAATTAATCAGATGTCTTCCTAGGAACAATCATTGTTTAGTTAATGTTTTCAGAAATAAGCAATTGTCACCACCAAAACTAAATTAGACTTGTTTTATTTTATTTGGATTTTATCTGGTTTTTTTCTTTGTCTCATCCAATTAAATATAATGATTTAATTTTATCAGTATAATATTTACCTTTGTAATGTGACACAGAATGAAAAAATGAAAATAAATATGATTCTTGTGGTATTTATGGTAATAAGATCTGAGTAGGAAAACTCTTGGTGTTGACCTAATTATGATCAAATATTTCCGAGAAGAAAGTAGTCGATTGTGCATGGTTTAAGTATGCTGTTAGAAGTTTCGCTGTGTTCAATTAATTCACTGTTTACTCATTTGTTTCTCTAATCAAAGGAATGACAAAGAACTGACTTACGTCAGTTGTAGAAAAGAATGTATTATTCAGTCATTTTATCACAAATTATGTAACACTCATAAGTGACACTGGCAGGCCCACTCACTGTGTAATTGAGATCACCTTTTTTCCAAATGTACATGATAAAATTTTATTACAGGTGCAGCTTAACAGCCACACTTCCTTTGTTCTTTACAATAATGCTAGGTAAATAGCAAGGAACTTGATAAATACTCACTGACTGATGTGTAACTTTTTAAGAAATAAAATCTACTCTTCTTTGATTCTATGCAGAGATGTTTTCTCTCAGCTCTATAAGGAGAGCAGTTACTCTCTGAATATTTGGCCACACCTCAGGTTTGTACTTATATATGTGCACACTACTTTGTGCCATCTGTTGTCTTGTTTTACTCACTCAGCTGTTTACATATGCAAGGAATATGAACTGAGCATGCTAGATTAATTGCAGCGTACCTTAAAACAATTTCTCTATCTTTGTTTGCCGAGCATGGGCACGTGCGCGTGAATTAAATCAAAAGCTCAGTGTTGTCAAGATAATCAATTACATTCTCCATATTACAAATTGCACAAATGGAAAGCATTCAATAAAATGGTTCATTTCAACCCAAGTTAAATATAAGTCTTGTGATCCTGATTCAGAAATCAACCTGTGTGTGTGTGTGTGTGTGTGTGTGTGAGAGAGAGAGAGAGAGAGAGAGAGAGAGAGAGAGAGAGAGAAACAGGCAGAGACAGAGAGAAAAAGAGACAGAGACAAACAGAAATTTGAACTTGTTTAACTATGGCATAATGATATTTTGATAAATTTGAAGAGCTTATAGTTTTGAGATGCAAAAAGGACTATTTAGAAATAAATAATTATATGAGGTTAGGATTTGGTTCAAAATGCTTCAGAAAGAAAATAAGGGAATGGAATAAATTTAAATTCACAAAACTGTTAATTATTAATAAAGAATGAAAAGAATTATGGAGTTTATTCAACTATTATTTCTACATGTGTGCAAATTTGAAAACTTATATAATAAGCAATTCAAATATACAAACTTTGAAGTCTTTATACTAAAAAGTATTTTATTAGAGTCCAAACTTTTTAGGAAAATTATTTATAACATATATAAAAATATTCATTTGTATACTCAAGGTAATTCACCAGTATAACTAAAATATAAAGGAATATACTGTAAAAATACAACACTCCACAATATAAAACAAAAAATAAAAACATTATCAAATGTAACATCGTATTTAAACTACATTTTTATTGTAAATGATACTTATGATTCTATAGTCTGCCCTTATATAAGAAATTTTTATCAAAATTCTAATTATTATGAATAACTAATGCAAGAAAATGGGTAAAATATATTTGTACACTTTATCATTGTACAAAAGATATCACATAAATTAGCAGAATGATGCACAACACTTTTTTCAAAGTAAATCTTTATTAAATGGATTTAGGAGGAGTAACTATCAAATTTTACTAAGCAAAAAACTACAATTTAAATTACAGATTACTTATATTTCATCAAAATATGAATAAGGAAGACTCTCCACATATTCTGAAGGAGAGATTATCATTTATGTTTTGCTGTCTGTATGTATGCACTATATATATATATATATATAGTGTAATATTGTATATTAGCAATGAGACATCATTAGGTGAATAAGTTCTGAATCATGAGTCATTTTGATGATAAAGCATAGAGGAGAAACTGGTGAGATCATGGATATAACTTTTTGAAAATGGTTTCATCCTATAAAGTACAGGGCAGCAGAGCATAATAAATAGGATACTTAGGTGAAGAAAAAATAATGTTTGGGTTTGGCACAAGAGCAAAATATTTTATGAACCTTTGAAAATCTAGCTAAAATACAAGAGAAAATTATAATAGAAGACTTTAACCATAATTCTGGGTCTATTTTTTCTTGGCATGAATAAATATCTTGATATAGACCATCAAAATTAGATCATAAACATCATAAGGATAGCAGAAAGCTCTTAGTTTTTTTATAGAGCTACTTTTATTTCCTAGTTTTAGACATTCCCGATGTTACTATTTTATTTTATTTTATTTTATTTTATTTTATTTTATTTTATTTTATTTTATTTTATTTTATTTTATTATTTTAAACCTTATCAACAATCCTCAAGACCAGTAGCCCGAGGATTTTTGGAGCTGGATGTTGTCAAATCTTCATCTTACTTACACTAAAAATTATCTTCTGGCCACTCCTTTCAACTGCAAAGACAACAGTCACCTGAACTAAAATTGTAACAGCATGAATACTTCCTCATTCAATGTTAATAGCTATAAGAAATATCATTCTGCTTTATGTCTTAATAAGCCCTTCAGTTGTATTAGAAAGCCAAAATGGATCTGAGGTTTTGTTCTTTGTATTTTCCAAAGCAGAAGTTTTCAAATGTTTTTTACACATTGACTAACGTGCAACTGCTTTATATATTTGCCACATAAGTAAGTAACAACCTCCTTGGGACTGTCTAGTGCTTAGCCTAACAATGCCTGCAACTCAAATAAATTGTTTGTTTGTTTGTTTGTTTGTTTTATCTTATTCTTATTGTCTTCTCAGGTAAGAATCACAACCTCATAGAACATGGTTAGGAGTAATGAGACTTCAAATAAGGTGACTAATCATGTAGGAGATTGGATTATCAACTCTATAAGTACTGAAAGTAGATAATGACACTCATTGTGTTATAGCAAGACTATAATACTCAAACTAGAGAAAATAGAAGAAACATCAGAATAGTAACAACAGTTCCTCTCCATAGAGTACCAAAATGTGACACAATGGGCCATAATGGTTATAGCACATAAAATGGGCTGTGCTGCACCTGGCAAATTCAAAGCAAGCTCCTCAGAGCCTTTGTAGCAAACTACTAAGGAGCCAATTTCTTGTTCCTTCAGAGTTGTTATGATGGTAGCTATGTTCTAATCACTTTCACCTCATTAACTGTCTACACTACAAGTTACAAAACCTTTTTGGTACCATGGGAAAATTATGCATTGCAATTTTACACACTCAGCCGTAACTCCCAGAAATGAGTGCCGTGCATGATGGACTACACTCCCCAAAAAACTTATAATTCACTAGGATATTATTTACTTTATTGCACTATCATAAAATGCTATTGAAGACTGCATAATTAAGTTCAAGATCCACTAATAAATACATCTCAAAGTTTGAAAATCACTGTTTTATATTTCTAGAGTTTCACAGATACAGATTCAGATTCGACAAGCCATTGGTAAGCACCTAGTATGTGCCAGATGCTCTGTCCAATGTTCACAAAGCAATGGGCTGTAGCAGAATTATGGCTTTTGTGGCAATAGCAGTTTAAGTTCCCATTTAATTATTTATGTAGTCAAGTTTTTAATGTGTTGGGCATTTTGTAACCTTATTTTGTTTTTATGAAGCTAAAATATGAAACCTTATAAAGTGCTTTGTTCACTGCCTGTTAGTTGTCAGGCATTGTTATTAAATGATTTTAATGAATTTCTTTGCAGTGAGAAATTATGCCTAAGAAGGAAATATTGAAGTTTTGCTCTAAGAAATTAAATGACAATTAAAAGAAAACATGAATTATTTTCATCTAGAATTTACTCGTATATTCAATCTGTCTTTGTCCCTCTATCTCTGTCCCTTTCTTTCTCTGTCTCATACACACACACACACACACACACACACACACACACGTTGCACTATGAATGAGTCATTTAACTGGCTACAAATTCCATTTGAAGTTTAATGAAGCAAATATCAAGAGAAATGAAACAAAAATTGAGATTTTTACAAAATAAGCCTGTATTGCATTATACCCTATACATAACTTTGAAAACTTGTGTGCTTGAGCTTACTATTCAATTTTTTTATTTAAAATATCTAAAGATGAAGTCAACAAAGATATACCATTTGCTTTTCTTCACATGCAAAATAATCACATTTTTCTTCTTTATAAATTGATTACTATTACATTGTAAAATATGTAATAGTTTGCTCTACATGCAGAATTATGCTGGAGTGCATTTTTAAAATTTTATTAGTACGTGTTTGCAATAAATGATGGTTACATTCATTGTGGGGAGTTGGTCCACTTACATAACATATCTTATTTCTTTTTATATTCTCTCTCCCTTACTTCCCTCCCTCCTTCTCTTAGTTCCCTTCCAATTTGCAAAAGGTCATTCTCCCTTTAATTTATTTATACTTTGGATTTCTCATATAATAGAAGCAATGCAATATTTAATCTTGGGATCTGATTTAATTCATGTAATCTTATGGACTCAAGATGTGTCCATTTTCCTATAATTGACTCAAATTTTTCCTTCTGTATGGTAGAGTGGTACTCAGTGTGTCAAATTTTACATAATGTTAACACAGACATGTCTGGCTTTGATTTTTATTTTGTAAAGTTTATCTTAGCCAGGGAACTATCTTTTTTTGCCATTTATAAGCAATTATGCCAACATATTTCTATAGTCCTTGTAAAACATAGGAGCCTAACACTGATGTCTATCCTTATGTCTTCCAGTTAAGAAGCATGGAAAGAAATTAATAAAAAAATTAAACATATATGTATATTAAAAATTGTTTGCAGCTATTTATAGCCACACAGAATTACACTATTTGTGGGTCGCTATGCATTTGAACTTGACTGTGTAAGTGTTTCCACTATAAGCTGTAGGACTATCTACTTTGTCAATAAAAAAGTCAGAAATGTATACCTGAAATTTTGAGTGCTACCTAAAGACAGAGGCTATTATTAAAATAGTGCATCCAAAAGTTATTATTATTTGAGTAATGTAATAATGCACAGATACGAATTCACGTTTAAATTTTGGTTAATTCAGATTTATCCAGGAAGCTTATTTGAAGTCAAACAAGAAACAATACTAAATAATTTTAAGGAAAAATATGATTTATCTTTTGCAGTCATGCTAATGACCTTAGACAATAATAAGTTTTGTATTTCTATAGTCAAACCATTTATAAACAAATCAGTGACAAATGTAGTAGACATTTCCACAATCAGGTTTTCTATGTAGAAGTAGGGTTTGTCTCTGCACATGTACATTGTCAGAACCTTCTTGAGTGAGGACTAGTATTTCACAATAGACCAAATCGTTCTGAACCTATTAAAATAGACAAGGATGATAATCAGTTGCTTTTATGAAACGCTGTCTTTTGAGCCAATTCTTGACATTTTGTAAGTGCTTATTGCATGATATATTTTCAATGTTAATTGAACCTTAGCTGAACAACATATTTTAGAAATAAACTAATACATGTTCCTAGATTACTAGGTGTGTTGGTTACTTTTCTCTCATTGACAATATACCTGGCACCCAAAAGGAAGAAAGGATAGGTTTATTTAGCTTATGATTTTTGAAGGTTTCAGTCCATACTCAGCTGGTTCCAAGGCAGGGTGGCATAGCTAAGGAGCAAATTCATGGCAGCTGCAAGCAACAAGACTGAAAAAGGCAAAAGGTTAGCACAAAGAAAAAAGTCTTTCTGTTCCTTATATTGTATGTAGGCCATACCCACTTAGGTGTGACACTCACATCCATAATCCCAGTTTTGTACCATGAGCCATTCACAAACTCTCAAAACCCTCCTCCTTGACTGCATAAGGCTTTTGTGGCAAAATCCCAGACCCAAACCATAACAACCAGTAAGGACACTAGGAAGCAAGTGAAATGGCCAGTCTTCCAATTAATTGTTTGGAGAGCCAACACTCAGATCTAGATGAAGCATTTATTCTTCCATACAAAAATGTCATTAAAATCATTATGTTGTTCATTTATTCACTTATTTGAATATCCTACAAATATTTCCAATGCTTGTAATTTTATCAAGCCACGTGCTAGGTGCTGGATATAAAAATGGAGAAAACGTTGATTTGTTACCAACAGAAGTAGTGATTTAGCAAGGGCAAGAGCTAAGGGTAGGAGAGGAAAAGAGAGGAAAGGTGGGTGAGGAGATCACTATGGTACCTGAGGCGTAATGCTAAATAAGCTATCACAGGAGCCTGTGATTGTGCCCAGAACCCTTTGACTGGTGGAGAACACGAGTGTTTCTTTGTGAGTTACAGCCTTTCTAATCTATAGTTTTGCCTCTTAAGAGATACCACTTCCAGTTTAATCTCCCTCTGAATCTATCCTCAATGTTGTTGCCTGGATAGTTTTTATAAAGTCTGAAATTTAAGCAAAACACTTTGCTGCCAAAAAACCTTCAATGGGTCTCCATCCAATCAAACTGAAATTTACAATTTGTTATACTAGCATGACACCTTTCATGATCTAGCTTTTGTGAATCACTATAGACTTACTTCCTGCTACATACTCTTCCAGAAATATCCTCTGATTCAGATGCATAGAAATACTTGCTTTTACCTGTAGTCCTGAGGTGAAGTTGAGAGCATTCTGACTTGAAAGCTACCATTAACTCAGTGACCTTGTAGCAAAAGAAATCTTTAGAAATAAGAGCTAGCACAACAGTGCAAGAAGACTACGAGAGAAATAGAAAATAATACTAGTGTCTAAGGTGATATAGACAATGAACTTCCTGTAGAGTTAGTCAGTGATAAGGTACTGTGATGATTAAGAATTCTTTCACTTTCATAAGCCTTCATGTATAATTTGACATGTAAATTAAATGAAAAATATGCTTGAAACTCACTTAACAAACAGCCCATCTGGCTGAAAATGAAACACTATTGAATCTTAAAGACAGTCATTATTTTTTTTCTTCAGATTGTTGGGTATATTGTATTATTCATGTTACACGATTTCAATTTGGCATAATATACCACAATTAAAAACCTGCCTGAAGTAAAACATATTTACATACCTAACATATCTTAATAGCTTCAGAAATTGAACAAAGTGTTTTTAATATTTTTGAAGACTCCTTTCTTCTTTCACATTTTGTAAAGAATGGTAGGAGTAGTTCTCCAATTTGAGTACAGGTGAGGAATATGCACCCAACAGAGTACAATTCTGAACAATGCCGAACCCTTTCCGATATAGAACCGCTAAAACATAGCTTCATTACTGTAATGAGAGTGCTATACTTGGTTGCAAAAGGGAATTTGGAGCTGATTGTGCTATGTGAAAATTGTAAATGTCAGATCTCATTTTAATTGTGGTAGAAATATGTGGTGGCTCATTCTGAGTATTAAACAGCTGTGTAAATATTGGAACAGTGGAAAATCTAACATAATATAACTAACGCTTAAATGTTCTGAGGTCCTTTTTTTTTCCTTAAGTCATGAATTAGAATACTTTGTAGGAAAATTAAAGGTTAAGATTCAGTGTATAGTTCAAGGTTTCTTAGCACTAGCTGCACATTAAAATCACTAGGGAGCTTTTAAAATAAACCCAGGTCTGGGCCCCACTTCCAGATACAGTGCATCAATTGGTCTTTGGTGGTTCTCAAACATTTTTGTTCCTTTTTAAATAAGATTCATGTCGGATTTTACTGTGCAGCCTAGGGGGAGAGCCCCTGTTCAACACATTAAACACGAAATTCATATGTTTTAATTTCACAAAGATAACGTAGGAAACAGATCCTATTTTATTAGAATTTTTCTTTCCACAAGTGTCAGTGTATGTTCTGGTTAACAAAACCAAAGATGATGAACCTGCAATCTTATAATGAAACTGCCCCGACAAATTTGGCAAAGGTAAATAAAATCAAGAGCAAAATCAGATAGAAGTATATTTCACTGTCTTTTATGACTTCACATCTTCTTGACAGAACTACTAATGCTGAGTAGAACGAATCATCCTGACAGTGCATTTTTATATGCCCTGTGATGGTCTCATAAATAAGAAACAACTGATATAGGAGAAATATTTATCTTGTACACTCAAAATCTCTAAATAATGGGATTATATATCACCTATCCTATACTCCTTATGCCAATGTCATAATATACACTTGTAACTATACATATACTATGCTTCTTCAGCTATCTGAACTATAAAATATTCATTATAAAGGTTGTGGTTATAAGCACATTCACCAAACAATATAACACGAGCAAAGAAATGCTTTTGTATGGAGTAGTCCTCATCCTTTTAGTATGTCTATATTATCCGATATTTTCATCTAGTACAAGGTTATCAGACTTAATCCCAAGAGAGATCTCAGCTACAAATGTTGAGTATTTCCACCGTTTAGATACATGAAAGAGTGTAACACACAAAGGTAGTAGCACTCATTGTGCGGTCAAAAGATTATTTCAACTCTTATTTCTGCCTAACTTACATGAGTGTTACTGCATTATTCTAGAGCCTTGAGATCAGGAAAGAAAATAGTTATGTTGTATTTTGGTTTTTTTGTTTGTTTGTTTGTTTTTGTTGAGCCTAAGGCCTTTGCACTGAGCTCTACCCCCAGTCTTTTTTTAAATTATGAGACAGGATCTTCCTAAGACACTAAGTGGCCCAAGCTGGAGTAAAACTTGCACTCCTGCTTCAGCCTCCCAGCCTGTGAGTTTGCAAGTGTGTATCATCATATCTGGCTATATTTCTTCAATGAGTAATTGGGAAAATAGCACTGTACATATAAACAACTAGCTTAGACTGAGATGTTGTTCAAAAAATTGTGATTAATATTATTATTCTTTATTTCAAAAATACACTTGCCTAATTTGAGTAATCAAAGAATTCAGATATTCAGATGTGATATTAATTATAAGTGGATCCTTCAAAAAGATTATCTTTTATTGGCACTGATACAATAAAATATGACTATAAGGTATTTACATAAATATCGAAAATTACTCAGAAGTGGAAGAGTGTTGTCCTGAATAAAAGAAAGTGCTGAGAGACGTAAATTCTCACCATCCTTGGTAACTCCCAGCAGGGCCTGTCGGATTAGCTTTGATTCTTACTATACAATATTTTAATATATTCCATTTTAATAATGCAATATAGTTTTATGCATATAAAATGCTTCCTGAGAAATGGTCTATAGTCACAAAATTGCTTCTCTCTCTCTCTGTCTGTCTGTCTCTCTCTCTCTCTTTCTCCCTCTCCCTCTCTCTCTTTCACAAGCACACACACACACACACACGCACAAAATGTCGAATCTCTGAATTATATAGTAATTACAGGCATATTACTGGGTTTTTTCCCCAGAAGCTATAAACACCATGATAACACTCTTCCTTCAGAATAGTCGTATCTCAGTTCATTTTCTATTGCTATAAAAATGCCTGGGCATGACAGTTTATAAAGAGGTTTATTTTGTCTCACAGTTCTGGGAAACCATGAACACAGTGTTATTGTTGCTCAGATTCTGGCAAGGGTCTTATGTTGCTCCAATAATTGTGGAAAAGAAAAAAGGCACACAAAATTTGCAGCGTCAGGTAGTTTGTTCCATTGACAGGAAAACTGACCAATACACCTTGCTTTATGACAGACTTTTCTTAAGCAGCCCGGTCTTAGGAGAGTGAGAACTCACTCCTCCAACTCAGTATTAATCTATTTATAGATGGGCTCCACCCCAGTGGCAGAAGTAGATCCTAGTAAATCATATTTCCCACATAGCCACACTGAAGAATTGAACCTCAACATGAGTTCAGGCGAGAACAAATTTTGAACAACAGCAGATGCCAGTTTTGAACTATTAAAGGTATCATTCAGATTAGTTAAATCTGAGTTTAATAGCACTGAGATATGAACCTAAGTGCATATAGTGATTTGAAGCACACCTTTAGTCTTAAGTATGGTGATTCCTTTTAATCTCATATTGTATTATAGGCTTAACATTTGCAAAGTTACTGCATTCAAATCTTAAAATCATTACCACTTTAAGTGTAGTTTTTAGTTCCTATGTGCCAGGAAACACTCAGAACAACTGCCTGCTGAAACAGTAATAAACATGAACATCCTTGATTGTCAAAGTCTTACACATTCAAATCTAATTCTTCAAATGAAGTCAGAAGTTTGCTTGGGCACAATGCCGCATTACACTGTATAATTTTGATTCAGGTAAGAAAGAATATTTTTCCTCTCTATTCCTCTTTCTCGTTATCATCTCACACAACCCCATCTTCAGTGGTGGTAAGTTTTGTATGTACAAAACATTTGAACGTATAGTCATACCATGTTTACTTTCACTTTTTCATAACTTT
Source organism: Dolichotis patagonum (assembly GCA_004027295.1). NCBI lineage: Eukaryota > Metazoa > Chordata > Mammalia > Rodentia > Caviidae > Dolichotis > Dolichotis patagonum. The sequence continues at coordinate 145,169 of PVJX010000921.1, forward strand.
TCACAAAATATCATTCTTCTTTGACATTTTCTCTGGGCTTAGTTGTAGCACAAGTGTGAGCTGTAAGGACCGTTTTAATTAAATTTCAATTTTGCTTTTTATTTTTAACTGAAGAGCACTTGTAGTCTATTGTAAATACAAGTTAATGCCAGTTGATAAACACCACAGATGTGATAGAATATTAAAGATTTCATGACAAGATAAGGAACTGGTACATGATTTATTATAAAATAATAATCACACAGGTCCTCATACAAAAAATCAGAGTGGTGTGACTGGATTTGACGATGCGGTGGATTCATGATCAAAATCAATTGCCCTCCCCTGCGAAAGTCCAAATAGTGATTTTAGCACATAGGAGGCACAGGATGTGCAAATGTGGTCGTCTAAATGTTTTGGTCTTCCATAAGGGAGTGATGAATTTGTTTCATGCATGTCTTCTTTAAAGTGTTCACATTAATATTCAAATGAAAAACAGTAAGTAACAGCAATTGAACATAAGTTATTTCAGAATGTATTTAGAAAAACCACTAAGTTCAACACAAAACAAAAACAAAGTGATCAGATAATTGTAGTAGAAATGTTAACACTGTTAAATAAGGTACTGACTGTCTAACATTTCCATGTTCCCTGTGGCTTTATTTTGACCCATTTCATAGTCACTACCCACAAGTGGTGATCAACATTATGATCCAGCGTAGTGTTTCTCAATTTTATTGTGTCGTGGAAAGAAAGCGGATTCACAATTAAAATATATCCTGTCAAATTTTTTAGTTTCTTCCTTCTCGTAGAGACTAGGAAATAGGGACCTAATTCATCTTGATGACTACAATTCATAGAAACAGTTCCCAGGTCCTTGAGAAAGATATTCTCATGCTATAGAAGATTTACATCTCACGAAGACAGAAAAAGAATTTACAGTTGCAAATTTCAAGAAGCAAATGTTCTAAGAAAAGGGAGTTCTGATCTCTAGTCATTAAGAAGCCTGTTTAAAGACTCTTCAAGGTGAGAGAGAACATTAAGGCTATCTTGGGAGTCTGCAGTTCTAATAACTCCACGTGGTGCAAGCACCACAGGTGTGCAAACTGTAAAGAATGGCACAGTTGTGTACTCTAAAATTGATATAAAGGAAATGTCCAATATTGATAAGTTATAATAACTTATTTTTAGCTCCTAGGGGGGGCATAGCGGTGTTTTTTTTAAAGGCCAAGATCATTATTTAGTTAAAAATTAAATGAGGTGGAATACAATATTGAAAGTAATGATGCTCATTTATATCTTTATAGCCCTATCAAAATGAGTGAGTCTTTCCTCGTGAGGTGAAATGTAGACTAAGATAAGTCCCAGTATTTATGACACATTATATATTTACCTTATTTCACTATGGACAAAGAGTGTTACACTGAAGTCTTATTTTCATATTTAATTTATTGTTTTTAGGTCCCTAGCAAATCGATTGTATCATCCATTTCTTTCTGGCAATTGAAAAATTGTAGTCAATGACAGCACAAAATATATAATTTAATGCTACAAATAGTAATTACCTGATGAAGTGTAAAGTTTTATATAATTATATAAACTAAAGTAGATACATCAAAACTTTAGAACATCATTAAAGATAAAATAATTACATGGCAGGAGCTTTATAATTGAATTATTCCAAGGACATTATATAAACTAATTTTCTCAATTTTGTAGGAACGGAGAATTTTAATATTAGCCAAAGGACTTTTGAGATATTTGTGTAATCTGCATGGATACAGGGCTTTTGTTCTATTAAATTTAATGTGGTAACTTAAAGTGCTCTTAGAATAATCCACAATCTAAAATGTGGTAATTATCATAGGTATGGTCTGAGATTAACTGGGAAAACCAGCTCTAAACTGATAAAAAGTATGCATTGACAATACAAATAAAAGTGCGAAATGTAACACTTATAACTAAATAAAATAAATCAATGGATTAATAGGATTAGAAAATCTTTACCTTCTTTTCATAAAAAATGAAAAAGACAAGAATGTGATCTTTAAGACTAACTTTTCCTGAATAAAATTTTAATGCACTGAAAGTCTAATCTAAATTTAGGAATTCATACAAAAACACCCAATTCTGTAATCAAGAGAGGTTCAATCACACCAAGATATTTAATTTGGCAATCTCCTTTTTAACACATAGGGCTACTTCTTTAGTTTGCCTTGGGTAATAAATGAGTTCTAATGAATTTGGATGGAAAGTAATAATCAACTGAATTCCATCTTCTGTATTAAAGTTATAGATTTTTTTAGACAATGAATAAACATAACTGAGAAAGGGATAATTCAATTTGAAAATTGAGTATGGAAAAATTATGATGCAGTTCATAGGTAAGACCTTTGCATATTTACAATACACTGCATCATTGGTCTCTAATCTCTTGGTTTGTCCCTTCTGCTTGATTTCTGGACAGAGGACCATTTCCTCTAGCAATATGTAACACACACATGGAAGATTTTCTATCTGCAAGTAGTTTCTTAGAAGGTTTAAAACAATCCGTCTTCATGATTACTCTGTTAGAGGGATTTATTATGCTCATCAGCATCCACATTTCATGTAAGTAAGAAGGGCCAAGTTTCAGGGATTATGTTCTTTTTCTAAGTGATGGAAACAGTGAAAATAGTTATCAAACAGTTATACAGTTAGTGAACACTCACTATTGTTAAGGCAATACTTACTATGTCCAGTGTCAAAATTGAGCTTTGAAAGACATTACTGAAACCTTTCAAGCACATCTTCTAATCACACCAACACATATGCGCGCACGTGAGCACACACACACACACACACACACACACACACACACGACCACTGTAGTGACTTTCCTAGGGTGGCTTCCTTATTTTTTGATAGTTTTTTCACCTAAATATCTAGCGCTAAGCAGCATAATTTAACATTGCCTAATTTTAAAAACATTGTAGGTCTCTCGTAAAGTGTAGGCTACCCCTGTTTCTTATTTTTAACACATTTTAAAAATGAAGTTATTTGTTCTGTTGAGTGTTCTGTGATCTAGCTTTTGCTTTACTTTTCTTGTGAAATAGTTTAACGTGCCTCACTGTTCTCTCTATGCCCATCCATTATCTCACTTTACCTAAAGATCACCAAACTTCAGAGACCTTCTTTCCTGCTCTGCTCTCTGGCACTCTTGGCCCACTTTGGAGGATGTGGACGCCAAGAAAGATGGGCTGTAGCCCTTGTTTATCTATGAAGAGCTTCAACATCCAAAGACAAATGCCAAGGAGGACAGTCTGCCTTAGTTACTTTTATGTCTAAGACGAAATACTCAACATCCAAAATTAAAGGACGAAAGGTTTATTTCAGCTCACAGTTTGTAGAAGTTTCAGACCATAATCAGCTGGCTCGAAGGCAAGGTGTCAGGGCAGATGTGCATGGCAGAGGAGAAATTGCTCATGGTACGGCAGCAGGAGGCAGCAAGCAGCCTGAATTCTTTTTGTCCCTTTATATTCCATCCAGACTACAAGCCTACTGATTGGTGCTAACCATAACCAGGATGGAGCTTCCCTTATTTCATTCAGAATCATGCTACACCAAAGTAGTTAGCACATACCCTTAACCTCAGCATCGCATACCTTAATGCAAACCCACACACGCCTGATCTAGCCTCCTCCCTAAACCCCACCTAGGGGTGGATGAAGCTTTCAGGGGACACCTAAGAAAAAAGTCAAAATCCAGGATATGCACAGGTTAAAAAGAGACTGAAAAACGTGCATTTTCCTAAAGTTAAATGTTCCCTTTTTAAAAGAATGCTATGAAACTAATGATAATATCATCATTTTGTTACTGTCATAATTTCCCTTTTGTCATAGTATCATTACTGCCTGACTGTTGTTTGTTTTTGTTGTTTTTGTTGTAGTTGTTATTGTTTTTGAGACACTGTCTCACCATGTAGCCCAGGCTAGCCTTGAACTCATGGCAGTCCTCCTTTTTCAGGCACCCGAATGCTAGGATTACAGGCATGTGCCTCCATTACAAGCTTTCCGTTATATTATTATTTTGTTTGTACTATTGTTTTGTTAATATAAAGTTACAAACTCAATTTCAATCTTCATTCTTTTTCATTATGCTGATTTAAAAATTGGAAAGTTTGAAAATGTTACGTTAGTCTGAAATCTCTTGTGGATTATTTTTCATTTTGATAAAATGCATTATTTTCCTTAAACAATTATTTATCATAAAGTTTTAAATGTCCTTCAAATCTACCTTGAGGAAAGATACCTGTAATTTGTTTAAACTTTGAATAAAACTAATTGTATCTCAAATATATTTTCACCACAACAGTCGTCCTGCTTTATGGAACAGAGAAAAGCAAATTTCCTCTTTAGAACATTTTGAAGTTTCTCTCCTGGAAGCTGTGGAGATAAAGGTGGTTAAGTAATTCTCCTCTGGACATTTCTGGATCTGTTCTTTAATCATATTGGTTTCATTCACATTGTCTTGAGTCACAAAATTCTATTCCTTGTATGCAATATCAACATAAATCCTCAACAAAGGAACAGTTATGCTTGTTTAGGAATGTTTTGAATCGTGATTTTTCCTTGTCAATTATCCGCTTCTATGTATGCTGTCTACTTACAAATTAAGTAATCTGGGGTATTTTGTATTAGTGGGACAAACGCAACCTAAGCTCCAATTCTTTCCTGACTTAGCTTATTATACCTTCAACACTAGCAAACAGTATGGTACTTGATCAGTCACAGCGCACGACTATTTATTGAGCATCCATGGCCACTGGCTGATGTGACATTGAACATAATATTGTGCGGTTGCTCCAAGCCTTTTTGCTTTTATGTTATATGACTCAACCCATCACAAGAAATTTACAATGCACATACAACATCTATTTAGTCTGCCTGAGATTGAATTGTTGTGAAGTTGCTGACTATAATGTCTTTGAGATCGTCAATGGAAATGAAGACAGCCCCATTTATGGATTTCAAAGCATGTCTATACATTGTAAGTCTGTATTAGGAAATAGAATAAAGAATAGAATAGAATAAATTGTTAAAAATGAGAAAATATCATTTGGAATTGGAACATTCCAAGTGTTTGTACCATAGTGTTTGAAAGTTTATTGTACCATAGTGTTTGAAAGTTTATTCTGAATCTTACAAAAAATACCACTGTTGAAAAGGTGATATGATTTCAATATTCTCAGGCTTTCTGTTCCTCTCTAGATCAAAACTTTTTTCAAGCCTACTTGCTTTATTATGGCCCCTGTAGGTTTTCTATCCTTATAGTCCTGTAAGAAATATTTATATTGTTTTCCCGTGGGCAACTAGGGCTATTTGTCAGCCTTCTCTGCCTCCCCATCCTTTCCTATAATCCTTTGTATTGGTGGAAACTAAAAGCTCACGTTCCATTGTTTTCCAGATCTGCAAGCCTATAAAGCTTTCTTTATAAAACCATCAAATAACAAGTTCATCCATTGAAAGGTTTTATACTAAACAGTTAATGACAAGTGACCGGCCAGTAGGCATGACCATTATTCCACTACACGGCTTATACTGGTAATTTATCTGTGACATTTCACAGGCAATACATGTGACTAGATTCGAAATTTAGAATTTTATGAGGGGATAGACCCATGTCTTATACATGACACCTTTGGTAGCAGGAGTTTTGAAAGCATTTAACTATTCAGCAGTCAGAACTAGACATAGGCAAAACCTTGGGGACATTTTTAAGAGAACAGTAAATAATCTAGCATTTCAAGTTCAATCTGTCCTGCATTTATCAGGAAAAAAAAAAGAACCTGCTGCTGCAAGGTATTAGAATCCATGGTGTCTTAAACAACAGACTTGAATTTCATTGCCTCAATTCTCCCCTTTGCAGACAGAATGGTTAAGAGCGAACATGGAGTAGTTGAGGGGTAGCTGCTTTGTGTGGTGGCTTTTGTTTATTTTCTGACTGACCTGGCACAGCATAGGCGGAGGGGATGCATGTTTCCTGGCACTGGGCCAGTGATGTATGGCCTGACCTTCAAAATGAGGAACATCTTCTCTGCGGGTGAGAGTATAGCTGTGCAAATGCTTTTATCCATATTGCTCGGCAGTTTGCAACCAGTTCCCACAAAAAGTACCCACCCCGCTGAGTTCTCTGAAGCTTGGATATTGGTTTTAGTTTGAACATTTTGGCAAATTAAGGGCTGAGTGAAACCATAAAATTGATTTTATTTACAACAAAGTCCGTGGTGTCTGTTGGCTGCTCTTGCATTTCTTTCAGTCTTGGAGGTTGTGTCTGTAGGTGGTTTATCTAACTTTATATTGGATTTACATCCGTTTCAGGATAATGCTTCCCCTGGGTTTCCTCTTAATTGATATTGGGCATGGTCTGCTTTCTTTTTAGTCTTTGCTTCTCTTGGGTCCGGTGAACATCCCTCTTCTATATTTCTGATCTAGTATCAGCAGCCACAGATCACACATTTGATATCTACCCTGAACTCTTAAGACACTCACTGAAACTTCTTCCTCAAATACCTCAAATACGGATGACATAGCAATACATATTTCATAAAGTGGCCTCTGAAACATGCAATATTGTGAACAATATTTGGATGCATTTTCTTTTTGAAAGTGCTGTTTCATGCTTACGGGGCCTTGTAGGGGCACTAAGGAAAAATTTATTTCTGAATAAACAGGAAATGTGGAAAGAAGTGTTTTACATGTTTAAAGGTATGGATTTTAAGCTCTAAATTTGCCAGCAACTGTATAGCAAGTTGCTTATATCTTTATAACCTCCCTTTTTATGTTTAAAATGAGCAGCTTGCTCTAGATCAATGGTTCTCAACCTTGGTTGTACATTAAAATCATCTGGGGATCTTTTTCAGCGATACCAGTAACCAGCCCCCATCATGAACTAATTATAAAAGGAATCCTTATAAGGCAGTGGCATATTTTAAAAGCTTCTCAGGTTATTTTAATGTGCAACCAAGGTTAAGAATGAATGGATTAGGTGATTTCTAAATTATTTTACAGCTTTTAAGATTTTATAATTCTAATCTCTTATAAAATATTTTAGTTGATGTATTTTCTACCTTTGGAGTTAAAAGTTTAATTATTAATTAAATTAGATATGTATATTTAATCAATTCTAGCCGTTCTCAAAGCAATAGTGCAAAGCAAAGGTATTTCATGCAGTATCTTTATGTAACAGTACAGATTTCGGTGGATCCTCACTCCAGGTGATTCTGAACACAATATGAGATGGACAGCTGAGCCCCACATTGCTAATTTACATTGTATCATAAGCACCCCTGGGTGCCATCTACCCCCCTTGAATGTACTGAACTTTTGTTTAGAGACACTGTTTAATGCCTTCCTTTCATAACTCTTAAATAAATGATAAAGGTGGAAAAATGAAGCTCTTTGGAATTACCATAAAATGAATGGTTTGATTTTTTTCTTTACTTGGTTCAAGAGTGCTGTGGCGAATGTAATTAAAGTGAGAAGTTAGGCTTACGCGATGTATATTTTGAGTCTAGTTAGAGTTGTCCTTAGAACAAGTTAGAATTGTAAGGGAGCCACCTAGTGGACATGCATATAGACCTGTGGCATCTTGGGTTAGTGGCCTATGAACTTTGCCAGAATAGAGATTTAATTGGATATGTAGCTAGGCATAGATATTTACTTTACATGTATGTGTTTATAGTTTAATTTTATGTTTATAAAGCTATTAAAAGTTAATGGATTTTATTTAATATTTTATTTTGTTTTGCTTCAGAATGATTTCTCATTTTGTAATTTGAACTTTATGTTTTTGGTACTCCTTTTACAAAACGTGCAAACAAAAGTGAATAAGGCATTTCATCCTAAAATAACATATGTCATCTCTCTGAAAGGACATAAACATATTATATAATATATACTAATTTTCTTTGGCTTTAAATATGACAGAAATGTAGAGTTTAAAAACTAGTTTATGAAATTAGAGAACTACATTACTGTCACATTTAAGTCAGTCTAAGAAGCATCACCATTTTTATATATGCTGAAGTTGTTAACAGTCCACAACAGATGCATTGGGCAGATTAGGGCATTGCCAAAAAGTACATATCATCTTACTTACATTTATAAATTACATTTGTAATCTCTCGAAGTAACATCCTCCTGCTTTCCAAAGTGTTACTTTTATGTTATAATGATCAATCTGACATCTCAGTGACAATCATTGTCTAATATACATTGAGAGAAAAAAGTGTGTATACATAGCAGGATGCACAAGATATTAATATTTGGGCCAATATTTTAAGTGTATTACTACAAGTAGAATATTTAAAGTTTGGCGTTTTAAATTCAATTGACAAGGTTCTCCCCTAATTTACATTGTATCCATACCTACGCTGGGCCATTCTTCCTTTTGTACTCTGGAAAATCATTTATGCCTGGTTCTATCGTTCAGGTAACTTCCAGGCTTTCTCCCCCCCAAATCACCCCCACCTCTACCTCATCCACCCCCCAATCACTACTTTCTTCTATCTTCCTTTCTGGACCCAGGACTCCAAATGACTGCTGGGCATTGCTTTTGGATATTCTTTCAGCATTTTAATATACCCCAAATCAAATTTGTTATCTCTGTAGTTCTCCTATGTTGAGTATTTCAGTTAAAAATTTTTATTGTCCTCTCAAAAAAATACAAGATTCTAGTACTCTTTAATCTTCCTTCTAATATTCTACCCTCATTTCCTGTCGGTTCTACCTCAAAAATATATCTGGCATCATGCATTGAGGGCACTCAACAAAACAGGGTTTATGAGGTCACATCCTTTGGAAAGCAGATGGACTATAACATGTCCAAGATTCCCTTTCCTTGTTGCTATGTATGCTTCTAGAATAGTCCACTTCTTCTGAGTTTGAGTGAAACCAAATAAGATGGATGCCATTGTTCTGAGTAGGTCACATCATACAGCAACAGTAAAAGAAAATATACATATACAATTAAGGTCCTAAATCAACTGATTTGGAGCTAATCAAAAGGGTAGTTGTCCTGGGTTGGCACAATTTAATTACATGAAAGACGCTAAAATTAGTGGCCCTTTCTGAAGGGTGCATTTCCTCCCTTGTAAAAATTACCTCTTGAAAAAGTAAGCAGTCATGTTTTGAGAGAGGCTGTGGGAGGATCATATGGCCATGAATTTTAAGTGGCCTCTAGGGGCTAAGAGTGGCCCCTGGTTGAAAACTAAGAAGAAGGCAGCGACCCACTATTATGAGGAAAACAAGGATGCAGCCAACCACAGGAGCTGTGGGAGGAGAAGCTCCACCAAAGAATGCAACACGTGAGGAGCTTTGAGCCAGTTTAAAGGGCTCAGAGCAGGAGACCCAGTTGCACTGTGCCTCGTCCTCTGTTCCAAAATAACTGCCAAATGATAAGTGTATGTTTTTTGTGAGACACCAAACTGGTGGTGGTTGTGTAGCCCTAGATAACTGATACAGATTCTCAAATCTTTTGCTTTGGATCACTGTAGTAACCCTCAAACTAAACCCTCATAATTCTTTCCACAAAATCCTTCGTACTAGGGCTCAATTCATCTCTCTTAGGAAGCACTTTAAAATGGAAACTTCACACATTTTGAAGTTTTTTGTTTGTTTGTTTGATTGGTCATTTGATTTTTTGAGACAGAGTCTTGCTATATAGGCCAGCCTGGCCTCAAACTCACAGTGAACTTGCTGCCTTAGCCTCCCAAGTCCTGGAATTATAGGCATGCACTGCCATGCCAGGCTTGGAGGTTTTGTTTTGGTCAAGCCTCTGAGACTCAAAATTATTAGCATATTTTATATATTCCCGCAAGATATTGTATCTTAGAAGAATGCTAGCATGTTGTATGTATGTTCTAAATTTTGACCAATGGTTTGAGTGAATGTAAAATGTATCTACCTGTATATTCACCAAAACCTTTGGTAGTTCCCCATGATATACAGATATAATTTAGTGACATAAACAGTGTAAAAGTGCTTTAATAAAGTGATATGAGTGAACATATTTGGCGACTTTCCCATCAATGGAATATAATATATCAGCAACTAAACATCGAAGGAGGAGAGGTTTGATTTGGCTCATGGATTCCGATTTAGTCACACGTTCGCTAGCTCTAATGCAGGCACATCAGTCACCATAGAATGACGTAGTGGAGAAAAACTGCTCAGGTCATGGCAGTGGAGAAACAAAGAGTGCTATGCCAGAATGAAAGAATACAATGACCAGATAGAGACTTCTTCCTATCATGACTATAACCAACGCAAACATACACAGCAGAGTTTAGCTAATCCCATAGGTGGCGCCTTATCTACTCAAATTGACAAATAAACATAACTGTTACATTCCACTCCTTGTCAACTTGACATCCAGACACATCCTCTTATACAATGCTTTATCTTAAAATAAAGACTACAACCAGATTGTAATTGTGCCTAACATGATACAACTATCTGGCATACAACTGAAAATGCACTGGTCTATTCCCCAGTTTTAGCATTGCTCACAAAATTCAAGCCCAAAATTTACTGAGATTTAAATCCTTAGTAATAAACCATGAAAATTCAAAAATTCAAAAAGCAAAACTCTAAAGTTTAAAAATTCAAGCAGTTTACATACTTGCACTATATCATGGTACAAGGTAAACTTTCCCACCCTAAAAGTGAGGAATAGGGATAGAAATGAACAGAAGCAAAGCAAAACACAAAACCATCAGGGAAAACATTAAGTCCTATAGATCCATGTCTAACACCTAGAGCACATAGTAGTGAGAAATGAGTTCCAAAACATTTGGGAGACCCCACTGGAATGGTATCACCATTTGCAACCCACAAGACTTTTTTCTTGGACTGGCTTCACTAGCTGCCTATAACATTTTTTTCAGTAAATGGTTTATATTCCTACCATTATTGAATTGCTGGCATTTCCCCTGTATCTCTGGCTTCATTTCACAGTTTCAAAATACACCTCTCAAGGAAAAACTGCTTGGCTTTCCAGGCTTTTCTTTTAGAAATCAGGTGGACATCTCCACGACTACACAGCATTTTCATTTTGTATGACCTTGCAACCAGCATCATTAGCCCTGCAGCCAATAGGAGCAACAGCTACTCCCTTCTGGGTCATGGCTGCAGCAGCCTCTGAGTGCCTGTTTGGATGAGCATGGTGAAATGAATTGCAGAGCACCAATTCTGTAAAGGGTCTTTCTCAACCAAGAAGACCAAGTGATTTCTTTTCAAATGAAAGGTGGTTTGCACATTTTCTTTAAGCAGATGATTGACAAAATCTGGATGGTTCCTAAAATATTCCCAAGCCATCTTTCTTCTTGTCTTTTTTCAACTTGTGGATGTTTTATTCTGTACTGGGAATTGAACCCAGGGCTTTCACACTGAACCACATTCCCCAACTTTAAAAAAAAAAGCTTTTTATGTTGACACAAGTTCTTGCTAAATATGTAAGTTATCTAGATTAGATTAAAAATTTACAATATTTCAGACTCAGCCTCCAAGTGTGCTTGAATTATAACTGTGTGCCATCAAATCTGTCTTGATTTTATTTCATAGTGCTAATCTTTTCAGCAGTGACACTGCCTTAGCTCCCTAAATTTTTTTAAATTTTATTTAGAACAAGAAAAAAACAAACAAAACAGAAAAAAAGGTAGCAACAATACAGAATTCCAAAGGAAAAAAGAAAAGAACAAAAAAAACCACTAAGAAATCACTAGTTGATAAGTTACATACTGTCATCTTGGAAATAGTTGTACAAGTTACAAAATTAAAGAATACAAAGTAGACATTCAAAAAGTGAGAATATTAACAGTTCTGCTCAACAATCTAACAAAAACAGTAGTATGGTCATCTATCTTACACTCTTAAACATACATGCAGTTATATCCTTTAGAGCACTTTCTTTTGCTCCCTTTTTTACAGTAGCAATTATGCATTTTGGGTTTTATTACTCCTACAGTTCTTATTACATTTTTTTATTTTAAAGAAAATAAAACAAAAGAGGGCAGAACAAAGCCAATCAGAACAGAACAACATAAGCAACGCAATACTTTACAATAAAACAACCGGACATTAACAGTAGCTGTCAAAATATCTTTTTCTCTGCTATAATTGAGCTTAGTTTCAGATACAATAATATCAAACATAACACAATAATATAATTTTTGAATTTTCATGGTTTATTACTAATATATCACTTGGTCTTCTTGGTTGAGAAAGACCCTTTACAGAATTGGTTCTCTGCAATAAATAAAAAGTTTTGTTTATACTATCACATATATTAAAATCCCAATGAGACAGAACATAATAGAACCGATGGTAACAGCAGAGTAGAAGTGTGGTAGGACTTCTAAGGAAGACGATATTAAATCAGCAATTAGCCCCAAAACTTTATATATGTGTTTCTGGAGCCAAAATTAAACTTATTCTAATTTTTCTATTCTGCTTTTTGCCTCTGATTCTTGTTATAAATCTGGCTAAATGCAGCCAACAGTGCCCATACCACAGCCTGAGCTTTGGACCATCTTATGATTTTTTTCAACCAATCAATTAGTGCACTCTTCTTAATATCAGTCTCCCGCAAAGTCTCAGGACATGAGCTAAATGTAAACGTTTTTTTTGTCAGAGTGTAATATGTATGGCTTCTATTCAATTTTCCAATAGATTCTTTTTTCTATCTGAAACCTCATAAGCCTGGCCTTTACAATCCATATTCACATCATCATTCTGATCTTCTGAACTTCAACCAGAATCACTGAGGAAGACCTATATACAAGATGGTAGGACTTCTCTAGTCTGCATTTCCAAATTTTTCTGAACTCTTCTTCAAACAAGTTCAACAGGCTTCTAGAGTTTAAAACCTTGGGTTCAGATTATTTGCCTAATATGTTCTAACTGTAACCTCTGCAAATTGTATGGCCTCACCATGCTTCAATTTTATCATTTATAAAATATGAATGATTCTTATCTCTCAAGTCTATTCTGAATATGAAATAAGACAATGAATGCATTTAACATGTTTTTGTAGAGCATGTTCTATGCAACAGATCAACAAACATTAATATATGTATAATACTGAAGCCTCTACTTTCTGTATTTGCTCCTATCTTCCAGCCATATAAAGAAGGAACCCAATTTTCTTTTGTCCTTTCAGTATGATAGAGGATAAAATAAATAGATACTGGTTTAGTTGCAGGTTCTACTTCTGCCTTACTATATGACCATGTGCAAATTTCTTCAGAGCCTTGATTTGACTATGCATAAAATGGGGCTAATTTTATTCTATAGCCCTTAAGGACACATTCACTGTATGTCTACATCATTTATTCACATGGAAAAACAGCTGAAACTTTGTAAAAGAAGCTAATTTTAAAAAGGTGATATTATGGATAACATTATGTGATTCATGCAATAGTTGTGTTGCTACTGAATGATCCTTGTTACTCAAGTCTGTTCTGAATATGAAATAAGACAGGCTTCTCTTATTTGAGCCGGCTTCCTTCTTTCAGTTAGCTGCAAAATGTGATAATCTACACCTGCTTTAGTTTAGACTTTGCATTCCTTGTATTTCCTTTTCTCTTCACAGCAATTTTTAAATGATGTTTTTCTGCTTTGTTTGTAAATTCATTCCTGAAAGTGTAAGTAAATATACAAATATTTTACAGGGTTGTTACACATGTAACAAAAGTGCTATTTAAGTGTCACCTTATGAGTCTACATTTTAATGGTAGTAAGAATTAGCAAATAATGTAAGAACTACTGACACAGGAAGTCATTAAAGAAATAACTTGACAATTGTGTTAAATGAGTTCCATTTTTACCATTGATGCAATTCATAAGCAGCAAATATGATTCTATCACTCAATTAGCATAAATAGCCAAACACTATAGCATAAGGAAGTGTATGTGCCAACTATCCTATGATTTAACAAACCCATGTTGACACTGAAGCTAGCACTCTCTTCCCTTCCAGAGACACAGCTAAATCTGTTCTCTAGCCAGCCACTTTTTCACCAGATCCCATTTGAAAGTCAATTGATGCATAATCCTCAATGACTCATTGAACATAACACTGCGCAACAAGATTTCTGTACTCTATTGATATACTTAAGCAGTGCCAAATCAGCAGATAATATCAATGGAAACATGGCTCACAGCATTTGAAATCATTCTGTAGAGAAATTGGTTAATGGAAATTTTTAACATTTTTCAGTCATTTATGTCACTATATTACAATAAAACATGCTTCTTTATAGAGACTTGCTAATGATTTGATCATGGAAAAATAATCAGAAGTCTTAACTGAAATAAAAGAACATTTTAGATGCAGTTCCTTCTTCAAGATACTCACAAACTCTTCTGCTTTCCAACTTAAAAGTAAATAACTTCTCTATGACTTTATTGAGCGAGGATGTGATAAATATTAGCAAAGTCACACTGTGTGTTTGGTTAAGGAATGACCTTACTGTGAGATCTTCAGCAATAAAATTGAGATCTCTTTTGGTTAGTTTAGGAAGGCTATATTTTGGGCTTATCGTCGCTAACTTGGACCAAAAATGTTGATTTGTAAGCATAAACAGCAAATAAGCTCTTTCAAGATTTTTAGCCTTCTAATCTTTATTTTTCTTAATTTTTCCAGTTCAATGTCACAAATGAACTAATTATGTATAAAATATTAGAAATAGGCATCTGTGTTGCATTGGTATTTTAAAATTGGTACTCAGTAAAATAATGCTATTCCTTGCAGTTATGAGTGAGAACATGTCTTTCACCTAGAGCCAAGTTCATTAGAAATTCATGCACACTGCCCAGAGAAAAACAGGGCTTTTATGAGGGTTCAACAAGTAATATATCTGCATGATGGGTTGTTCCAAGAAACCAAGAAAATGAAAATGTCAGTTTGCAGAAACTGTCAAAACCAGCATAACTTAATTTAGAATTGCTGTTTGTTTAATAAACCACCAGTAGCCCTAACAGATAGAGTCCTGTCAATATTCAAGAAAAAGCACTAATTTCATTTGCACTTAGGTTTTTAGATCTTCTAGATGTTGCTAATGGGAAAAGAACATTAATTAGATGTAGCACTAGATCATCATACAGCTGCAAGTATATTTTGTGTTAATAGCTATGAAATGCAATTAGTTTTAACCCTAATGTAGCTTGATATGTAAAAGTGGGGCCCCAGTTTGTATTCAGTTGTTAAACAGTATGCCTAGCTCTGGGCTCTGTATGTGGAACATCTGGAAAATATACAAACTGATAAGAGATGTTATTAATGTATATTCCAAATGGTGAATTGCATGTAATTCTTGTAAAATAGATTCTTATCCAAGACCCTTAGTATAAAAACACTATCACTTTACATAATAACCTGTCTTTAAAGATATTACTCCTTACGTTATGTTATACAGATATTAGTTGTTGTGAAACAAATATATTAGACTTGCAATGGGCAATGATGCCTTGATAGAATATATGTATTAAGTAGGTTATATCACAAGACAAAAATCGAACAAACCTGAAGTGTATAGGGCAACAGATGACAAGAGTGAAGGGAGGAGAGAGAATGTAAGAAAATGTAATATGACAACAGAAAATAATCATGCATTTTTAATTGTATAGAAGAATTTGATTGAAAGTTTCAGAGACAGACTGAAAAGATACAATCAATTCTCTGCATGTTGGCACAATAGAAATTTATAGGGAGATTGTCAGAGAAAGAATATGAGAACAGCTGAAAGAACCAAATTGCTATTTGTGGAGCCTTCTTTATTGTTGAGAATGGAAAAGAGTGCAAATGCACAGTGCACCAGATTTGGCAACAAGCTGTGTTTTCTCTGTATGGTAGATCCCTGTTGTTCATGAGTATTAGAGAAAGACCTACACACCTGCTTCTGTTATTTCAAGCTGAATGATGATTATAGATTTTATAAATGGCCTTTGTTTCCTCTCTGCTAATGTTTCCTCATATATAAGAGAAAGTAGACTATCCAGCTATCTAAATATCACTTGGAATGTTGTTCCATGCAGTGAATGCTAAAAGAAAGGTTAGGGGATGATTTTGGCTGATGGTAGATACTACAGTGTTTTCAACATTTTAACCATATTTTCTAGCATTTCCATTTGTTCTTCCTTCACAACCTACTGATTATTATAATTTTAACTCCACAGACCTGTTATCTAAGGTTGTACTGAAATATTTCATCACTATGTGATATTGCTTTACTTCAGTCTCCCAATCGCGCAATGTCTTCACGTATTTAATTGCTTCAGCCCACTCCCGATTTATATCTACTCAACCTCATAGGAATCTGGAAATCACCTTCTGATCCCATATGGCACGTGATAAGAAATCAAGCGATTTGTTTCTTCCTAATGCCTTCATTTCTTTCTCTGCATTATATATCATCAAGAAGCAATTTGTTCATCCACTGTATTTATGGGCATAAAAATGTCCTTTTAGTGATATCCCATTGACACACAGTTGTTCGTCACAAATCTAAAATTCTTGTATTGAGCAACACACCTGTTGACAGTGTATTGTCAACTGCAGAAGATACATGTGGGGAAGGATAATCTGAAGAAAAAGGTCAAAAACTCATGTGACTCTGTTGAGCAGCAGAATCTTATTAGAATATGACCTAGATATCCATTTCAAATCAACACGAATAATCATAGCTGTTGCATATCAATAATCTCTTATTATATACTGAGTATGCAAATTATGACTAAAAGAGGTTTCAAATATCTGAACCTAAACTACTACTTTCATGTTTCAGCATATATAAAAAAACTTTCTTTAAAAAGATAACGATCTTTAAAAATAAGTTTTGTAAATCATGTGTAACTTCCAATCTAAGAAAAAATATGGATATTGATAATGCAATATCTTTCTTCATAATCCATGTTAAAATTTGTAGTCTGATTCATTTAGACATATCTAGAATTTATCATGGGAAGCCTTCTCTCTGTGGCACAATGTAGAAAATTTTCATTACAATAAATTCTACTTTCTTATTTAATGAAAATTGGTATGGCTAAATTACACTGTTTTTTAAAAATTTAATCACTTATTCACATAGAGAGATTTTTGAATATTATACAGTATTCAATTTCAGTGAATCAAATGGTAAATTAAAAAAGAAAAAAATGGTGTGCATGAGGCATCTATTACTGCTGGAAAAAATTGTCAAAAACTTAATGGTATAAAACAATATAAATTTATTATCCTGAATTTCTGAACTTCAGAAATCTGATATGGTTTTTACTGATCAAAGTATCCATAGTAGTGCATTCCTTTCTGCATCCTCTCAGAAGAATCTTTTTTAATTTATTTAAAAAACAGAAAACAGAAATAAACAAGATGATACAAAATTTCAAAATGAAATAATAGGAGATTAACCCTGGAAAATATATTGTGTATTGTTATCTTCAAAGTAGTTGTTCAGATTGCAAAATATATGCATGAAAAAATGTTCAAACAATTGGAAAATGAAAGCACAATTTTTTTTAATGAACTAACAGAGTAGTAGAATAGTTATGTATCTTGCATATATGTGTGTGTATATCTATCTATCTATATCTATCTATCTGTATATATAGATAGACCTATAGGCTCAGATCTATGTATCTATATATACAGATAGATAGATATAGATAGATAGAATCTTTTCTCTTCTTTCTCTTCTCTCCCCTTTCAGGAAGAATCTATTTCCTTGATTTTTCCAAATTCTGCAGGCTTCCCACATACCAAGGCTTATGACCCCTTTCATCTTTATAGCCCGCGACATTGGCTCTTTAAGATTATTCTTCCTCCACAATCATGTCTACCTGAGTCTCTTCTATGTACCTCTTCCACTTAAGGATCTTTGTGATTGAATTGGGTTCACTTGGATAATCTACGTTATGCCTCCTTTATGCAAGTTATCAGATAAAAAAATATCAATGCCATCTGTAACCTTAATTCCCCTTTCTCTTGTAACCTAACATTAACAGGTTTTGGGGATTAGGGTGTAGGCCTTTCCTTTTGGGGTGCAGTGGCATTATTCTGCTTACCACACACTCATATATGAGTTTATCATTTTTTACTTAGGTCTGATGATAAAAGCCTTCACAATAAAACCAGTTAACTACCTTCCAGTTTTTCAACTGTTCACTTGATTTTTATCTGTTGAATGAAAGAAAGTGTACCTGATTATATTTTGATACTTTTTGAGCCTACCAATTATTTATATAAAGTAAGTACATGTATGAAATATTAAATTTGATCATAAGATCATAAAATATTTTTCAACTAAAAATAATTCTCCATGATATAAATATATAAAGCAATTTCTAGAATGTTACTCCAAAGTCTGATAATATTAAGAAAAGAAATTGCTAACATCTCCAAACTTTCCCATAAGCCACTAGCCAAGGCTAATAGCTCCTCAGTACTTTATTCTATAGTCAAGCAAACATGCATGTATTGTATGTTGTCAAATGATACTATGTGTAAGGCCTAATTGTATATTCCTAAATGTAAGCAAGCTCTCAGTCACTCTCATGAGAAGTTTATTTGGCATTATTGCATAGAGTATCCGTGCCATTTTATGTGTAGTGAAGGATCATTTTAGGTTTGAGGGTTAAGAGTTGTGAGCATGTGAATAATTCTTGTGGAAACTGGAGCTGTTAGGAGCATGAGATACTAGACCACACTCATAGAGTAAATAAACTACATAATGTTATTCTAGTAAGAACTAGGTTTTATGGAACGCCCTTTTAGACTGAAGTAATTAAGACGTTCTGCAAAAAGACATCATGATATAATGTTAAATGATGAAATTTAGGACACAGGATATACGGTATCTAGTTTTTGCTTTATTTGAAATTTTTATGTCCCTTTGAATGAGTTAAAGGACAGATTGTTGCCTCATTTTTCTCATTTTTAAATTCAGTTGAGGTAGAATTTGTCATGGAAGTCCTGTCATTCAAAGTTCTCTGATGTTCTCTTAATAAAATCCCAACTCAACATCATTTTATTGTCCTGTGGAAGAAAGAGGAGATGGGGACCAAATAGACAAAGTAGCTATGATATGACAAAGATCTTGCTATTACAATTTCTGGAGAACTCACTTAACTGGCCAGCCAAAAACAAAAGATATCTTTTGCACATCTTACTACTTTACTGTTTTTTTTTCTTAATTCAGTTCCAATGGCAATGACAAATGTGAAGTAGCTTTGAAAAGAAATAGTATCAGAGTGTTTTAGTATACTTCAGCCTTATTTTCTATGGAATAGACTTGATACTAGAAAGTTGATAGCAAAAATATCAGCATGGTGCTGGCAAAGAAATAGACCTGAGGATCAATGGAACAGTTTAGAAGATACAAACACTACTACAAAGACACTCAGCCACCTGATATTTGACAAAGGGGCTAAACATGTTCACTGAAAAAAATATAACCTCTTTAATAGATGGTGTTGGAAAAATTGGCTTTCCACATGCCAAAGAGTGAAATTAGACCCATGCCTATCATTATACACTAAACTAGAATCAAAATGGATCAAGGATCTAAATATTAAAAAGGAAACACTAAATCTACTGGAGGACAAGGTAGGTAGAAATCTTGGAGACATAGAGCTAGACAGAGAATTCATGAATAAAATGCAAACCACACCGGAAATACTTCAAAGAATTAACAGCTGCAATCTCATATTACTAAAAAGTTTCTGCACTTTAAAAGAAATCACCAACAGAGTGAAAAGTTGGTCAAGTGAAATTCTCTGTAAAAGATTTTTTTCCCAAATGACTTTTTCATTTTTTAATTGAAGCTGCACTCCCAAGGGAAGATAAATGTTTTCATAAGATGCAGCAAAAATCGAAGAAAGTTATTATAGTAAAGATATGACGGTCCACAAACAAAATCTGTCCCACCTCCTTAGTTAATTGATGAGTTCATGTGATCAGAGAGGCTTCATGATTCATTCAAGGTTAGTTGTAGAGTCAGGATTGAGATGAGGATTACTATTTCCTAACATCAAGTTTCAACCTTCTATACTTACTCAAGTAATAGAGGGTTGTACATAGTATCACTGTAGAATTTTTTCTTAACTTTTAATAATACTAACATTATTAATTTTAATAACAGTTAATACATCAACAGTGACTACTATGTGCCAAACACTGTTCAAAATGTGTTATACAGTGTACTTGTATATATTAGTTACTCATTCTAAGAATCCTATGAGATAAATCAGTTATCTACTGCTGTTTCAGGAAAGGTTTACCTTTGTCCAGCTTTACACACAAATGGAATTTGATCCCAGAAAATTTTGCCCCAAATCTAGTGTTCACAATTGTGCTATATATACAATGCCCTTGAAGTTTGATGCTACAGGAAAATGTGAACTACTTGATTGGACCTGGCTTCCTTCGCGATTATAAACATGTAAGATGATTTTCCTTATTATTTTGAATTTTTATTTAGATACATAACTTTTAAACTTGGGGTCATCCATTCATTCAGCATGTAATGATTGAGCATGTATTAGATGACAAGAATTTAATAGGTGCTAGAAACCTTCAACTGGTAATATGATTTAAACTACTAGCAAGCTGTTTAAAATAGTATAATTCCAAGTTTAATAAATAGCGTTAGCAAAAACATTCTTAGCTATTCCATAATATAGGCTAGGCTTTGTAGTAGATGTTTTGTACGTATTATCTCATGATTTTGACATCAACCCTTCAAGGAAAATCACATTTCCCTGTTTTATAGATGATGTTACTAAAATGTGTATGGGTAAGGAAACTACCCATAGTTACAAGAGAAGTGAAGAGTTGGTATTCAGATCCAGGTCTGTGTGAATGAAAATACCATTTTATTTCTGCTACAATGTTCTTAATTGAATAACCTAATCCTAAGGAACAAGCATGCAATGCTTCTCTAGAGCCTAGATAGAGGACTGTTACATTTGAATGCTTGGTCAGAATCCACTATGGACTACTTTTACAAAGATAGCAAAGGCTCCTCAAGCTTTTGTCATCCTCTCACACATGGGATTTAGAAGGATACTTGGAGTACATCATCAACCTTTTAGTTAGGCTCTTCCCACCAGGTGTAGTTAACACAAGAATGTACAAAGTGTTTTAGGAGTGTGATAAACTCTCCATTTTGAATTCATACCTTGGTGCTTCAGTATCCTCTTACTGACTTAATTTTCAGCACATGCTCAAAATCAGCTGAAATCCCAGTATAACCACCGAACAGCTGTTAACTGACTTACCACTCCAGCTTTCATGTTTTGTTGACTGACTCCATACCCAGTGAAGTTCACTAGAAGGCATCACCCTGCCATCTCAGACCTCACTAAAGAATTTGATCCATAAATCCTCTCTCAGTCTTTGCTCTTTCCCCATTTGGTCAAGCATGCTGGTGTTTGTGCCAGTTTGTGACTTTAGATTTTATTTTTTTTTCCTTTCTATTTTCATTTTGTGTTTTGTTTGTTTGTTTTGTTTTGTTTGAGACAGTGTCTGAGTCGGCAGTCCAAACTGGCTTTAAACTCACGATGTAGCTTAGGCTGGCTTCAAACTCATAGAAATCCTTCAGCCACATTCTTCTGAGGGCTGGGACTATGAGCTTGGCCTTCTCTTTGTGGCATTTTATGTCATTTGATGACTTCTTCTCTGGGACCTGTGAATATAATAAACATTTTATTTTCAAGCGTCTCTTGTGGCAGGGACAATTTTAACAGATTAACTGATATCTATATTCTTAGAATAGAATAAATACAAATAAGCATATTCAAGTTACATTAAAAAAGAAAAACAGAAAAAAGAGTAGAAACTATAATTAATTTCAAAAAACAACAGTAAGAAATAATCACTAATTAATGTTACATATTGTTATCTCAGAAGTAGCTGTTCAAGTTACAAAATCAAAGCATAAAAAATGAACAGTCAGTCAAACAATGACAGCACAAACCAATCCTTTTGATGAACCAACAAAAACTTAGTAGTATGGTTATATGAGATGAATACATATTTCTCAGATGAAGAAACACAAGTGGCAAATAAATACATGAAAAAATAATCACCATCAATGGCCATTCAAGGAATGCAGACTAATACAGCATTGAGATTTTATTTTACTCCGGAAAGGATGTCTGCCAACAACAAATCAAGTGATAACAAATGTTGGCAAGGCTGTGGGGAAATAGGAACACTGCTCCACTGTTGGTGGGAGTGCAGACTGGTGCAACCACTATGGAAATCAGTATGGAGATCCCTCAAAAAATAGGATTGGAAGTCCCACTCAATCCAGCTACTTCTTTCCTGGGTATTTTTCCAGAAAAATTGAAAAGTTCAAGAGACTTTTAAAAGATGCAGTCTTCACCTTGAAAATAATGATATAACTTTCCTTTTATTAGTACTTTCCCCTTTATTTTATATTTTTCTAGAATTTTTTCATTCATCTACCTCTAAAGAGCTACTCTTTCTAGGATCTTGAACCATTTCTTATTAAGTCACTGGAGTGGACTGAGTTTCACCCCTTCCACCAAATGATGTGATTCCAACTCTCCATACATTTAGAGTAAACATGACTGATGAAAAGAGACATTAAACTTTTAAAGAACTTGGAATGATGAGTTTTTTTTTTCCTTTGAATGCTGGGGATGGGACCCAGAGTTTTATGCATGCTAAACAAGTGCTGTACAACTGAGCTGCACTTCCAGCTCAGTTCTTTGAATTATTTGTTTCTACTCTTTCCCTATCTTACTTGCTTTTCTCTTGTGGCTGGGACAAGATACCCAAACCCAAAACTAAGGAAGCAAAGGCTCAGAATTTTTACAAAAAGGACTCTGACTTTCTGCTGAATCACTTAGTTAAGCTTCTAAACTTCTCAATTCTCAACTTGTCACAATGCATAAACCATTATACTCCCTCTTTCCCACTCTCCTACTCTCCCGCTCTCCCTCTCTTCTCTTTCTCTCATGTAAATGTTGTCTAATTCTGTGTACTCTTGTTTCCTATTTTTTTGGTGGCATGATGGCTTACAACTTAGGTGTATGACCTGCATGTATTATATTTTGATGGCCAGTTCTCAAGATAAATATAGTGTCTCTGACACTGATTCTTGCAGTCAGCACTGCATAGATACTTGATAGTTGCATTAAAATTTTTGCAAGTGGCTGCCACAGAAAACGATGCAAGAATGACTTTACACTTAAATATGACATGTTGGGCATTTGCCTGGTGAATCTTTGATGCAGAAAGTGAAGTGAATTGAAAAGTAATTTTGCATAGAGAATTGTAGACATTCAGAAGTTGAGTCTCAAAGTATTTGAACTAAGTAACTATTTAGAAAAAGAAAAGGCAGTGATACTTGGTATTTTTAAATTCACAGAGAGACCTTTAGATGTTAATAGCATTTTGATGGTAGAATAACTCTATCCACAGCATTCAATTCACTTCAGAAGTGACTTTAAAATTTTATGTTAAGCTTTTTAAATATTAAGCTTCTCATTTTCCTTCCCTAAATCAAATCTAGCATAAAATTTCAGAAGTTTAGGTTTAGCAGTCATCAAAAGAACATATTTGCAAACTGTTAAATGATTATTATTTTATATTTGATATGCACTTACATCCACATTTTATACTTTGAAGAATGGGTGTTCCATTCAATACATATATGCAAGCAATTACATTCCACTATGTTCCATACCAAGCAAGTTACCTGAGTATTCCAATTATCGAAGTTTCTCAAATCACTGAAATATCGAATTAATTGAAAACTTTTAAAATGATGCATAATAATTGTAATTTAATAATGATGTATTTGTGGGAACAATATGTGTTTAAATACAAGTATATAATTTGTAACCATTAAATTTAAATGGTTACCACAGCAATAACCTCAAATATTAATCATTTGTGCTAAGAATATTGATAATCTTCTCTTCTTGCTATTTTGAAATATATTTTATCATTAATTATCATCGCCTTTCTGTGCAATAGAGCACCAGTATTTTGTCTGTAACACATGAATCAAACCTGTAAATGTTAAGATACCATACTAGGAGCACATTTATATACATTTTAGCCTCCATAAATTCCCCCACAGCATAGATGATGTCATAAAATGAAGAACAGTTCAAATACAAATTTCCTTCTTTGGTGGTGATCCTTCATGATAGTTCTTTTTGAGTATTATGATCTTCTGGTGCTTTAATATAGGTATAATTAGAGAAGGCGGCTTATGAGCATATATTGTCTGTCTTAAGAATGTGATTTGTGTAAGAGGCCTTTTACAGTCAATGCTGAATGGATATGTGACCTAAAAGAAAATGATAATTAGCACATGCCTGATCTTCTATGCATAGGTGCTCTAGTTTTATGAATACCCAGGTTGTATTCTTCTATTTGGCAGAAATATATTATGCTTTTTGGTGTTATAGTGATAAGGTACAAGTGACAATTTACCCACAGTTACTGAGTTACCACTTGCCAACTTCTTAGGCTTAGTTTTAAAATGCTAACACGATCTGCCTAGATACTGATGAGAATATTCGAATGATGAGTGGAGAGGTAGAATATAGAAATGGGAAAGAGATCTGGGAAAGAAAGGAAAGAGGAAAGTGAATAGAGAAAGTAGAAGAAGTAAAAAAAGCTGAAATTAATCATTGTGTATAAAAAAACATACAATCATTTTTTTTTTTTTTACTGGGAATCAAACTCACGACCTTATGGTTGCCAGTCAGGTGTTGTGCCACTTAGCTGTATCCCTGGCAGCACTCTTCTTCCTTTCGTTCTTTCTGGTTTGGTTTGGTTTGGTTTTTTGGTTTTCTTTTGTCTTGGATTTGTTTGTAGAAATGGGTCTCAGGGTTTAATGTATGCTAGGCAGGCTCTCTGCCACTGAGCTAAATCTCCAGCCTCTAACACTCCTAATTCTTAAAAGAATAGTAATAAAAGCCAGTCTGCTCTGAATTTTTGCCACGGGTTGTTTCCTCTTGTCTTAGCTTTCCTTTTTCTTTCTTCTGTCATCTGTTGCTACTCAGACTTTTTGGAAACTATGTTTATGTATAGATTACTAACCCACTGGAGAATATATTTACTTTCAAGTGGGAAATCTAGTAATCAAAACTAAGTTGAGTGTTAGGTTTTTCTCTGTTTTTGGTTTATCTCCTGAACTCACAGGAAATGCTTGAGAGGAAATGCTTTCCAAGAAGAAAAGACTTGCAATCACTCTTCTTGTAATGACCATTGCTTTGAAGTATAGAACTATTCTTAAATTTGAGACTCCTGTCCTGAAATTTTGGCCTCAGAAGAGAGAGATACTTGTGTAAAAGCTTGCATCTAGATTTCTTTTTATTGTTTGTTCAAGCAATGAGCATATATTGCAATCAATTTGACAAGAGGTTTATTGTTAATACATAATAAAACACGAAAATGACAATTATCCAAAAGATGTAAAATATAACTTACATCAAACATGAAAAAATCAGCAACAACTATATATTCGATTCAGTTTTGTTCATAATTCTGTTTTATGAGAAACAAGCAGATTAACTTTGTAAGTTGGTCAGTAATGCCTATTTACTGAAACATTTTTCTAAAAGAACATACAACTTCACAAAAATTAATAAATGTCTACACCACAGTATATATTAAGTATTAGAAGCTAATTATAAGCAAAATAGCTTATAAAGTTCACATGTATTAATTACTTATTTTGATTATACACTTGACACATTGCATAAACATTTCCAATGATACATTCACCTGGTCACAGGATATGTCACACTTATATTAAAGAAAATACACTTCCTTACTTAAATATGAGGGAGAAATAAAGAATCAAGGAAAACATAAAGTAGGAACAATAATGGTAGGAGGTAAGATTATCAAAAAACAGAATCTTTGGGAGAAGAAATACATGTTATCCACACAATAAATTTAAGGGATTTTATATGTACTTTGTGGGGTCTAATTTAGACATCATGGGAGGAAAATAGTTATTTAGTCATGAGAGTGACTGAAACAAATTGAAAACTGAAGTTAAAACCATTTATGTTTTGCAGTGCTATTTTGAGCAGTTAGTGGAACACAGTAAAATTTTTGATAATTCTTATTTGGTAAAAACACTTTTATACTGTACATAACTTTATAAAGATTTAGAAGAACTAGGTTAGAGTCTGGACAAGTGATATAATTCTAAATGCTTTAAATTTGCTGCCAATTAACAAAGGAAAAATGCAAACACAAACAAATATAATATTGCATGAAAATCATATCACAGACAGCATAATAAGAAAAGCATATGAAAATTCTTACAAATCAATAAAAGAAATCCAATACTTCAATACATGTGACATACAGAATTGATAGAAAGAAAATTTATTTGGGTTTCAAATAAATGAAAATATAATCAATCATTTTAGAATAAAATAAAGATAAATATGCATGAAAATTTTACTTACCAGGCTATCGAGTTTAAAAAATTATAAGGACATTGAGAATGAGGCTCTGTTTATATTGCTAGTGGACATTTAGCTGATAGAACCTAAATGTAGAGCAATTTCACAGCATTTCTAGAGAGCAAGATGTCACGTATTTTTTGTGCAATTCCCATGTTTATCTTGCAGATATACTCATTCATGGCACATATCACATTTGTGTGTAGATGGAAGTTTGTGCATAGTCACTATTTTTGAAGTGTATAAAATTAGAAATTACTTAAATACACACCATGTGAGAACTGGTCAAGGAAAGTAGAATTTATTAACACGAGGGACATCACTAAGACATGATAAATATATATAAATATATATATATTTATATATATATATATATGTGTGTGTGTGTGTGTGTAGTAAAAACATCCTGTTAAGTGAAAAATAAAAGATTGAAAGTAATGGATACGGTATACTATTTCTCAGGAGACAGAATATGCACAATGTACAAACATGGCATGCACACATATACCATCATAGTGATGTAATATTTCTAGGCTGTTTCACTTCAATTTAGTTAAAAGACTTTCCACAGATGAAGATTTGTTGTTGGAGGAGATTACAATGAGACAATTACTCTCTTTTAAATTTATAACCTTTTTAAAGTTTTATATCTTATATATAATTATATGACTTACAATATAATTAAGTACTAAAGAGATTAGAGAAAATATAAATTCCAACAATACTTTCTGGTAATAACATTTTGCATTTAGCTATAACGACTTTGTTGTACTAAGAATCTGATAATAGTGAACAGAGAGAGAAAAATGAACATTTTTTGCAAATATTTTGATATATAATGGAAATTATTTGATAGCTTTTATCTGATTAATACCTTTAAAGGATTGGATAGGGAAGTTGTCATCCAGAAATACAACAATGCATTCCATTTTTTTTTTGCTTACAACCCATCCACACTGACAGCACTCTCTATTACCTTTAAAAATATTTTTACATCAGTCTCTCAGTGATTTAATTATTTTCAATGTATGAATCTGACTCATACTCCGTATTCATCAAAATAGGCATTTCTTATTGTCGTTATTGAATACAACAGTGAAAATGAATATCAGAGTATGAAAAGAACAGAGAACAAATCAAAAATTTTAGTGAATATAAGAGAATATTTTACTTATAATTAGAAAGCCCCAATGGCCAAGGTTTTTTCATTAATGCTGAATGATATTTTTGAAAAGTAAGTACAACTGAATGTCTTAATGTCAAAATAGTCGAATGAAAAAGCATAAAATATAAAGGTACAGAAATTTCCACTTGTTATCCTATTCAAAACATTTTTGTAATTGTTAATATACTGTATAGAACATTTTACATATAATATTTTATTACTTCTTTATCTGATATGTTTAAGCGATATTTCAAATGCTAATTTAGAGGTCACATATAAGCTAACATCACTTAGATATAGGGACTCTAAATTGGGTGTGGTGATATATACCTGTAACCCTAGCTGTTTCAGAGGCCAAACCAGGGTACCTTGAGTTGCATTCAGCAAGACCCTGTGTCAAAAAAATAAAATAAAATAATAAAATAAGTTAAATTAAAATAAAATAAAATAAAATAAAAAGACATTAGTCACAAAAGAATTGCTGATTCAATTGTCTCTAAAAAATTCCTCAATTTATATTTTGCTCACTGGCAGTGTCACATTCTTCTCTTTCACTGGACTTCATTTCATTTCTGCAGTTGCTAATTACATTCAACATGCCACTTAAGGAAAGAACCTGAAGTGGAGTAGCAAAGAAAATCACAATTGAGAAATAGAAACGACAACAAAAAGTTTAGCTAAATAAAGATATTTGATGAGCATCCTGGTGAAAATCAAGTTGATGAATATGAGTGAGAATAGGATGGACATTAATCTCTGCTTTCCACTTTCCGATAAATGGAGAAAACTTACCAAGTGCTGAGAATGCCATTCTTCATAGCTTCTCATTCCCTTTTAGAATTTGAAACCAAAAGTCACAAATGATTGCTCCTCTAACAACACCAAAAAATCATTTCCTCTTCTCTTCATGTCCCTTAAGAATTTTCCCTAATTCCTTTTCCTGAATGATATCTAAAATACAAGGAATTATTTCTTTCCATTGTATAATTTGAAATAAGAATTACTTGTTAAAGACAAAATGATATTCAGATGAGACCAGGACCTTCCTTTGAAATTTTCATGTAATCACCCCTTTTGGTCATCAATTGTACATTAGCTGTTGCTCTTATTTTCCTAACTTTCTCTAGCTGAAAATTTTGTAGCAGAATCAAAGGAATTCAAAATCTCCTAGGTGAAAAAAAAAAAACAAACCTTTTGCTGAGAATCGCTTTATTTTGACTAGCCTTTGACTTTGAACTAACTCAATTTCATCTTACTTGTGAAAAATAAATCATTTATTAGAGATTTTTTCCAGAATGATTAAATATTCAGGAAAATCATAATGAAAAGGAAGTTTAATTAAGCTGAGGCTATTGGACAAAACTAAATTAGACTTAAAAACCTCTGCTTTGAAACATAATTTTGTTGTATGTTTGGCATTTTGAAAGACAAAACACTAAACATCTACTACTTTTGAATTTCATCATTTGCTTCTACAACAGTATATAAAGGTATATAATTTATTTTTCTAGATTCTGTATCTTTTATTTATCCACTTTTTTATTCTTCCATTCAATACATATTTAGTGGCTGGGGATTTAGCTCAGCAGCATAAGCACCTGCCTTGAAAGTGCACAGTTGTGAGTTTGATCCCCGGTACCAAAAATAAAAAATAAATAAGTAAATATAATAAACAAAATACATATTTAGTAAGTGTCTTCTGTGTTTAAGTCACTATTCTAAGCTCTGTTAGCCTACAACCAACAAATATGAAACCTAACTGGAATACAGCTTATAGCTGAGGTAGTTAAACCTATAAAGAAAAGTATGGCATAGAGTAGTTGCATATAAATATGAATATATATCCCCACATATGTACACATAAATATAGATTATTTGTTATATTGTAGAATGTCAAAGATGACCTTTCTTCTGACTTTTGAGGAAATTTAAATGAAGATAGGGCAGCAGCCACATAAGCATATGGTAAAAAAAAGAATTACTGTTGGGACACAGAAAATACAAAAGTCTGAATTAAAAGATTGTTTCGTGTTTAAGAAGTAATGTGAGCTAGGGAAAATCTTGCAAGATGAGAGTACCCAGGCCAGTTTGGAAGATATAATGTTGGAATTTTGTGATGTTGAAAAAAATTTAAGATGGATTTAAAAATAACATATAAATAATATAGTGAGGAAAATGAATAAGGGCCATAGTAAAAAGCTGGAAGCAAAAGTATTGCACAAGAAAACTAATATTGTTACTGTAGTTCAGCACCTACTTCCTGTTTCCTAGCAGCCAGGAGGAAAAAGGAAATAAAAATTTCAAAAGATCTGCTTATGTAATTTTACTTCATATTTAAAATAATTTAATTATTCAGAGGAATTAAAATTACAAAGCAATTATTTGTCTTTCTTGTCAGCTAAACTATTGATACTTCCTTTTTTATATCTATTTTTGTTGATTTTTTTTCTTTAGCATTATTAATATCACAATTGAGATGGTATTATTCTATCCAGGTCTTTAAAAGCATGTGAGTTATGAAATATTATATCATTTTAAATTCTTCACAGTCATACTGAAATTCTCGTGGCTTGCTTGCCTTGCACAGATGGATTAAGTTTTTATTCCAACTCCAAGGTTCAAGTAGACAAATCCAAACTTTTTAAATAGAAATCACATATTAAATACCTCATGTACCAAGAAAAACCTTATTTCACTTAGAATACTATCTCTTTATAAATCGTTTTTAAGTTCCTACTTTGTGATCAATATACTTTCTTATGTATGTACTAAAACTTTCCCATGTCTTGTAAGATTCCAACTTAAAATACATTGTAATCGCCAGAAATAACACTGTATTTTTTAGTATAGAAATCATGATTTAAATTATTTAAAAATAGCTTTCAATCTGAGGGACTTTTTTTCTTTAGGAAAGAAAAAGAGAGTGAACTAATATATCTAAGATAGCCGTTACTTGCCTATTATTTATGAAGTCAAGTGGAAATAGAGATAAATGTCAATTATATAGAGTTACACAAGAGGACAATAGTTCACCTATGCTGAAAATGAGTCAAATTAGATGAAGAGAAAGTGATATTTCAACAATTTTCTAAGCATTGTATTTCAAAATGGATAGTGACTTGAGCAGGCAAATTAAAAGTGGTGCAAAGGAATGCAGTAGTAAAAGAAACAACAACGACAACAAAAAGAAAGCAAATTCAAATAAAATGATTTACAGGCTTGATACCAAAAGATCCAAAGCATGGAAAGTTTTTTGGAAACCTGAAATAAATTATAGTAACAGCAATAATAACAATAATAATAGTACAGTGCTTACTGTGTGACAGAAACCAGTGCAAATATTTAGCACTAACTTTCCATTTAATTGGCACTACAGCTGCATGAGGGTGCAGTCCTTATCGTTTTTATTTTATATGTGAGAAAACTGAGAATCCTGATGACTGACTAAATCACAGTGCTCATTGCAATTTAAAATGTTAAGTGTTTACATTGTTTGGTGAGGTCTGAGGTTTGAGGAAGATCATTTTATATCAATTATAGGAGGCAGACTGACAGAAAACCAGGAAAGGGCTAATCAGAAAATCCAAATGAGAGCAACTGTCATTATCAGGAACTAAAGAGGAGATCTAGACTGAGAGGAGAGGTGCTCAGTAAATGTTTTACATTAAAAATAAATGTGAGCATTTAGGTGAAAGGTAAAGCGCTAAAAGACTATTGGACGCAGCGTACCAGTGCAAGTTATGTTTAAGGATTCTTAGACATAAAGCAATTGGTCTTATTACTAACGAACACCTAAATGTAGATTTCAGTATTAGAAAATACTATGTTATTGGTGACTGTAATGTATTTTAACTTAAGATCTTACAGGATATGAGAAGGAATTTAGTAAATCAATAAGAACCTATACTGATCACAGTTTAATAGTTTTAAAAATGATTTGATGAAAGAGAGCATGAATATAGAGCATGAATTTATAGTACAGCTGAATGAAATAAGCTTTTTCTTGATATATGAAGAATGAATATGTAGTTTATACTTTAAAATGGATAGATAAAATTGAGCTTAGACTGAATACAAAAAGTCAGAAGTGGGGAATTATATCCATGAGTACCCAGAGTTTATCCTGAACACATAGATACTTACAAAAAGAAATTCAAACATTGAACTATGAAAAATGTAAAGGGCTTTGATCAAATAATGACTTCTTATATTAGATATAATTCCTGGGTAAAGATATAGTGATTCTCTCGTAGAAAAAGAGGAAAAAAGTCAAATTCTACCATATTTCCAATTTTAATCTTATCAAGCTACAATTTATGCATATGACTGATATTTACACATGAGATTTTACTAAGAGGCATTTTGTATAAAACAATTGTCACAGACATTCTACATATGTATATATATGTATATATCCATGTTCATCTTTCATTGCATGTGTATACATTTTTTGTATATATGACTGAGGAAGAGACACACAGAAAGTGAAAAGGAAATTTGTGTTTTAAAACTATAGGAGACATATATGATTACATTAATTGAAAAAAGAAATGTTCTAGTTCACAGGACATGAAATTCTATGGTGGCATACTAGTATGATGAGGCTGAAGAGCATAGCAAAACACTTGAAGGCAAACAGAATAATCATATACTAGACAGATGAAATATTCCAAAGTCACCTTGAAATAAATATAAATTTGATGTTGGCAGCTCAGCAGTGACAGAAGTCAAGAGATTATGCTGCTGTGAAACCTCAAAAGATGCAACTGATATTTTAATCTCAAATATCATGTCTGAGGAAAAAGCCTGAAACGAGGAATTGTTCTTAAAAATAAAAGGGTATCTGTTGATACATGCCTGACTTTGCTGTTTTTCATTTTTTTAAACCCTCATTCTTATATGGGGGATAATAAAGGTATCCATATTTCTTAATTCAAATTAGTATTTCATTTTATATCTTAAACTAAGTCTAGGTTTATAAAAGACAAACACCTAATGTGCTTTCAGATTGTGTCATTGATAAGAAAATACTAGTGGAAATATCTTTATTTTTAGTTCACTGCTTTTCTTAATAAGTGAACTTTGAGTTTTCAAAAAGCAAGGTATAAATGTTTAAAAAAAACTATTGATGTTTGCTCTTTTGACACTATTTTCATCACTTCCAGATTCCTTATAGTACAGCTGAATTGTATAGTAATATTTAGAAGGGGGACTCTACAGTGATTTGAATGTTTTCTGCTTCGTAAATCATTCCTCTGTCCTCTCTTTCATTCAATAAACTTCTATTAAAGAAATTGACTCATCACTTTTGAAGGATGGTCCCTAACTCCCACCCTACCTATTCTAATAGTAAGCCTATAAAATGGCTTCAATGACTTCTTAATTATTTGTATACATTTTGATATCTTCTTTCAAAACTTCCTACATTTTACTATACGGAAAAGCTAGTGAAGTGTTTCTGAAAAATACATTATTTGATTTATTAATTTTTCTCCTACCTTTTAACAAAAAAATTCTATTTACATTAAGATGACATAGAGTTCAATAAACAAAACAATAGAAACACAAATGTTGCAAATAAAAGGGACACCTGTTTTATTGTCACTACTTTCCTGAATAACACGTTGAGCTTCTTAGAATACATTACCAGGAAGGACCATATATCAATTTTGATGTTATTAAGGTTCTATTTAGTCTGTTCACTGAAAGCTTCAGTTTTTAATCTGTAAAATGAAAATAAACAGCATTTTTAGATAGCCATTAAAATAGGCCTAATGAATCTGATACCAAATATTTCAGGATGTACAACACGGGGCCATGTAAGTATAACTAAATGATGATGATGAAGAGGAGAAGTAGTATAGTCAATATTTATTGGTAATGTGTAATATGAGAGAAATTATTTAAGCGTTTTCTTGTAATCCTCATAAAACAACTCTATAAGGTAGGTGCTTTTAAAATTCCAACTTTAGATTCAGGAGAACTTAGAGAAGTAGAGTGACTTGATATTTTGATATGTAACCTGAATTCTGCTACATATTAACATATATGTTGCATTCATAATAGTAAATATGATACAAGTAGTGTATTTCCTCATCTACTCCCTTTAGTATAAGCTATTAATTTGATGAAACATGAAAATTATAAATTCAGAAGAGGTAGAGAGTTACATTTTTATCACAGAAGATAAAATGTAAATCACTCATAGAAATATTTTGAGAAAATAGGGAGAAATAAAACCCATTCTTTTGTCCACTTTTTGGAAGAGCAATCTAAGTATATTTCTCAATCTTTATGCAATTTATCAAGTTATAAGGTTAGCATTGATGTTTCCAGATGTAAAAAATATTTTGTCAGAGTCAGCTCTTCCCACTGTAACACTGTAGTTCATGCAAAGATTTTAGCACTGATGAGAAATAGTAGTAAACTGATTTCAGTTCAACAGACTGTATGTTGAAGTTGTTGCATTTATCTGTTTACATCTCTCTGTAGAAAAACAGCATCTTAAAAGATGCAGATAAATAATAGTGACATTTCATCTCCGTCTCTAAAGTTTAATTCCAGAAGGTAGGAAAGAGCCTTTCATGCTTGCATTACCATGACAAACTGAAAGAGATAAATCCCTATCGAATGGGATGAGATGTGGGAGTTAGGGGATTAATGCTTAGATGCTTCCTCCAATTTATTTTTCCTATTATATGTGTTAAAAATATATACCATATGTCATGCAGCATGTTTTAATCCCATCAAAATTTCTCACACAGTCCCTCAAGGGATATGTTTTTTGCTGCCAAGTTTTCACTGCTTCAATGCTGACTTACTTTTTTTTTTTTTTTTTTTTTTTTGCAGAGATCTCCAGAGTTTATTTTACGGTAACATGTTGCTATAAGTTCTCTGTCTGTAATTTTTATAGGGAAAATTAGTCACAGGGGAATTGAGTCATATACTTAATAGAGACAGAGAAGGATAGAAATATTTCCAGAAAGCAATGTATCCTTTAGTTGTTTTAATAGAACAAAAATTCCTTTGATGACACTTGTGAAAGCCTTTTATTATACTCAGCATTTAAATTCAGTCCTTGAACTGGGGTTTTCCAAGATCATCTGAGGGTCAGTTTTGGATTAGTTCTGTCACTTTTCAATGATTATGCAGAAGAGTACATTTAGGAGAAAAATTTTCTTTTAGTAATATTAAGTACACATGAGTTACAGTAGGTAATAGAAACCTGTATATAAATGGTGAAGAAAAATTATTTTTGCTCCAGGTTTTCCCTTTTAAAAATAGTGAATAACAATGAGTGATATTAGGTCAAGAAAGAAAGGTTGAATTAATTTTTACCCCATTAAAATTATAACACCTTCAAAGTTATTCTCTGTGGTGCTTTAGTTTGAAATACCAACAATAACTTTGAAATTTTAAAGAACTTTTCACTACATTGTCCAGTGAAATTACGCAGACTAAGATCTATTCTTTTCCACAAGTATTTTATTTTTACTAACCTATTATCATTATAAGTTTTACTTATAATGATACTCAAATATAATAAAACCTAAGTCATTTCTTTTTAGAAATTAAGGTTTTCTTAAGTCTGTGCACCCTGTTTTCCGATTCTCTAATTGCAATAACATTTCCCCGCAGAGACGCTATTAGCATTTATGGGCTATATTAAGCAAAAATAATAAACATATGTAGGGACAATTCCAGCTATGCCTTTTGGGTTTTCTTTCTTTTATAAGAAACTAGGTGTTTGGTGTGAAATGGCATGTTTTTCAAATTAAATCTGCTGCCCGTGCTAAAAATCCATTGTTAAGTTCTGTGATGGGACATCAAACTAAAGAGGTTCTTAATATCACAACCTCATTGGCAGTACACACAGGGTAAATATCAAATAGCTTGTTTCTCCCCTCCTCTGCCCTCTCTACCTCATAAGATTTACACACATCAGACCTCGGCTTCTCTTTGTCAGACCCAAATTGGATTTCCTTTGCTATCAGCTCTAGGCTTAGACTTTTTTGACCCTAATTTGGCAGCCCTTCAAGGGTTTATGGGGTAAGCCTTTTTCTATTTCTCATAAAAATTATAGTTCAAATCCATTTTACAATAGTGAATTCTGCCTGGACTTTCAGATTCCAAAGATGCCATACATTTGGAGCTGAATTTTAAAAATAATTCCTCCTATTTTTATACAAAGTAGTCTGTAAATTTTAGTTATGAGTGAAAATAAATTGATTTAAGCCTCCATAAAATGACTTCCTAGTAAATTCTAAAATAGTGTAGAATCTTTATATACTGTAAAATAAATATTTTATGAAATACTCATATTTTTAATGTAAGTGCTAATTCTATACTTAGATGTATATTGTACATGTGTAGTGGCCCAAAATTTCAACAGAGAGTGTTCAAAATTCTTAAATGTTTTTTCTAACTTAAAGAAATCTATATCACAGAAAAATAAGGAAAATAGAAAAATTAATCATGAATTTAAAATGTAGTTGAAAGCTATAATTAGAAAAACAAAATTTAAAATTATTTCATTAGAAATTCCCTTATGATATATATTTATGTATATGCTTCAAATACTTAAGATTGTCTTTAATCAGTGGTAAATATACAAGTACTGGAGGTTATGACTTATTATGAAATATAAGCTACATATGATATCATAGGCCATTTTGTTTATTTCATTTAACATTAGAGCATTTTGTTATTTCATTTAACATTAGAAGATTTCAAAGAACAGGCCAAATAAATATTTATTAATAATAACTAAAATGAAGTTCAACCTTTTGAGTAAGCTGTAATTAAAACTGAATGCAACTATTTTTTAAAACTGTTTTGTGTTAATTATGAGAATTCGTCTTCTAATTTGTTCTACACCAACAGAAATCCATATTTAAAAATAACGCATGCTATCCTATAAAGGTATCATCAATCATGTACATTATACAACACTGAAAGAAATAAAAATTAATATATCATCTAATGTTCTCTTTCTACCAGATTATATTTGTATTTGTTTTTGTTTTTGTTTATGTATTTATTTTGGGAGGGGTACAAGGAGTCCAACTCACAATCTCACACTTGCCAAGCAGGCGCTGTGCCTCTGAGCTGATGCCCCAGCCCCAGATTACGTTTGTGTTAAAAATAAAAAGAAATCATATACTGAGAGTTAAGCGCACTCATTTTCTGGTCAGACACATCTGAAAATCTATTTGAAATCTTCAATTTTCTTGAAGAAAAGCAGCCTGAAAATCCTGGTTTCCTCACCTGGGAAATGGAGACTATGAAATTATCTATCTAGTCTTACTGTTGTTATGATGACTAAATGAAATTAGAAATGTGAGTTCTGTGATAGTGCTTCCATGTGAGGAACACCCAGGTAGTATGAGCTAATATGAGTGTTACCATCATCGCTGTCAAAAGCACCCCTGGAAATATCCATTTATTCTTTCCCAAATACTCTGCAGCATTCTAACGGCTAGTAATTCTTCTTAGAAATGTATATTTTTGATAAATAATACTTGGCTATATATGAAAAGCAAAGATAAAGAAAAGACTGATAATAAGAAATAGGGAGACAGATCTTTTGCACAAACTAAACAGACCAAGAAACGGAGGAAGAGATAAGTCAGGGGGAGAGGATTAAAAAAATTAAAATGTGTTACATACATGTACCAACATCACACAAGGAATGTAATCATGTACTGCAAGCACATATCAATGGAATTAAAAACTTAATTAGAAAAAAGTAAAAGAGAGATAATGTGAATTTTTAACATAGCTAAATTTAAAGGCCTGTGATCTTATTCTGAAACTGTTTTTCATTTACTTTTGCTTTTAAATATATTTTAGTTTAGATTTTAATGACAATAGATGTAGTCGTCTACCTGATTGATTGTGTTTTGTTTTAAAACATTTGGTGGGCTGTACATGAGTTGCAAGATCATGTAGCCAGCCTCCTCCCCACATCAGTAGTTACTTCATTCTGATTATTGGAATTCCCAAAGTCTAAGAAAAACAGCTTTGATTTTATTCCCCTGAGGATCATTTCCTCAGCATTCGCTCAACAGTTTTATACATTGTTACTTCCATTCATATGACCAATTTTCATATTTACAATAAAATCTATAGGTAGTAAAATACATTAATTAATACATTCGTACCATAAATACATTATGAAGAGCTAAATAATCCTTCTTTTTATTAAAGTACAATATCCACTGTTTTTCTAACTTGAAATGGACATTTGTATTTATGTTTTTAATAGATGCACAGCATGAAACTCTATTATTCTCATTGTTATCCTTTAGATTATGTGCTTTGTAACTACAGCCATTTGCACGCAGCCAACATCCTCAATGTCCGAATTATTTATTGGGGGCAATTATAGATCAAAATAACTCTTCAGGCTCTTTGTAAATGTTTTAATCTAACTTTTGAAAACATTTGGAACCAATTCAATGTCCTCAGCTAATTTTTATTTTTATTTTGCAATGATACATAAAACCACTGAAGTTGTACATACTAACAGGGTATTGTGTAGTGCTCAATACATGTATGTGTTTTGTAATGCTTCAGTCAGGCTATAGGTACTTTTCCCCACATACATTTCCCATTCATGGAGAAAAGTTTTACATTCTTTTCTTCTAGTCTTTTGAAAAGTACAGTGCATAGGTATGTATTGTCACTGTTTTGTACAACTCTACTGCAGAGTTCCTTGCTCTTATCTACCTATATATTAGCACCCATTGATCAAATATTCCCCTCTTCCTCAGAGACATGTTTTTTTTTTTTTTTTCTTTAAACCTCAACTCAGTAAATGCTACCACTATCGGTGCTGGGAAATCTGGCTTGCACTTTTTGCCTTCCTCCTCATCATTAGTCCCTATTTTCTGAAACCATCATTAAGTTTCATCCTTTCTGCTTCACTTCTGTGACTTCCACTAAAAAACGTGATCCGCACCCTTCCCACATTTGTAAACAATTATTAACGCACAGCACAAAGCAAGCAAGATCTTTATGCTGTTCATTTTTCATATAATTCTGTGTGTGTGTGTGTGTGTGTTTGTCAGGAGGTCAATTTTAATGTTTCAGTGTCACAGATATCTTTTCAAACCTCTTAATCTGAACTGTTCTTTGATTGCACAGTACTGTTTCTTTATTTTATAGCATTTTACAATATACAATCCTATTAAATATATTTGCGGGCTTGTTTAAACATCTCTGTTGACAACTAGATATGTTCATGAAGCCCACCATCATGTCTTTGTTTACTGTATAGCAAATGTAAATCATATTGCCTGACACATGGGAATATAGAATATAAGAATGTCTGGGAATTTGTCCTGGGTCTATCACATGTATTAACTATGGTCCTCAGGTACGAAGTTAAAATGAAAATCTAATAACACCTAAAGTATGAAATTATATATAGTTATTTATATAATGCTTGAGACACTATATGTTTTAATATGTATTAGCTGCTGTTTTTGTTGTTCAAATGTGTATCTATTAAATGATTGCTGAATTAGTGAAAGAATGAATTTATTTTATGAAAAATATAAGTAAGTAATTACCTTCTCAGTGTATAAATGTACCATTTTCATCCCAACCCCAACTATACTGAGTAATTGTTTTACTCTCTACGTACTAAACCTTCACCATTTATGCCACTGGAGTGTTCTGTTACTACTAAGAAACTATCTTTAAATTTTCAGTTTTGCTTCTTTATTAATAAATATGAAAGATGAAATCTTTTCCCATTTAAATGAATTTCAGTTAAAGCCAATCCATGGTTTCTTGCCCTTTAGTAATATTTTAATTGTGGCAATATATTCCAAACTATAAAACCTATCAAGCTCAGTAGTTAACATAGCCAGGGAATCAAGTGCCGGTAATCATAAATTAGACTGACAATAAAATAATCCATGAATAATTTATCACCTCTGTTTAGATGTTACTTTGCCCACCACATGCCCAGGAGTACATGGCAAGATTAGATGCCTCTCTCCCTTTATCTGTTATCGGTAGCTCAAAATATTTGTTCATATCACCAAAAAAAAATGATGTTCTATGTGTTATTTTTGTGTTTGTCCCTCCTATTGAAAGAGTGAACTCACTGGGGGTAGACACTGAGTTTTATTCTTTGCGCATGTGGAAGCAAAGTAATAAAGAGGAAAGGATAACAAGAAGGAAGAAAAGAAAAGACTGATTAAGACAGCAATATTAGCTTATTATATTTTTTTACCAAATAAAATAATTTCAAGGAAATTAGGAGAAAACAATAGTAACAGATCATGAAGGAGTTGTTTTCATGAAGAGACTGAAGCAAAATGTGTATCGCAAAAATGTCTTCATCAAAATTATCTGTAAAAAACTTGAAACATTTTCTTATTATAATGAAACAAAAACTTTAAACAAATGGATTACTTCTAAATTATTTTTTAGTTTTGACTTTGATTGTCCTGCATTGTATCCATATCACAGAATGCTGTACAAAGAAGAGAACTCAAATAAAACAATTCTTAGTCCAATCATGAGCTTATGTTACCAGGATAAATTGAAGTTTGTGGTTTCACATACAAAACAAAAGCATTGTTTTAACATGTCTACATCTCAGACTTGGGATATAAAAGACAATGTTGGTGATGCTGGCTTCTATTAAAACTAGAATTGACTCACGAGTATTATTAATTCACTTTTACTTTTTATGTCATTTATTTCTCTCTCACTTTTGCTCTCTCTCTCTCTCTCTCAGCATGGATAAAGCAGCTAATATGGTGTTTTCAAAAGTTACACATGTCCAGATTAAAATGTTATGCTATGATCTAGTTCTTCAATCATGGAAAAGTGGGAAAAGAGAGAATGCTGCTGAATTTTTTTTTAAATCTTAAAATAATCAATTAACTTGTGGATGAAATTTACATTAGACATATATATATATATATATTCATTCTTTGGACATGTTTATCAATATGATTCAATTTCCTTTTTATCTATTGCTCATGGTGTTTGAGTGTTTATAGTGCATTACGCTATTTTCTTTGCTGCTTTTAGCATATATTATTCCCCAAATATGATAATTTCTAAAGCATGATTTTTCCTCTAAATTTAATATGCTTACAGTAGAGGCAGGAATCAGAAGATTCACTCCTCACACAGTTGCTGGAACATGCTTGTTGGTATTTCTGTAAGTGACACACTTCCTTGGTTATTGGAACACTCGCAGAAAGTTCATAAACTCCATTGCTAAGTTAACATTGTCAGAAGGGGAAGGAGACAAGAAACAGGGAAATATTTAGCATATACTCTTTTGCTTCCAGTAGAGACTTTCTAACAGAATCAAAAAGGAAAATATTGTAGTTAATACAACATTCATTTATTATGAAAATATGAATTTATGATTTTAAATATAAAAATATAAGTGAGAGATCATTGACACAAAATTGAGAAAATGAAAATTTTGTTATCAAATTCTGTTTTTTTGGTTATTCTTGCTAGAGTATTTTCAACTTCTCCAATTTATTTTTAAAAGGCTCTTTGTTTCACTCTTTTTGTCTATTGTAGAACTCTGGTACTATGGCTGCAGACTTACTTATTATGAGTCTATACTGAATATTTTTTAATTTCCAGAAAAGTTTGAATAGCAATGAATTTCTATATGTCCATATAGCAAAGCTTTTTCATTTAAAATTGTAGTAGGTTTTAAGAAATAATACAGATCTGTATGGGGTAAATATTTAAAGACTAACTTCCCTCGAAATCATTCATTCTAAATTGGCCAAATTAATACAAACATTTTTATTTAATTGGGTTGTTTTTTTTTTTATTTTCTGCTAAACATTTTGACATTTATTACTTACATTTCATAATAATCAATTAGCAAATTAGAACCACTGAAATAGGATAAAATTTGTATTGTGGAATTTCTACAGCATAGAAATGTAATACTGTGTATATCTATGCATACATCTCAACAAACATAGTTTGGATATATACATCAAAAACTGAATTTCTAGTCAGGCATGTTATAATGGGAGTTTTACTGAACTCATTATATATACAAGGATAATTTTTATCAAAGTCCCAAATTCTGAATGTACATATTTTCAGACTCTTTTTTGAAAATTGTACACTCAAGATTTTGTGGCTATTAATGCTGCTAGTAGTTACATTTTAAAATACCTATTTAACTTGTTTTTTTGTGTGTGTTCAAACTCTATTTTAATAAAAGATTCAGTACAAAATTACAATGCAAAGATTATAAGTATTTAAGTGAGAATGAATCCAAAATAGATTCAGTCTCTAGAATCTAGAGACTAGATTCTAGATTCTCTAGATTCTAGAGACGAGATTGAAGTTGTGATCTAAAGGTTTTAGGCCTAAACAGCTCATTTAAGAAATATTTTCTTATGTAGGCTTCAAATAACTGTTAGTTATTATAAATGTTTATGCCTTAATTAGAGTACACTCATGAATATGAATTAATGAAACTGTTTAAAGTTCTGAAATTTTGAACCTCTTATGAGGATGTCAAATTTTTAGCTGTCTTATTTCTTGTACACTCTCAGCCTAGCACAGACTGGACTCAGTCACCTTGTTAATGGTGATATTCTCACACTTTATGCTACTAATCAGAGTAACCAATCAGAGATTCAAGGGAACTAGGGGTTGTTCCCCTAGATGCTCTGGGGAATTACTACTCCCTTCCTTTCAGAATAATTCAAAGCTTGTTTGAATGCACTATTGAACTCAAACCTTCAGCATACAAAAGGGCTCACATTGATCCTTCTATCTAACTCGCCCTCACCCAGAAAGAAATAGAAGCAGATGGAGTATAAAAGTCCTTGAGATAATTCTAAGTTGAAATATAGGCATGAAGTAGATTTGCACCTTAGGAACTACGCATTGAAAGGGAAAGGTAATGCTTGAGTTTACTCAATTGTAGAACTTTTTAAATTGCAGATGTGTGGCTGGCTAAGGCAAAAAGACATAACAAAGAGACTGATTAGGAAATGCATTAATCATGGTTTTACACTATGATCTATTGTCAGTGTTAATTGAATTTGGTAGGGTGTATTATCTCACAGTGATAAAACACTCACATGGCATGCTTTTTCTGTGGAGACAATATTTTTGTTGTGAAATTTAAAATAATGCATTTTTGAACTTGCAAGAATGTGTGAGCTTTACAATTTAATACACGGACATCCTTTTAACTTACATTAACTCATGAATATATTAGTGCTATTTAGAGTGATAGAATGATCACTAGGACTTCCTTGTTCACCTTTATTGACACAGATTTAATTTCTTTGTTAATGTTTATCTTCTGGTTAGATTTTAAACTTATCTGTTATTATCAAAAATGCTCAGGGAAAGACAGCATGCAGTATTACTTTTTGGTACCTTTATTTGTTTGTAAATGTATAGGTTTGAGGATTGAAAATTATTTATCAGCGCATATTAATGACACAGAGTAGATATGAAAATGTTTTATTAACAACAGAAACTAATTATACTGGAAGAGAGTGCCCAGTATAACCCGACAGGTTGTAGTGATAAGACACAGAGTAAGACAGCGCATGAATAAGCAATAACTCTCAGCAGTAACTGTCATTATTAAGAGCTCACTACATTTAGAGTTTTAGAAGATTAACCATTAAAATTACCCTTAAAATCAACTAAAACAAATCCTGATGGGTATGTAAATTTCACTTTCATTGCTGTATACTTGGGGATTTATTGTTGTTTGTGGATTTTAAAATCTGCATGGAAAAAGAAGATTCATCATTGAATTGAGGGGAAGATATTGATAAAGAAATATAATTCAAATAGTTAAAATGATATACAATGGCTGGGCATGTTAGGGCATGCCTGTAATCCCAGTATTTGTGGGGCTGGTGCAGGAAGATTGCTGAGAATACAAGACCAGTCTGGGCCATATGAATTGGATGGTCATGAAATATCTAGAATAAAAATTTTCATAAAGTCTATAGAGACAACTTAACACATCATGATTCTTTTACCAAGTAGCCCTCTTTTCCATGGTGCCAAACAACAAACTCAAAAGAATTTGTACAAACTGACATAAATCATGATATTATATAGTATATGATAATGAGAGTTCGAACAATGTGAACATTTAATAATATATGGTCTATTTACATAGTGAATATATATATAAAACATTTTACAATAATATAGAAATAACAATGCTCATTATATAATATTAATGAAAAATGCAGAAAATGAAATCTTGCTTTTTTGGTACAACCCAAATTATGGAAATATGTGATGTGGTTTTATTTTGGGGGGACTACAAAGCTCAGAGCTCATTCATATTTCTCTAAAAAATATTAACGATGACCAGAATTCAATTTAAGCACTAAAAGCAGTCAAGAATTCACTTCTAAATACTTACTTTGATCAATATTTCTTTCCTTGGTCTCTTGATTTCTCAGCTTTTTCCAAGCTTATCTTTAAGAATGTCTTCATTCATCATTCTAGTGCTAGCTTTTTCTACTTATAATTTATCTTCTTTTATAATTTTAAATTATGTGTGATCATTGTAGCCAACTGGCCTTGCATCTATTTTTACTTAACCTTTTATTTCTGCTCAGAGAGAAAGACTCCAGTCCAACTTATGCTTTCTTGTGAAACCAAGAGATG
Organism: Dolichotis patagonum; assembly: GCA_004027295.1. Lineage (NCBI taxonomy): Eukaryota > Metazoa > Chordata > Mammalia > Rodentia > Caviidae > Dolichotis > Dolichotis patagonum. The sequence goes on from PVJX010000921.1 coordinate 189,488, forward strand.
GGTTATTTGCTTGCCTAAAATTTGAAAGCTAGTGGTTTGATTAGCATACTTGCATCAAACAGACATGGATGATCTGGGTGAGGGAACACATAAATAAAGAAATGACCTTTTCCTCCAATTTCTTTATCATTGCCTATCCTGGGCACATAAACTATGTGCTTTATTTAAACCATTCTTTTTCAAATGTACCATGTCATTACTCATGTGTTAACCCACATTTTCTCACTTCTTATACTTTCATTGCTGAATTCATGACTAATCTTAAAGCCTCTTCTCTCCCATGCCCACATGCAAAACTTTTTTGGTGCCCCTAGGAAAAAGTTAACATTCTCACATGTATTAAAGCAAATATGATGTTTTATTTTCATTTTAAGTATAACATCTATGAAATAAAGAGCATGACTTTGATACTATATTGCTGTACTGTTTATGAAATAAAATCGCGGAATGGTAAGGTTATCAACATTAAATCATGAAAATCAGTGGCAACAGAAACAACATACATACAAATAATAATACATAAAATGCAACAAAACTTGACTTTCTAACATTCTAACACGTAAGAACTATGAAAATATTATTCCTGAACTGTGTCGTTTTTCTTACAAAAGTCCTCATCCTAATAAAAGAAATGTTTTCTAATGTGAAGCTGTCCTCTTTAGATACTGGAATAAAAACTGTTTCCATTTTGTGCATGAGTCATTTTTTCAGTGAATATTTCCAACAAATGAACAAGTACTGCATTAACTCGTTTCTTTGTTTCAGTGGTTTCCTTGGATAGACAGGTTTTACCAAATGCTTTGTGTAAATTGATCAGAAAGAACAAGAATTTTTATTCCCATAATTTTACTGGGAACCTTGAAACTCCTATTGTCTCTCAAGACCCAGAAATTGAATGGAGGTTTGTTGCTAAGCCAGGTTGTAGCAACAGACCCATGAGTCAGTAGCTCAATTTCCTATTTCTTTGCATCAAGTTTTTTCCTGAAAATGATGAATGCAATAGTGGAGAATGGCAGGGAGGAGCCTCTGTGAAGTGTTAAATATTTGGTTCACTTGGTCCTATCAGCATGTAAGGCCCATGGGGAGCTTGTTTATGCAACAGAATGACCTCATTATGAGGACAGTGATTTAGTATAGTTTGTTTCATACCCTGAAGCCATTCAAGGTTTTAGATATCCATCTAAAACCTACATTATACTATTATGAGTTGTGATAACTGGAAGCATATTAAAATAGAGTTCAAAGACTATAGCTCAAACAACTACTGTATTGAATGAAGTTCTAAAACTTCAAAGCTGTTGAATTATTCAGTATATTCCAATTTATAGAATAAAAGAATACATACCTATTTCATAGCACAGTAATGGAAATAAAGAAATAATATACAAGCTTATACATTTCAGAGCACCTTCTTTTTTATAATTGCATGGTACCTAAATGAGTCTCTATACATGCCAGAATAGACCTTGCTGTCAAATAGAAAGATATGAACTTAAATTTCAAAATTAATGAATAACAGGAATATATATATATATATATATATATATATATAGTAACTACTTACAACAGTTTTACATACCACCTTGTTTAGCTCCAAAAAATAGCCACAAAACCAGATTAAAAAATCAAATCATAAAGGATGATTTGAAACAAATGTTCTATATTTCCCATAATGATACACTGGGGAAAAATAAGCTATAAATTTAGAAGGAAAAAAAGCCCTGTTTAATATGCTATGTGTTAAGCTCATCAAAGGCCTTAGCCTGTCCATAGTAGTCCCCAGGGCACAATAGGTACCCCAGATATATTAGTTGAAATAAATATCAATGAATGCTTCCTTCCAGAAGCGGCACTGATAAAATATTGTAAAATCTTTCTTCCTCCACAAACCTCCAATTTTTATATTATCTGAAAAGTTTCATATTACTACTAAGAGTCTGACATCTTAACCTTTGAGGAGTGTATCAAAGAACCCAGAGCTTTTTTAGTACAGCTACTAAATAAAGGATATAGAGCTAGATGATACAGGAAATGTTATAGTTCCACTCAAAAAGTATTAATCAGTTAGGCATATAAAAAGTCTTCCCCTCATTGAGAATTTAGAGTTTCATATCAACCATAACTATAAAAATTGTTGCAAAGTAGCATTGCTAGGAAAGAGGATTATACCAATTTTGAGTTTAATCAGCATTAATTAGCAGAATATAAAGACAGTCTTACCTAAGATGGTGCCTAAGGATTTTTTAATTGGAATCTTTTTAGAAATGGAGATTCTTAGGTACCATTTCAAATCTTCTGAATCTAAAACACTGAAGAAGCCAAATGATCTCTTAACAAGCCCTGTAGATAATCCTGATGCACACTAAAATTTGAAAACTATAGGGTCACAGGACTGACTTCAAGCTTCTGGGAATGATGGCTTAGCAATCCAACATTTCTGACCTCATTTTCACTTATTTGTACTGTTTTCTTTTTCTTCTCACTCTATCATTTTGCAACTTTAACCCTTACTCTGCTGCCTAACTGGGATGAATTTTCTGTTTCCCATGAAATATTTTGGAATTGAAGCACTTATTTCTTATATCTTTTTTATCTTTCCAATCAGATTCCATGCAGCACTAGTTCATTTGAAAAATGGAAGCATAATTCTGGGATGAAGGATATAATAAACATTTCCCAGTTTCCCTAGCAATGCAGTCCTTATTCTTGGAATTTCTCCAATTGTTAATGCATTATATATAGTTGTCGACATGTCTGTCCCTTCTAAAAGATCATGTATCTTCAAAAGTAACACTAGTCACAGTAATTGTTTTTTGTTTGTTTATTTTTTTTTTGTACCGGGATCAAACACAAAACCTCATGCTTGCCAGGCATGCACTTATATCACTGAGCTAAATCCACAGCCCATCCCAGTCATCTTTGATTTAGAATAATGGTATGTTTCAGGTTTGTAAGTAATCAATAACATATGTGGAGTCAAACCAAAATATGATTTTAAATTTCATTTATGATTATTGCATGAATTCCTTGCTGTAAATCGCCCATTTGAGATTATTATGAAATTTAAAGAACATTTATAGCTTGTAGTCTTTAAAAACATAATTTTGTTCACCTATATAATCTAAATCAGAAACAAAATAAAAGTATATTTGTGCTTTGAGCTCTTTAAAGGATCAATCTGCAGGGCAAGTCATGTGCCATCCAACAGGTCTCTTCCTATGAGGCATCTCTAAATGGAGAAAGTTGATCAATATTTTTTTGGTCTGTTATTCATCCTGTAGATATTTAATCCAGTGTCTAACAAGGTATAAAATGCCTCTAACTAGCATTAATCTTTGACCTATCTGTATGCACATAACCTTATGAGTTTTGTGATCCAGATGAAGAGGTTTTGTGGAGCTACACACAAACTAAGTAGTGTAATAGTAAATTTATGCATATAAAAACAGTGCACTGTGTTGTAATTGGCTTTATGTGTGCTTGTGTTTGAACAAATAGTGTGCTTTTCTGCTCCTGTTTAATGTGTGAAAAGAAAGAAAAAGAATATTCATCTCTTTAAGTGCTTTGTCGTGTCACCTTTAAATTGAAAGGAATATAAAGGGTAACATGTAGAAGATCTTTTGCTGGATTTATTTAAAATAAAGCAAGAAAACCATGATCACATATAGAGGGACAGATTAGCTGTCAAAGAATGGTTCAGAGAAAATTAACTTAAAATATTGACGATTTTCTCAAAGATAGACGCTTACATAAAGAGCAACACTTACAAAGATTATTGTCCAGGCCACAGGCAGGTGTGGGCTTTAAAGGGCAAATCTAGGAGGTTTCATAGGGAACAGTGACTGGCGAGATTAAACAAGTCTTCAGGGTCAGGTCAGGATTTTGTCATTATTGTGGATGTTGACTCAGGTAATTGAAGAGCGGCTAGTCTGTCTGACGATTTGAATCTAAGGCTGCAAGAAGCTCCAGTTCAGTAGCATGCTGTTTTTCTGACCAATTATTTGAGAAATAGATGTTCTGCTTCTCTCCTGTGGGGCCCTGAAACCTCACTATCTGCTATCTTTCACTTCCCCTAAGCTCAAAGGAATGCAGTAGATACAAACATACAAGTCCAAGGAAAGGGCAATTTCATTTATTAACTCCAAAACAACCCTACAGGGAAGATTCTTTAAAGCACAGAAATTAAACACTGAGAGCTTATGTGATAGCTTGACCTTGACATGGCTGGGCTTTGATTTTGGATCTGTTTTGTCTAGACTTCACTTAATATTTTGCATTACTACTACATACATTTCCAACTCTATCATTATATCCACAAAGAGAGTACAAATACTGTATTTTTAGTTGATTTGAGTCACACAGATCCCAGTGTGTGCTTTGATTAAATTATAATTAGAAGAATTTGATTTAAGTTCTTTATTCTGTTTCATTCAATACCATTCTCAATTTACCAGTCTACTTGTTTATTCAGAGATGGCTATCTACTAATCAAACTGGGTTCAAATATATACTAAGCTAAATAGCATCCCCAAAAGTTCATTCACATCTCTGAACTTCAGAATGTGAGCTTTATGGGAAATAAATTACTATGTCTTTGCAGATGTAATCAGCTACTATAATATGAGGTCATACTGGAGTAATGTAGTCCCTAAAGTTAATATGAGTGGTTTCCTTATAAAACAAGGAAAAGAATACAGATACACACACACACACACACACACACACACACACACACACAGGACAGTTACAATGAGATTATGGAGTCAGAGTTGGTAATGGTGCACAAACCATAAGCAGCAAAATCTTCAAGCTATCACCAGAATCCTAGAGGACACTGAAGCACTTCTCCTTCAGTATGCTACACGCCTGCTGGCACCTTGACTTCAGGCTCCAGAACTGCGAGAGAATAAATGTTTGCTATTTCAAGCTACCAATTTTATGTTTTAAAAAAGCACCAGAAAACTACTGTAAAATGTCTATAGTATGTGGTTACCATGCATGGCCAGTTAGAGAATCCAGCCAGTAAATAAAAGCAATGTCAGGAAAGGCCAAGAATACATAAAAGGCAGCTTCTCCAATAAAGGTATATGCCTCCTTATCCTTAGTTTTGTCACAACCTAGGGAAGTACCGATGATTCTCTTTTATTTTTTTAATACATGAATAAAGACATTGGAATATAGAGCCTCTCTTTCTTACACTCATTCCCTCCAAATAAACTATCCAGCCTTCTTGCTCTTTTATAAAACATACACAGGGAATTTCCATCTCAGAGCATCTGGATTGAATTCTGGTAACACATATATTTTCCCAACATTCTCTACTCAGGCGGTAGCTTCTTTCAGAAAGATTTTCCATGGCCAACTTTTTTAGAGCACTCCAGGTTCTCTAGCTTTTTATTCTTCTTATTTTTCTTATTAGTGCATTATATTGCTATGACTGTAGTTTACCTTCTCTGTGAAATCTGGGACTCAGTTGTGTTGACTACTGTACCATCAGCACTTACACTACCCCCAGCCCTATACTGAATGCTAAGTAGGTGAGTTATGACTTAATCTGAGGTGTAGAGAAGTTAGTGTAAATTTCTCAAGGCCTCAGGAAG